>NW_019104501.1:1058729-1149858 GCF_001995035.1 Momordica charantia | reverse complement strand
CGAACCTCATGGTTTTAAACCATAGGCTATCAGAGATGATCTCTACTTTGGGTATCTGAACTCTGCGTGGGAAGAAAGGATGAGAAAGTAAAAGGCATCTCAAATGCATTAGYTAAGGCAGCCAACAGCGAGTCTTTATGGTGCAATTGTCATTGTCTTACGACTCGGACTTGGATGATCTATCCATGACTAGAATGACACTTCGGTAATACTAAGTGAAAATTCAAACCAAGAAAGGTAGCAACAGCAGAATTTTCCTGGGACTTGTTAATGCAAATGCATGAAAAAGATGGAAGCTTGGATAAAACAAAATGGAGGTCCAAACCCGACTGATTTTTAAGGGCTCACGTAAATCCATGCCAACAAATACCATACCGAGAATCTAAATATGCACATATAAACACCCAGTTACACCATCCTCAATGCGAAAATTATATTCCATAAGTGGCTAATGCAGCTCATCTTTCATAGATCTTGATCAACCAGAAGCTCAGCAAATATGAATAACTGACTTAAAACTTATCAAATTTCAGCTACAACTAAGTGGGTATGCTAAATTTTATATTTAACCTAAATGAATGTAAAAGGAGTTATTCCTTYKAATTCAACGGACATTCTCAACATTATGCCTYGAAGAGGACTCGAACCTCCAAGTTCTTTAGCACGAGATTTTGAGTCTCGGGTGTCTACCATTTCACCACCAAAGCATATTTAAAGTGAATCATATTCCATGAATGTGATATCTATCTAGTGTGATGTATGGAATATATGACAAAAGTGGAGTGTTAGAGTATTTATATTGATCGGTCATGAGTACTAACTTGAAATCAAGAGATCCAACAAGRTGGCAAAAACTGTTTTTGAGGTTAAGAAATTTCTCAGCAGAAATTCAGAATTCCACACTAACAAAAAAAGGATGGTTATTAACTTCTCAAGTATGATTTGCAGTCAAATAAGAAACATGKACACTTTAGTTTGGGTAATCTATCCATGTTGAACAGTCAAACATTTATCATACTTATTAGCTCRACATATATGTCAGTTGTACAAAGTGAATATGGATTCTAACACTAGTTAAGCATGTATCGAACACTTGTGAAGCATAAGAAATATATTAATATAATATAGAATAAAATAATAAATTATTAGAATCAAACTCATTTTTTAAGCATAAAAATGTATAATTTTATTGAATGTGAGTTTCCTTCCTCGTATAAAAATTACACACTTAAAAAGATTGTATATTTTTTTTCAAAAAAAAATTGTATATTTTAATAAACGTGTCCTTGTCTAGTCTATGTTTTAAATTTTTAGAAAATGACGTGCCACCGTATCATGTCGTGTCATTTTATCCGCACTCAGGCAGTCAATGTCAACTGAGTTGTATAATTTTGMTAATACATCTTGCTATGGATTTACTAACCTCAACATAACATGCKCTTCTATTCGGTCCTACGTGAGGAACAAGAGGAAATTAAAAAAAATGGGCAGCCTAAGTTACCAAAGAGAACCCACAATTTCCTCATTGGATCTATATATTGCTTCAGATATGAACTGCAAAAGCTACATCAAAATCATCACTGCAACAATTGAAGTTACCAGAGATATAGTTGAAACTCAATATAGACATGACAYTGCCATCATTTAAGGCATATAATTTACAATAAATTAACAGCTATAGTGCATCGATTTGGACATCATGTAACTGTATTTACAATTTGTATTATCAACACTTATCAGTTACACTAATGGGCTAAAGCTATAACTTTAAGATAATCAAATATTCTACACAGCCTAGGCACAGGAAAGTGACTTTCAAGAGGTTTCCTAGCAATTCTCTGGCCGGTCGTACTTGGGAGGAAGAGAAGGGCACCTTTCGTTCATATGTCGATAGGGCTCCATGCTATTATATCCAGGTAAATCCATTCGATACTTTCCGAGTATCTGACAATATGGAAGCTTGACATTGTCGCCATCATTACACCACTTTGGAAGGCGGCTTGAATTGTTTTCATAAAAGTTGAGAGTGTATGCATCTTTTATCTGCATTTTAGATGGATAGTTCATTAAAGACCCAATAAATTCTCAAGCAAATCAAATACATTCATTAGAAAATATGACAATCTATAAACTAAAAAGGAAAAMAAGAAGAAAGAAGGAAAATATTACAATCTGATAACATATCAGTAATAAACATATTTTCTCTCTTTTTCCAATAGCAAACACGTCCAAGGGAGGTTTTCAATAAATAAATTTTAAAAAAGAAACACTCTAGTTGGCAACTATAGAAGAATGGATGGTTACACAAATCTTTAGAGAATGCACTAAAGGATGAGGCAACAAATAGAATAATATCCCATAATTCTCAATYGGTTTACCTACATTTGGTCAATTCTTCTATTCTTCTCAAGCAATTCATAGATCGCATTAATCTAAGAAACCTAACCCTAGCTTAAGAATGAAGGTTAGTCCTCTCTTTACCAAAGTTATGGCTTATATCTCGTTTGCCCCATTTGAAGTGTTCTTTTGTAGCTTCCCTTGGAATGGGGCACTCTCTCCCACCTTTTGTAATTTCATCTCATCAATGAAATTATCTCTTATCCAATTTTTTTATTTTTTTATTTTATTTTATTTTTTATATTCGTAAGTGTCCGGRCTAGCTCACGCACACCTTGAAATTATTACTGATCCCAAAAAAACCTAAAAGATATAATGATGGRAGGGACATTAAAATATTCCTCTGCCATAAAATTTTAGTTTCTTCAATGTCAATTGTCCACACAAACAGCACAAAATAATAGGAATGGCATAAACTGGCCCAAACAGATAGCACAACATTCTCATCAGACTTACTGTGAAYTCAGTGACTTCAATTGAGCTAGCAAGTGGACCAAAAAGCCCGGCCGCCTTGTACATTTGAAGGATAAAAGCAACACAAGATGCTGATTGACCGTCAGCATAGACCCAGTCATCCCGTTCAGGAATAGCCAGTAGATCACCAAAAGTTGATCCTCGCTTTTCAACTTCAACTAAAATTTCAGCAAGTTCGAGGCCCTGCAAGAAACTCGGGATTTAATCACACTTACGATATACCATCAAGATATTATTGAAGATAAAATTTTCAAGAAATTATGCTAGTAGACTATACATGAAGTTAAAGCTTGAAGAGAGTGTGCAATATTTTGAACCACACAAAAGTACTCTCCAATTTACAGTAGTATTTAATTATATTTTAGAAAACATCATAACTAYTTTTTTTTTCTACCCAGGAGTCGGCAGCCCTTTGGCCTTTATGCCTCTATACCTGGGGAGTATGCGCATTGTTCTCRTACCCGTACATAGGAGTCATCGCTTGGTGGAAGTTGCGTCCTATGAAACCCAAGACYTCTCAAGGTTATTACTTGAGGCCCCAAGCCACCCAAGCTATCCTTTGGGGACAAGCAAAGTCAAAGCTATCCCTTGGGGACAAGCATCATAACTACCTGAGTTCCAAGTCGTATGTTCAAAGCTTCATYCCACAAATTTGCCGCAAGTGTTGGCTTCACTTGATTCCATATTGTCATGAAAGAAGCAACCTGTGCTCCAATAGTGCCAACAATCAAAGTCGAAGAATTAAATAATAAAATTCTTCAAGAGCTGCCATGACAAAAGCCACACTGAGAGCAAAATTAAATATAAAAACATACTTGAGAAAAGTTTACACTTAATTTTATTTAGGTTCCAATYCTCATTTACACTACCCCTTTTTACTCATGTTGATAGAATAAATAGAACCCTTGGAATCATCATAGCCACCAATAATATCTCAAGAACTACCACTACAAGGAATAACATGTCAAGTCTATTAACTACATAACTTGAAAAGGAGTAATGGAAAGATCAAATTATATCTCCAATAAATCGAAGAGCTGGAAGCAGTCATACTATATACCGAATGTTAGTGTTACAATACTAAGGCACGGTAGACTGGAGAATGGTAAAAACAGCTCCAAACCTTGAGATGGGAAAAACAGTACAATAAGAATATATCTATACCAGATGCGCATCCAAGGGAGGCGGATAGTTTCCACGCTTGGTGTCGATCCAGCTAAAGATCAAGTTATGATAACCATACGGTTTCCCAACCATGCTCCATACGTACTCCCATGCCGCAGTATCATTAAACTTTGCCCGCAAATCGGGATGCAAAGGAAGAAATGCAATGTGGGGATTGGATTGATCRCTGTTGAGTTCATAGTCCCACCACTCATCCCATGGTAAAACATCGATAATGTCATCATCCTGCAAGAAGAATAAAAGCACACATTAGCTTTAAATTCAGTATCATTCTTAACTGAATATTTGGTTTATTTGAGTAATTTGAATATTATAACAAAAAAGAACAAAACTTGATGAAGATTGTTCGATTACAGGACAATTATTAGAAAAGAAAGATAATTACAGTGAATTAAGATAATATGACATCCCCTTAAGCAAAAACAACTTATAAAAAACAAGACCACCTAAAATACAAACATGCAAAAGAAAGGCCAAAATCTAAAGGTTTAACATCCTCTGGCACAAAACAAAAAAGGATTCTGACTCTGTTCCTAGGAACTTCAACTTTACCCTAAAGGGTGTATTTGGCAGAGGGGGTGGGCTTAGGATGGGCTTRTACAGAAGTATAAGAAACATATATTTTAAGTATAAGAAACATATTTTAGGAAGGAGACCACCCAACAACCTTGATCAGAGTGACCACCACCCAGACAGCTTAGAGCAAAACCTCAACAAGAAAATTGGACTCTGACCACCACTCTATGTTCCCACCAAAATTAAAAGATGAACCTTGYAGAGCCAGGTCATCAAGTAAGAAATCCATTATTGGAGCAAAACATCAACAAGAAAATTGGATCCATCTTGATCTGCAAAATTATAGAATGTGTTTTTTGTGAAAAAACAATCTTTCAGAAAAATGAAACAAAGGGAAAAGAAAAAGGAAAAGAAAAAAGGGCACAYAAAAAACCGCCCCTTAAAATGGAGTCCCAAAACTAAACGGACTCCAATCCAAATGARTAACACCTAAATCMAAAAGAGTAACACCTAATTGATAATTATAAAACTGTTTRGTAACCATCCAAAGCCCACGAACAGGTGTTAAACCTAACAATATCCCACACCTCTTTTCAGGCTCTCTCAATCCCTCTAAAAACTCTATCATTCCTCTCAAAACTCTATCATTCCTCTCAAGCTAAATACTCCACTAAATAGCAAACAAAAGTCCATCAAACGACTGTGCCCATATCTCGAAAAGGGGGATTATAAAGCCACCCCATATAAAGTTCAGGTAGGCCAAAAGCAAAGTGCCATCATGAAAGGGAGGATCGGTCATTCGCCTATCTTTGAAACAATTTGGTAGACAATTGTTAGGAATCAATAAATGTTGCCAAGGGGTGCTAAACAAGAGAGACCATGAAGACGGTKAAGAGACTGAAAGTATAACCTCAGAACAATTTCATTTGTAGCTATTTAATAAATGATGATCCAAGTYGATCCACATTAGAGACATTAAACAGTATCTTCCTATATTACTAGATGAGACATAGACATTATATATATATCTTAAACTCAAAATAGAAAATGACCATTATTAGCAATAGTATTAGAGCACTCAAATGCATGTCAAGTAGATTCAAAAAGATACCACTCCATCTCCACGCCCAGATTCAGCAACCCACAACTTTCCTTCAGAGTCCCTTAAGCAAACAGCAGAATGACCAGCATATGATCCAGTAACCCACTTCTGTAGAGTTTCAAAACCACCCCATGCTCCACGAATTTTGGACAGTGCAAGAAAATCTCCAGAGTGAATATCATCGATGCTAACATTTGTAATCCATGGCTGAGGGCGTTGCTCAAAGGTAGCACCCATGTGGTTCTCAAGAAATTTAACATTAGAATTCTCACCCCGTACAGAATTTGAAAACAAAGGGAGGACATCAAAGAGTGCTTGGAGGGTTTTCAACACTCCAGCTTGCATGAGGAAAATTGAAACCCCTGTATTTTTAACCTGATTTCAGAAGGTACAACCACATTTAAAAAGCAAGTACTAACTTTAAAAAAAATAATAAAAAATCAGCTTGTTAGGGAGCAGCGTGCCAGCAACTTACATATTCGAATTCTTCTTTCCCTTCCCATTYTGGAAACTCCAGAGTATGTTCTCTGGACAGGAAATAGTAATCCCACGTCACGCGGTATGGAGTTGCAAAGATATAAAGATCCATACACGTCCAACTATGTGCTTTGCTAACCTGAAAATAAAATCTATTAACTTTTGGAGCACATCAAGCTTGCAAACTGGTAAATGTCTGTATTGTAAAAACAACATGCAAGAGGGCAGCATCAAAATAAACTAAAAAAGAGAGTCTTTTTATTATTAGCCCATCACTAATGTAGAGAAGAGGCCTAAAATATGACACATCTCAAAAACGCACAATCCTCATTCGTCTAATATATGAAATCCCAAAATGAAAAAAAAAAAACAGAAGGAAAAAAGAAAATGAAACTAGTTTCCTATCAAAAAAATCAAACAGACAAACCAAATAAATGAAGAATCACGATCACCTCGGGCACCCACAGCTCGTAAAAACACAAACAAATAATCCAAAGGGAAAAGTCTTCTATCGATCAATTAAAGCAAGACGAGTGACACGAATCATATGGCGATCAATTTAGGACCTCAAATCCACATAGTGAACTCTGAGCTCATTCTTCCAACTTACTGACTGCCATATAACTTATAAATCAAAATTCAAAACCCAAAAAAACTCAAATTAGAGCTCGTCCATCCGCACCTTTAGATGAAGCGTGCCACCGCCAAATTCGGAGCCAGACTTATTATGAAACTCCATCCAAGCCGTGTTCTGATAGAAACAGGCGCCTTTCCACTGAATGGAATTGTCGGGAGAGGACGCAGCGCCGACGAAAGTGGGAAGAAGATCGACGGCGCTGTTGAGGGAGTTGAGAATCGGCCACGAGACCTGTTTGGGTAACAGGGGAAGCACATCCCGGGGGTGAAACAGCGATTTCAGGGCCAGCGTTTGCGATGGAAGGAGAAAACCCACGATTGAAAGTAGAAGAAAAGTTGTGGGGATCATAGAACGAGAAGATTGAGAAGAAGAAGAAGAAGAAGAAAACGCCATGAAATGTGCGAGCAACASAGAGAGAGAGAGACGTGAGAGAAGAAGGAGAGTAATCCGAAGAAATGGATTGCAAATAGTTCGAGGAAGCACGCAAACGCATGGCCATTTTGTGGATCTATCGACACAAACACTTTTTCGAGGTTAAAAATATAATTTGACCTATTTTTTGGAATAAACTTTTTATRTCGTTCGCGCATCTCGATTAATCTYATGCTAYCTGACCCTCCTCCAATATTTGGATAAATACTTAGAATCGATTCTTAATCTTTGACATTTTAATCTCGTACATATGATTCTAGTTTAGCAAAATTTTATAGATTTGARGTGTAGTTATAACCTTCTAATATTGTTAAATTTTTAACATTTGTTTGATTTGTGTTATCCTTTTTTAACTTATAATATTTGTGAGGCAGTACGATTTTAATATTTTAGATATGTGAAATTTTAAATTTATTKCTTCAAAATTTCTCTATTATCTCGATGACTATGTTAATTTCAAAGTTGGTTAAGTTCTTCACTAGTCTAATCTCGAAAATTTGTTTAATCCTTCAATATTTGATTGTTAAAAGGTTCRTAAGGATTCTAAGAGAGTGGATGTCACTSGTTTATTCACATTTTTTTTACTTTTCTTTTGTGCTAATAACTATTAGGTGAACCTAAACCTTGCTTAATTTTTATTACTTTGTCATAAGGTTTAAGCCATATCTTATTGAACCTCTTACTGGTTTTGTTTATGGTTCATAGAGCTAACATATGTTATTTTAATTGTTAGGTGTCACGATAGTTGRCATGATGTATCGATTTTAAATTAAAGTCATACTATAAGTACCTTAGGAGTAGACATGGTTTGACTAAAAATATATCTTAGAGTTTTTCTAACTTGATCTACAACGYTTTAGAAAATTTAGTTTGCTCAGTCACGAGTCACCGTMAAAAAAGACATGATATTGAGGTGCAAACCATGATGTCTCAATAAAATTCAAGAAAAACAATATCGATGACTATTATAGAAGTGTGAATTTCAATAATGGTCACGTTTAAATTTATTTTTGTTTACCTTCATATTTGATAGTTTGTGAAAATTCATCCAACCTAACTACTAAAAGAAAAAGGAAGTTGCACACTTATTTGAAAAGTCGTTAATAGAAATTTGTTACATCAATGTTGTTTATTTTATTTAACAGTGTTATTGGGTAAAATTTCAGGTGAAAATTTGTATAGAAAAAAAAAAGTTTAATATATATTCTGAAATCTATAAATTAAGAAGTTTAAAAATAAAATAACTTTTTGTTTTTCTTCAAGTTAAAAGCTATTGCATTAAAAATCTTAGATTTACTTTCTTCAAATGAAAGTGTAAATCAACAATTTTATTATATATAGAAAATAAAGCGTTTACGATTCAACAATCAGAGTGGCGCAACGGAAGCGTGGTGGGCCCATAACTCACAGGTCCCAGGATCGAAACCTGGCTCTGATAGAGGAAGGCTTCCAATTCGCTTTTTTTTCCTTTTGGGCTTCAACCGAGTTGGGCACACTGGACTATTTCTTTTTCGGGCTTTAACCGAACAGGGCACACTGCTTTATTGGGCCTTGGGTTGGGCCTCTTGCGGACGCATCTCGATAAATAAAAAATAAAAATTTAATTGGAAAATTAGAAACAAAAAGTAAAATATTTTCATATTAATACTAATTTTAAGGTTTAAAATGAATTGATTGGATAATTTCTTAAACTCATTTATTAATTTTTTTAATTAAATGTATTTGGAAGAAAATATATTATTATTATTATTATTATTATAACAACATGTTTGAAATATAAGTTTGGAGATTTCTATAAATTAAACGTTTAGGAGAAAATTTTTCATTATTGTAGTCAACGGAATTAATAATCTAGAAAACAACTAATTGATCCTTTGCACAAAAAAAAGAAAAAAAAAACAAACTAACTAATTGAACATTTTTTTATTACAAAAACTAATTGAACAAAAGACATCAAATTTTTATTTTATTCCGTTTTAGTGTTTGTACTGTTTTAATATTTTTTTTTATTTTAATTAATACATGTCATGATTTATATTCTCAATAATGAGGTGTGGTGGGCCCTAGATAATATATTGGGTGGTTTCAGAAATTTATTTACCTCTAAAATTTTCCAATTTTAATTTCAGAATTTTATTTTAATTTCGAATTTACTCTTAATTATTGTATTTACATTTATTATAGTTATTTACTTTTTTATAATATAAAATATTTAATTATTATAATCATTTAATTATTGTGGATCATATGTTAATTTTCAATTCAAATCCCTTAATTCACTCTTTCTAGGGTTGCACATCGCTCGGACCATTATTAGACTGAAATTCCAACCGACTGACCGAACATTATATATATAACCGATCGACCAAATTGTTGGTCGGTCGGTCGATTTCCACCGAAACGGATTTTTTTTTAAATCAGTGTCTTATTTTTTATATATTTTTCTAGAGAGAATATAAGAGAAAACGGAGAAAATGGAGAGAATAGAAGAGAAATACGCACTGATCGACGGCGACGTGGCGTCACTATGGCGGGCGACATGACGGCGACGTGGCGTTGCTACGATGGGCGACGCGACGAAGGAGAAGGAACTCGTTGCAGTGTGCAACAGCGACAGCGAGCACTTGCTGCGGAGTGCGGCGGGGCGATTGAGAGTGAATTGAACCGGCGACGGCGAGGTCACGAAGGAGAGAGAGACTGTGAGTGTGAGAGAGACAGAGATGAAATGGGATGAGGGAGGGAGGCCGTGCAGCGTGCGTCGAGGGGGTGTAAAGTTGTAAACCTAATTTGAAATTAGTAATTTCTATAATATAATATAATATGTTATTATATTATTATTATTATTATTATATATATATATATATAATATTCTTTTTCAACAAAATATATGTCGATCAGGGTCAGTCGGTTTTTGGGGATTTTTTTCTGCCAACCACCGACCGACAGTACTATAAAGCCACCGACCGACCGATTGCCCATACACTTTCAAAACCGATCGACCGATCCTATTTCAGTCTGTTTCGTTCGGTCGGGTCAGTTTTACCTCCCTTTGTGTGCACCCCTAACTCCTTCAACACCTTAATTTACTCATTCAAAATATTGATTTTTTTATTTACCAATATTATTAAATAAAAAAATATCAAAATCTTAATTATTGTGGGCGCAGCATCTTCTCATCATCCTCAGCTTGGTTGGTACGATTCTTTTTTATACTCATTCTTTGAGTTTTAGTTTTTTGTTTGATTGTTTGAATATTTCAACAGGTACAGTTCATTCATTCCTTCATTCATACCCATATTGCTTGAATATTTGCACTGTCGTTCACATTGTTTTCTTTTATTGTTTGAGTGCCATGTTTGTTTTAATGAAATCAATTTTACGAGGTTTAGATGCTCATTAAATTTGGCAAGGTCTTATTTCTAATATGTTTGAGGCCATCTATGGCTTCCACTGGTTTTSAAATGTCTAATTATTATTTATGTGTGTGTTATATATCCTTTAACARAAGATAATTAATGGGAAGTACGTATTGATTGACGCAAATATTCAAAGGAGAATAAAAACACAGTTTATCTATACATCGAAGGAAATATGAGTATAAATGAATGTTATTTTCTTTTTTTAAATTATAGCTATTTCTATACATGGGTATAAATTATGTTCATGTTGTTTCGTTACTATAACATATATTCTACTTGTACTTTTGAAATCTAGTATTAACATTATGTATAAACACCTTTTAAGTAAGATATGATTTATATTCATGTAAGTAAATGTACTTTTATCACTATATCCATGAAATTTTATAAGACAGGGTAGTAAGTATAATATATTAAATATACAATATATTCGATATAACATAGACTAAACTTTTCGAGATATAAAATTTATCTRGATATAATCTAAATCACATATAAACTTTAATATATTACAACTTTCTCCTTTAGTTATTGTTCTAATTCAAACTAGTTAATACTTAGAGGTAGATAGGTACCATAAGAACACTTTCAGTATGTAGGCAGTATGTAAATATTGTAGGCAGTATGTAAATCATCAGTATATATCACTATTCGTTTATATCCACCAGAATAATATTGTAGGCAGGCAAGATGTAATCACTATCAGTATATATCCACAAAATAACATAAACATCAGAAAGCCAAGATGAAAATCACTAATGATATATATCCACCAGTATAATAGTGTATGCAGTATATATCTACAAGATTTTTAGTTTTAAATCACCATCAGTATATATCCGGATATATAAAACTTGAGTTATAATATATATCTTAATCTAATTACTATACTATATATCCTCATATACACAATATTTTAAACAAACGAAATCAGAAATTGAAACTTATCAGATGGAGTGCAAACCCTTCAAATTGGAGATGAACTGCTCTGGCGACTGAGAAAAATAGAAAACGTCGGCCAAAAATGAATGCAAGCAGAAACTACCAGATAATAGGAACCGACGGAATGAAATGCTCTTGCGAAGGCGGCCGAAGATGAAATAATATACGACAAAGAAAAGCGGAGTTGCTAGAGAGAAACTGAGACAGCGACGACGGTCAGAGAAGAGGAACGGAGGTTCGGAGGAGGGAAACTCGACCGTTGGAGGAAGGAAAGAAAGACGAGGAAGAAGAACGGAGATTTCRAAAATTTGGGGGTTTAGAGATTTTTCAATTTTGGGAGGCGTAAGTTTGAAGGGATTTAATGGATTTAACATGTTTTAAGGGATTTTGTCYCCATTTACCAATTATATATTTTAATATTGAGATGTTATAGATATATTACTAATTTGTATTATGGAAATTATATACTTTTTAATTATCATTCCTAAATAGATATTTTTTTTTAACGTTTTTTACATTTTACTTTTCCGATTTTATTAGAAASTGGGCCTTTAGAGAGATGGGCCTTCTGGGCATTTGCTGAGCGTCTACAATAAATACTAATTTAATTAGTAAGTTAAAAATAAATGTTTAATATCAATAAATTGTTTTTTTTTCCTTTTAACTTAATAACATTTTTGTCCCTCAATTTTACTTTCTCTCTATTCCATCTATTTTCAATTTCTAATTTATTAATTTTCTAATTTATTAATATCCTCAGATTATGATTTTGTTTAGACTAAAACAACTTGTTTAAATTTGAAGAATGAAACTATGGAAAAATTGAAATAAAAAAATTAAAAGTTATGATACATACATTTAAAATTTTCAATTTAATCTTTATAATTTTAAATTGAGTTAAAGTCAAAGTAAAGCTCACCACTACATAAATTTTATTAATATTTCTCCTTTGGTTAAAATTGATCCACTTAAAAAATAGTCAATAAATTTGGTAATTTTTACTCACATTCAATCACTTAATGAAATCAATTTGTGGTCAACCTAAGCATAATTCAACTGACATGGATCTCCTATCAAAACATCGTGAGTTCGAATCTCCATCGTTTTACTGAAGAAAAACATAATCACTCCTCAAAAAGGAATATTATTATTCTCCAAAAACTTCATCAATTTCACTTCCATTCTTTGTTTCCAAACCCAGGCCTTTTCACTAATTAATTAACAACTTTTGCATTTTCTCTATCTATTAACAATGACTTGATTTCATACTAATTTCTTATCATTCTGATTCTTGATAAGTAAACGGAGCCTTTAACATTTGAGAAACCACTTCTACACTCTCACGTTATTTCATTCATAAGCAAAGCGACACCTAACTTTATTACACAACTTTATTACATGATACAACAAAGATAAAAGTAGTTGGTAGAGAGTGATGAAGTTAAAAAGGGACTTAATTTTTTCTAGCAATCATTTGGCCTGGCATAGTCTGGTGGCAAAGAAGGGCAGTTCTCATTCATATGTTTGTATGGATCAATGGTGTTGTATTCAGGCAGTTCCATTCTATACTTTCCCAATATTTGGCAATAAGGCATCTTCACTGAGTCTCCCTCATTGCACCATTTTGGCAGCTTACTTAGCTCATCCTCGTAAAATTTCAATGTGTACCCATCTTTTACCTGCAAAGCATCGCAAAATCGTGTTCGGTTTTTAGCTACTTTTAATTGTCATGCACTCTTCTATAGATATTGTTTTTTTAGTACAACATRGTGCAGGTGATGATCGATCGAACTTACAACCTCTTGATTGGAGATTTATGCCAATAATCGCTGAGTTATATGCTCACTTTGGTTTCTTCTATAGATATTGTTTGTGGTAAAGACTAACAACAAATAATACCCAATATAGAGAATTTCAGTTCGTATTTAGTTTTGATGAGTTTGCATCCAAGATTAACTAAGAATTAGGTTCTTGATTTTGAATAGAAATTAGATTAATCCCAAAGAGGGAATTTTAGTTTGGTTTCTAGGACTACTTGTCTTTGTCATTAAAGGACATGATAAAAAAAATACTAAATATATGTCATTTTAGTTCCTAATATTGATGTGCTTTCGCAATTTATTTCGGATTGTTTAACAAATTTTAATAGTGTCCCTTATGTTCTAACATTTTTTAATTCTATTTTCTTCCCTTTGCGAATGTTAAATTGATTTACCTGACATGAGGTTTAATGAGCTAGTAGAAATTTAAAGAAAAAATTATGCCATCTATCTAATTAATTAAAATAAAATAAGTCAAAATTTCTATCTAATTAATTAAAATAAAAAAAGTCAAAATTTCTATCAATTTCTTAAAAGTTGGGGAGGAAATAGCATGTCAACTCATTAAGTTTTAACATTTACCAATGAAAAAAAGGACCGTATAGTTGACAAATGTTAAGACGTGAAGAACCAAATTGAAAAAACGCTCAAACATTTATAGCGAGTAGAACATATATTTAGCTTTGGAAAGAAAACAAAAAATGGAGGCTTACAGTGAACTCTGTGGCTTGAACAGTGGGAGCAAGGGGACCAAACAGGCCAGCTTCCTTGTACATTGAAACAGCAAAAGCAACGCATGTTACTGATTTTCCATTGTCATAAATCCAATTGTCTTGTTCTGGAATTGCCAGTAGTTTGTCAAAAGATGATCCTCTCTGCTGAACTTCCTCTAATATTTGGGGAAAATCAAGTCCCTATCAACCCAATCAAACCGACCCAACTTAAATATTGATTTCAGTACAACAATTTGTTGGATGAGAATTTGTACTCACGATCTTTTGGYCTGAGATACATGTTTTAACCCGTTGAATTATGCTTAAACCAAAATAAGTCATATATTGTTTAATGGTGGGTCTCGAACAACAAATTGAAAGTAAGTGTAGTCCATTTATTACATTGGGTCCCTAACTTCTAAACATTTATGTTTTGATCTTTAAATTATTAAAAAAAATTGTTAGTATTGCTATTTAATGTTTTTCTAAATATGTAACCATAAATATATATATATATATATATATATATATATATATATATAACAATAAGTATATAATAAATGTCAAAACGAATATAGTTCAGTGGCAATTGGTAGAGTTTTATACATATTGTCCTTCCAATTTTGTTGCTACTGTTAAAATTGCATGCTCCTAAATTAAATTAACCAATTTATAGCTACAAATCAATATCAATATCATTCAAAATTAAATTTAATAATGACTAATGAAAAAAAAAATTAACATAGAAGACAACGAAAAATATAATATTTAGATATYGAAAAGTTTAGAGATGAAAACAAATTAAAACTTGAATTAGGGTTAATATAGTTGATCACCTGAGTTCCAAGTCTCAAGTTCAAAGCTTCATTCCAAAGATTGGTAGCAGATTGAGGCTTCAACTTATTCCACACAGTCATGGCAGCAGCAATCTAAAAATGAAGAAATTAAACCAAACCTCATTAAACTTAAACCATTAAGATATAATTTATATCGAATTCTGCCAAGTTGAAGGTCGGCTACATTTTCAACCGAATGAGCTATACAGAGGAGTGAGCTTTTGGAAGACCTGCAATGGCTCGCTCCTTCGTAGCTCATTTTGATGAAAATGTGGACGACTTTCGAGTCCTCAGCAGAATTCGGCATCAACATGATATTTGTAGGTTTTTTTTTTCTTATTACGAGATTGGCATCAAGGGGAGGAGGATAGTTTGCAGTGGAGGTGTCGATCCAGCTGAAAATGAGGTTGTGGTAGCCATATGTCTTGCCATTCATTTTGCTCACGAACTCCCATGCAGCGGTGTTGTTGAATTTGGCTCTCATTTCTGAGCTCAAACGAAGCAATGCAATGTGGGGATTTGCTTTGTCTTTCTTCTTTTCAATCTCCCACCATTCTTCCCATGCTGTCAATGCTATCACTTCTCCCTAATATATACTCTCAAACACACCGCACAATTTTATATATAATGGAACTTTTTTATGGCTAAATATTCATCCTGCTCTCTTAAAGGGAAGGATGATTTCAAATAATATTCATCAAAGTGGCATTAAAAAATATATATATATATATATATATATATATATATATGAAGTAGCAAAATAATAATAAGAACCAAAAATAGTAATTTTCATTAATTTTAGAAAATTCAAGGGTCGAAATAAAAAATGAAAAAAATAAATAAATTCAGGACTAAAATAATAACAATAATAAAAATAAATTTAGGACCGCACCTGATCACTTTCGCGGCCGGATTCAGCGACCCAGAGCTTCCCTTGGGGATCCCTTATAAAAGCCGCGACGTGACCCGCGAAAGCTCCGGTGACCCATTTCTCCAGCGTCTCGAAAGCGCCGGAGGAGCCGCGGATCTTGGACAGAGCAAGAAAATCGCCGGAGTTAATGTCGTCGGCGTCCACGTCGGAAATCCACGCCGCCGGTGGCCGCTCCGTGAAGCTCGCCTTCATGTTCTTCTCCAGAAACCTCAGGTTAGCCTTCTCTCCCTCCTCGTCGTTCATGAACAGAGGAACCGCCTCGAAACACGCCTCTAGGGTTCCGAGTAGCCCCGCTTCCATCAGAAAAATCGATATCCCCTTCTCTTTCACCTAATTACAAAAATCCTTCAGGATTGAACATCGATTTCGACAGATAGATCTATTAATTGATTCAATTTGTGTGTTGTGTTTTGCGTGCTCTGTTTTCTGATTTTGATTCTGATTCTGATTCTGATTCTTACATATTCATATTCCATTCCACAAAAATCCGTCAGGATTGAACATCGATTTCGACCGATTGATCGATTAATTGATTCAATTTGTGTGTGCTCTGTTTTCTGATTTTGATTTTGATTCTTACATATTCATATTCGGCTTCGTCTTCCCAGAGTTTGAACTCGAACGTGTGCTCTTTGGATCTGAAATAGTAATCGCCGGTCGCTCGATCTGGCGTTGCGAACACATAGAGATCAATGCATGTCAAACTTACAGCATCGCCCACCTGCAAAATCCACACCAATATAATATTACAGTTTCTTTTATTTTCATTTAAGTAATAAACTTAGTCTTTTTTTTTTGGGTTTTTTTGTAAACTCTGATCAAGGTATAGTATAGTATAAATTGTATAATGGAGTTTTTTTTTCCTTGAAATATGTATAATGGAGTTTTTTACTTCATCAATAAATCTTTTAGGAATGAAATCTGCTTAGAAACTAACAAAATTAAATCGTTGCAGAACTTTTTATGGTTAGGGATTAATGGTTATAAATTTTAGGGTTGTTTGCATATATAACAAGATAATATCAAGTTTACTACTAATATCGATTTCTTAATTTTCAAAAAGAATGTAAAATCATAATTAATAACAAAAGGAAAGAAAAAAAATCTGATTTACAATTTTTTTTTTGCCATATTTGCAAAAACTAAAATGTTAGACTAAAATATAATGTTACTGGGGATGGATGATCGAACTCATAATCTCTGGAGATATATGTCATAATCTCTGGAGATATATGTCAATTACTGTTGAGTTATGTTCGCTTTAACGTTTGATATGTTTTAATTATTTTTTTTAGTACAATGTGTGGGGTGGGAATTCAACCTCTTGGTTGGAGATATATGCCAATTTTCGTTGATTTATGCTCGACATGTTGTATAAAGAGGTTTGTCTACTGAAAATTGGTATTTTTATTGGCGATCTGTTTCCGTTGCATTTAATAAATAAATGGATTCCACCAAACTTTTTAGTCAATAAAAATACACCAAAAACAGCTTTCAAGGTCGAAAATATATAATGCTCAGGTTCGTCATCGATTTACTATTTTTAAAATTAATCAATAAATAATTTTATATTTGTGATTGGTTTTGTAATTTATAAAGTTATGGAATTCGTGACATTAATTTAATGTAAAATTTTAATAGAGAGCACCTCAATATGAAGCGTGCCACCATCACTCCTCAAGTCCAACCAAGCAGAGTTCTTGCGGAAGCAAGAACCTGACCACGTGAGAGGTTTCTGAGGATCGGACATGGCAGCCCCGACGAACTTCGGCAGGAGATCGACAGCACTGCTCAAAGAGTTGAGGACTGGTCGGGCGACTCGATTGGGTAACAAAGGAAGCACATCGCGGGGGTGAAACGGTAATGGCACCGCCCCTATCGATTGTGGCACCCGAAGGACCACGACAACAACGGTGTAAAGGAGAAAACTAACGGTGTTACTGAAAGAAGAAGCCATAAAAACTCACATAAGAGTTTTGTAAGGGGAAAAATACTATGATATGGGACATTGGTTTAAAGAGATTAGAGATTGATATATTTATARGAGAAATACTTACTTCATGTCTAGCGGTAAAAACTTTGATCGTGATTTATATATATGGAAGAAATTTTAAAACTTGAAAATAATATTTCACACCTTCTTGTGATTCAATAAAAAATAACAATTGATTTGATTAAAGATATTTCTTTTTTCAATGGTACTTTATTTAACCTAAGTTACGAGACAGAAGGAAGGTAAATATATAAGAGTACTTTAATGACAAGCGCAATAGAAAGTTTGAGAGGCATGTGGCACGATATACTTAGATATATCCAAACAAGTTCAGTCTTAATATGTATATTAAAAATGGAGTGATATCAATTTTCCAGAGCGAGGAGATATTTTTTCCTTTTATCAAAAAAAAAAAAATAGCTGTTGAGTTGGGCGCAAATCTAGATTTTTCATGTAATATTATAAAAAATGTTGAGGCACCCTAGCTAATTATACTCTAAATTAGAAGGGTTTAATCTACCTTTCTTATTATCCAGTGAATGAACAACTTTTGAAAATATATTTTTCATAAATAAGTAACAAATTTTTTTCTTGTTGTTTATGATTAAAAATTAAGTTAATGAAACTACATATACATCTATTTTCTTTGTTCCTTTTTTCTTTTTCCATATTTGAAAAAAAAAAAGACTTTTTGAAATGTTAACCAAATTTTAAAATTGGAAAATGTGTTGGGAAACTTCTTTTTTTCCTTTTTTTTGGGTTTCCGAGCTTGATATTCAATTCATTTTTATTTAATGACTTTCTCATTTTTCTGAAAAATATGGTTATTTACACCCAATTTTAAAAATATTTTTTCAAATTGTGAGTAAAATTAAAAAAATTAAAAGTCAAAGTGATGATAGCTTTGCAATAATTGACATATGTCTCAAACTAAGAGATTGTTGGTTCGAATTCCGTTGTACTAAAAAAAATTAAAATTAAAAAACAAGTTTATATTTTTTCTATTCTTAACTCCTCCCTCTCGATTCAAAATATCTCTTATTTCTCTTTTCTTAACTTATGATCTCCTTTATTGACCATTTATATTTTTATCAATATAAATATAACCCAACAGTTGATACATCTTGTTCCTTATGTAGATATCGAAGATTCAATCCTCCATCTTCTCATACTCGTTGCACTAAAATAAATAATTTATATTTGATTTTGATAATTAAAAATAAAATAATCATTTAATAATAATTACATAGTTGAAAAGAATCATTATTGTCAAACAAATTTTAGTTTAAGTTTTTCTTTCTTGTGTATATATAATACAGAGCTCAAACTGGATGGATAAAAACAAGAATTTTTCTTTCTTCCCCTATTCGACACAGCAATCAAATCTAGATTTTCAGATTCTTCGAACAAAAGCATAAACCTACGTTTAAGTTTGGATAAAAAATTTAATTCAATTAAAAAGCAAGCCTATCTATTCTTGATTCCAAGACCAATAGTTCCAACGATCGACTCACTTCTTTCCAATTGTTTCTCTAAGTAAAGATAACAAAAGCTAACATCCGATCTTGTTTTATAGCAATAATAATTATGCGTTCTTATTATAAGATCAAACTAATACATCGAGGATCACGATTCAATTCTAAATAAAATGGATTATGTGACATTATACACTACTACAAATTTCCCTATCTTTAGGTAGTGGGAGCACTAGAAATTATCAAAAGATGGGGAAGCACATTACACATATATGAAAAATAAAATTATGGTAATGGAAGAAGCACCACAAATTATATAGTTGGAGAGTAAATTAACCATGAACAAAACTTTATGTATTGTATTTGGGCATTTTCACATCCACAATTGAATTATATTTCAAACACTTTCATCATTGTTCATAGGGTCATTTCATTGCCTAATAAAAGAATCTTCTACATTACAAATGTCATCGAGTTATACTTCCTCGTCGATCATGAGAAACATTAAAAAAAAAAAAGTTCAAATCTTATTTTAGTTTTTGAATTTTTTTTTTCTTTTTCAATTTTGGACTTTAAATTATTTAACAAGATTGATATATAGATAGAGATGATCCATAGATATTCATGTAGATGAAATACTACATTAAAAGTTTATGGATTAAATAGAATTGTGTAACTTAAGAAATTAAATAAAATGAAATATTTTAAAATTTATAGATCAAAACAAAATAAATAAAAATTTCATAGGAATTTAATGATTAAAAAATGTTTTGTGCATCCAAAAATAAAATCACTAGTGTCATATCTACCATATCCTCAATCTATCATTCACATCATGATATAAATTATATTTTTATATCCACCAATAACAATTATTTTTCTCATTCATAATAATCATTAGCACGAAGAAAATAGATTATATATATATATATATATATATATATATATAAATATATGTGTGTGTGTGATACAATTGGTGTAGAGGATTGGAATTCGTGACCTCTTAATTATATATTGGTATTATTTACCACTAAGATTATATCGATAGATATATATATTTTTTGGAGTGTGGATACAAATGCATTAACTGCTTAACTAAATTTCTATTGATGAAATCATTTAACTTAATTACCGAAAGAAGATTAAAAAAAATTGTTTTACATCTATTTAAAGAACTACCGATTTTCATAACATCACGAATTTAGAGAAGGTTGCGATGTGTAGAGATCTTGTTGAAAAAATTTTACATAATGAGAATAAATTTAAAGCTTCAAAAATATTAAAACAATGTAAATAAAATATATAATATGACGTCATAAATAATTTTTAAGATTTTCTGAATGTTTGTCTTATTTATTGGAATTGTTATCTACTTTATATAAATAAAGTATTGCTTTGCTTCTCAATAATCAGAGTGGCGCAGCGGAAGCGTGGTGGGCCCATAACCCACAGGTCCCAGGATCGAAACCTGGCTCTGATAGAGAAAAGCTTCCAATTAGTCTTTTTCGTTCTTTTTCTTTTTCGAGCTTTAACCGAACTGGGCCCACTGGATTTATTGGGCCTTCGGCTTCGGCCTTTTGCGGATTCCTATAGAAATAATAATTTAATTAGTAAATTAGAAAGAAAAAGTGAAATATTTACATTGTGAAGTTAATAATTCAATGGTTTAAAATTTATTGATTCAATAATTTCTCAAACTCATTTTGTCAATTTTTTTTAATTATAAAATATTTGGAATCAAACTTCTCTCTTTTTTAATCTTTCTTAGAATTTAGCTATAAAAATATATATTACTATTGTTATTATTTTTATTGTGACATATTTTAAGAATTTACGTTTAAAATTAAGCCTCTAGGACAAAAATTATCATCAGAGTCAATAGAATTAGTTGTCGGACAAACAACCAATTGAATATGTTTTTGCACAAAACATAAATTTTTTTATTTTATTTCATTTATTGTACCATTTAAATGTTTATTTGGGTATTTATACTTTCCAATGTTTTTTTTTCCTCTTTTGGTTTACAAATCTCATGATTGCTTTCTTTATTTTTTAATTTTAGTATTATATGCCTTTTCAGGCAAAAAAAATTTGTATTATATTAATTAAATTCTACCCCATTCATTTTCAAACATGATACTCGACTCTATACACTAAAATTAAATGGTATAAATTAAGATAGATTTTTATATAACATTTTAATATTAAAATAAAATATTTAAAAATATAGATGTTAATTTAAAAAATGAACATATATATATATATATATATATGCAATAGAAAATTTGAATGACAGATGGTTTTTTTTTTCTTTTAAAGAGAATGACAGATGTTAAAGATAGATTATTACATGAAATTAGTATACCAAAATGAAAATTTCAAAAGTATTAAATTTAGTAAAGAATAATTGAGAAACTTAAAAAACGGCTTAAAACTATGAAGTCAATAAATCAAACATATATCGAGCATGTGGGTCTCATTATAAATTCGCAAACTATTCAACCAATTTGCAATTCAAACCAAAAGGTTGTGAATTCGATCCGCTACCCCGACATACTATACGCAAAAAAAATTGCAATTCAAACACATTTTACATAAAACTTAAATTTTCAATGATTGGTTATTAAACTCATAAGTAAAAAATCTTCTGAACCATCATTACTTGATTTACCATTTTATTTGACTATAACATATATTTTTTTTTTGTTTTTTTAACATGTGTCGGTGAAATTACGTGAGTATTGCTTAACTGATTAAGATATTATAATTTCGATCAAAATGTTATTGAATCAATTTCTCATCTTCATATATTATTAAACTAAAAAGAAAAAGGAAAAAAAAAACTTTGACTCCGGAAATTCATGACACTTTTAATTATGATTTAACCTAAAAATATGTTCACATATATAATTTGGTTGTGAGGTTTTTATACTTTCCTATGGAGTGAATGTCTTTCACTTTTTGGTTTAAAAAATTGGAGTGATTTATTGGGGAAGAATAAGTAAATTACTTTATATTTCTATTTGCTACTTTTTTTCTTTTCTGAATATGGTTTTTTCTTTAACATAAAATTAAAAACCATATCCCTTATTACACCAAAATAGTTTACAACAATAGATTAATAATTTTATTAAAGAATAGAAAAACAAGAGATCCATTTATTACTTAGATTAACATAAAAAAATAATAAAAAGTTAGGAACTATGATTAACTGCACAAAAATGATGGATACATAAAAATATTTAGAGGCAGGAAAAATAAATAATGAAAATATTGAATGTATATATATATTAACATGCAAAATAATAAAAAGTTAGAAATTGTGATGATGAATGATGAATGTGTTCACTATTCTCACTATGAATTTCCCAATTTAATCATATAATTAAAAATATATGTAATATTTCATTTAGAAGATGAGGAAACATAATAAATAAAAAAACAAATAAAAAAACAAAAGATAATTGTATACTTTTAAATTATCTAAAAAGTGAATAATGTGTTACAAAACAAGAAGGTGAGAAATTGTAGAAGAAGAAGAGGGAAGGAGAAACGTCAAATGAGTTTTAGAAGAAATATATATTGACGAGATATGAATTTTTATAAAATAATATAAATTTTTAAGGCCAACCTATGTCAATTTATTATTAAGTCATGTCATAGTCACGAGCGTGGTAGTCTAATCTTCGTGATTAAAAAAAAGAAGAGATTTTATAGGATATAATTACACTGCTAAAACAATATAATCTTTCAATTATGAAAATATAAAGATGGAATATAAGTAATTAAAAAAAATCTAAAAATTACTGAATAATAATTGATAATCTGAAATTTTTTGTGGCGGCGCTCACTTGGGAAGTGCAAGAGCCTGCCCCTTTTAGAATTATTTTATTCAAAAACTAAAAAATTTATCTAATTTCAAATAATAATGCCACTGACAAAATTGGAATATATAATTGTACCACTAAAATATTGTTAAACAAATTTTAATTTTTATCCTAACTTTTGTTTTGTGAAAACTAAAAATTGAGTGTAACGACTGTCAAACAAAAAATTATCACAAAAATCTCTTGAAATTCATCAAAATGAAGTCATGAAAAATGGAAGCACAAAATTAAAATGAACGCAAAAATTAACAATTATATTGAAAGTTAAGTTGCATCAAATCAATCTACAAAATAGATTTAGAATTCTAATTTTAAAGTCTCTTATCTATGTAATAAAGTGAATGGTCTTTACCGATCAGGTCGAGATGAACCGCTTAGAAGATCGACCTTGATATTAAGATTGAGATAGAATCAAATACCACTGTAGAGTGGGGCTCCCTATCTATCTATAATTTTGGGTGTCTGACAGCGAAGCTATTCCAGTCGAAGATGCTCGTGGCTAGTCCATCATTTTTTGTATTGTTTTTCTACGAATTATCTAAATTTCTCCTATAAAAACAAGTTTTTGAAAATGATTGTAGTTGAAATTTGTAATTTAAATGATTTAAGAAAAAGTATAGGCAAATAAATGAAGCAAGGCGTCGATTGAAGTTTTTCATACGAAACTCTTCACAATTTAACGATCCATAGTTGAAATTACTCTCCGCCGCATTTCGCCTCTCTATACATATTTCGATTCCACAACCGGGATTCGGCAATGTCTCAATCGACAGCCTCCGCCTCCCCTTCTTCTTCTTCTTCTTCTTCTTCTTCTTCGCCTTCGTTTTTCTGGTTACCATGGAAATGGCGGATTTCATGTATCAAGAAAGGTACGGGACAGTCATTTCCAGAAGCGGGAAGCCAACCGAGAGGATTGGGAGGTTTCTGAAACCATGCGCGGGGAGCTCGGCCGACGCAGAGAGGATTTCTGGGCGTGCCAACCTACTGTTTGAAGAAATGTCTATAAGAGATAAAGGGTGGCCAAAGAAAGTGAACTTCAGAGGATGGGCATTGCCACAGAAGAATTGGGATAGATGGGTCGAAAAGTTGGAGGTAAAACGCTCTATCATGTGGAAGCATACTGGAATTCACGATGCCATCATGAGTTCGTGCTGTGAGATTAGGTGCAATAAGGAAGTAGTGTTGGGTTTGGCTGAGTTTTGGTGTACAGAGACGAACACTTTTGTGTTTCCTTGGGGGGAAGCCACGATTACATTAGAAGATGTGATGATTCTTGGGGGTTTCTCTGTTCTTGGGGAACCCATAGAGAAGCCTCTGACTACAGATGCCTTGAAGATGGCAGTGAACGCCATGAGAGACAGAAAGACTGCAATGTCAAGAGAGAGGTCTAAGAAGGCTTCTCATGGAGCTTGGATGAAGCATTTTATGGAGAATGACAGTGAATTTGAGCATGTGGCATTTCTCTCACTCTGGTTGTCAAGGTATGTCTTCCCTATACATGCTAAAGAAACCATTTCGAAGGATGTGTTTTCCATTGCTGCCCATTTGTCTGAAGGTACCCAGATGGCTCTAGCCCCTGCAGTTCTTGCAGGCTTGTATAAGAACTTGAGGTTGCTGAAGGAGAAAGCACTTTCTTTTGATGATGATGACGATGAAATCAATGTCTTTGCTCCATTTCAACTTGTTTTATTGTGGGCTTTTGAGCATTTTCCTGATCTAATACAGAAACCCCCAAATAAACTCGAGCCTTGGGAACCAAGAACTGCACTCTGGAACAAAGTCACCTTTAAAATTGAAAAATCTATTGTTGATAACATCTTTATAACAGGGCAATGCTTTCAATGGAGGCCCTATGCTGCTGATATAAGCAACTGGAATCATTCATCTTACTACATACTTGAAAAGCATTTATTAGTTGACAATGGTAAGAATTCTGATGAGGATTTGCAATGTTATGTCATATGTATGACAATGTCTTACTTGGTTGGATTTGATAGTAAAGAGAGGTATATGCCTCATCGTGTGGCGATGCAGTTCGGCATGGATCAAGATTTACCTGGTGAATTCTCTGGATTGCTCATTGTCCCTAAAAATGTTTGCTTCTTTGTTCCTCCGAGGGCCTTTGAGCCCAGTGTTTCGTTAAGATACTTCGAGTGGTGGAAGAATTCTGAGTTTATTTGCGGAGGAAAACTACCAAACATTTTGAGAAGAAGCTCAGATACTTCTCAAACGTCGCCAGCTGAGGTTGAATTGAGCTCTAAAGATTACCATACTCCAAGTGTAGCTATGGGGTTGAAGAACGGCGAGACTGTTTCTCGTTCCTCCATGAAATATGAGATTATAGAGATCCTAGATGATGAGCAGAGCGACGACTTTGATGTTTTGTTCAAACCGGTTTGTAAATCTGGTTTTCCCACCAGAGAAGCTGGAAGCTTGGAAAGGAGGTCAGCTTCAATAGAGGAAGTGAAGGGTGGGGATGGTTGCTGCACCTCACCTAAATCATTTAGTTTAGGAAGTCCCGAATGTTCGACTCCGTGTTCAGTTGGCGTCGGATCCCACACTTCTGTCACTAGTAAATTTTCTCCCACACAAAGATTTCAAGATTCTGTTGAGTCTGATCACGTTGCAGGTGCAGGAACTTCCAAACAAATGGCTAAAGACTCCAAGGAAAGCAATGACGATCCTCCTTCAGAACCAGTTAGTCAGTTCACAGCCAAGGGCTCGAGCAGAAGAGCTACTTCAGACGAAGTTCATCTCGACGAAACCACTAGGAAAAGAAAATTGAGAAGCTACAGAAACTACAGAAAGAAACTACAGAAACTAATGGGCATAAGTCCAGATAGAGTATAAGAACTACTCAGTAAATACTGCTGCCTCCATAACCCGATTTTTGGTTCCCATGAATTCAGTTATAAGTTGGACCATGTTGATGTTGGAATTAAAGAGAAGTTCATCTGCAGTGAATAGAGGAAGATGAAACTGGCTTCTGGTTTTTGCTCTTCTGCTATAATAATACAACAGATCTTGATGAGCTATGGGATGAGTTCAAAGTAGTGGTTTTTTATTATATGGTGTGCCTTGTGTTGTTGAACATATTCACTTCCAAACCAACAACAGATTGGTTATATAAATTTACTGAATTTTGTAAAAGAAAATCATGATACTTTGTACAGCACTCTTTTGAGTTTGACTTGAAAGATGGTATCCATTTTCAAAATTTATACACAAGTCACATCCCACCAGGATAATAAGTGCGATCGAGCTACGTTCGGATTGGTACCATATTTCTTTCTAAATCTATATTAGCAGAAAAAATCAAGATCTATATTAGCTGAAAATTTTTTTGATTGGCAAGTATATATAATATATTTTTAATTAATTTTTTCTTCTCATCTTTATTTCAATCGACTAAATTATCACTAGGGAGTCTAATCGAAATTATATTCGTTAATAAAAATTATCATTCACTAGAAGCATAACTCAAGACATTAACCAAGAAGTCATAAGTTTAAATTTCTCTACCCCACTTCATGTACTAAAAAAATAATAAAAAAAGTTTTATGCTTACATCTATTAGCAGTGATACACACAATTGGCCACCTATTTCAACTTCCTATTAATATTTCAAAACAAAATTTATTACAACAAAAAATAAAAACTCTAATTTTTAAAAATGTAATTTAATCTATTTTAAAAAGTAAAAACTCCATAATTTTTTAACATAACTACGCAATTAAAAGTTTTCTATACAAATTATCTTTTGCACATATATTCTATCAGATGATCTATTTGTTTTTAGAACAAATAGAAACTATTCTTCCTTTTAATCTCGCACATTTTTTAACAATAATTCCAAACATAATAGTATTAACATGTAAGAATTATTAAATCACCATTCTTAAAAATAATTGAGAAACAAACAAAAAACTAACCTAAAACCACTTACCTAAAAAAACAAATATATATAAAAATCCCATTTTTCATTTCATTTTGGATGGGAAAAAACAGCAATTCAGCACAAAAAGGGAGAGAAAAAAAAAAGGTTCATAAATGGCCTATTGGAGGTGTCCAAGATCAATTCTCCAAGCAGAGGCCAACTGTGACAAAAGTTGGTCAGGCAAAGCACCTTCCCAATCTTCTGGTGGATCCATTGTTGAAGAAGCTTCATGAAAATTTAACAACACTTCTTTCTTCACTTCCATAGGAATCCCCACAAAATCACCTCCATTCTCCAAAATAATGTCTACCAACTGAAACACCATGCCAAAGTTTCAGTTTCACCATTCTCGTAACAGCTTAATAAAGGTGAGAAGTTTCGAAAAACGATGGGAGTTGAGTAAAAGACATACCTGTTGAATCCAAGATAAGCATATGTCGAACAAGTCCTGCTCGAGTAAAAATTGTCCCACGGCACGCAAGACCTCAGCAGCAATCTCGTCGGGGAGCTGGTCGACCACAGGACCGGATCTTTCCATTAGTTTTATGAGCAAGATGTCATCCGCAGTGGAGAGCACTTCAGCATAAGCTGTCTCCGTGTCGCCTGCCTGAAGGGCATCCATTGCATTGTTCCAAGAAGTCCATACTGGATCCCGTTCTTGGCCAGCATTGTCATCTGCTAATGCTTCTGCAGTCAATTCGGGAATCGCCACTTTTGGAGTCCTGGATATTCCGCTGTCTTCCCCAGCGACTCGAATCGCTTCTAAGGTTGCTTCGTCTTTCGATGCTTGCCAAACACTTCTTGCAGATGGCCCCTCACCAAGTCTTAAAGGTCCAGCCCCTTTGTCCCAGCCTCTTCTGCTACCTCCCTGGTCACTCTCCTGCTCTGATTTAGACGACCTACTGTCGATGCCACCATCTAAAGTTCTCTTAGAGCACATCTGCCCGTTTCTCGACACATAAGCAGGATAATCCCAAGTCTCCGCCGCCATATCAGGTCTCCACGCAGCACTCCTTCCTCTCATACTCGAACCAATTCCTTCTGATTGAACAAACCTCTCTCCAAAAGCAACCCTCCCATCATTATTTCTTCCAAACTTGCCACCGGGATAGTCTGAAAATCCACCATACTTGCCTAGATGCCTATTAGACGATCCTTCAAATCCAAGAGCAAAATTACCTCTCCTGCCTGACGACACAGATAAATCACGAGCCATTTCTTCGACGACTCTCTCGAGTCCACGTACTCTATTTTCCAAAGTTATCATGCTATCATGAGAGCCTCCCATGAAATCCTGTGATATAGAAGTGTGAAATAACAAGTTAAAATTCAGACATGAGAACTAACCCCACATAGCATATGTTGAGCATATACCTGCAACATGTTCATCAAATGTGCCTGTTGCCTCTCCAACAACAATAGCTGCCTCTGGATAGCGGACCAACTTCCTTTGTTGTTTATGAAGGCACTTTCCGAGTGCGTGTCCATTTTGGAGAAGTCAGAACGAGCGCCAGAAGATTCCCTCTGAGATATGTCATTTTGATCATTCACATTGTATGCTCTTGTTCTGGAATCTCTTCCATTCATTTTCCCATCATGCCATTTATCTCGCTCGAGATCTTCATAATCCCGCAGCTTAGAATGAGTAGCCAATTGACCTCTTTCGATGTCTCGATACTTACTGTTGAATGATCTATGGAAATCATCAGAATGTGTGTTTTCAACGCGATTTAATCTTCCCCCGGCATTTGAATCGTCTGGCTCCAATTTCTCATCGTTTGCATTTGAAGAACCAGCGTGTCTGCGAGGAAGAACCACCTCCACAGGCAAATCCCCAGATCCCCTAGTTTCAAGTTTCTGGAAGAACTCTGGGTTCAACTCCTTGTCAGTTAAGGCAGGTACTTTCTTCTTCAATATTACAGCCGCTTTATCCGAAATACTACCACATTTGGCTTTCGAAGATGAATTTGAAACCGGTACTGAATCCTCAGATTTATCTTTGTCTAGTGACCTCCCTCCCTGAGGGGAATCAGCATTTTTTGGGTCAGACTTTTCTGATGAGTCTGCTGTTTCATGGTTTTCACCGTCTGACATTTATAGCAAGAAAATCACATGGAAATGGAACAAGAGTTAGATGGCACCAGAAAAAAATAAAATAAGGTACTCCCCAACCTCAAGAAGAACAAAATCAAAAGTAAAAGGGGAAAAGACCCATCAATCAGTATACCTTGAGATGCATTCTGGCTTTCCGCAGCTCCATCTGTTTTCCCAGCAAGTTTTTTCCATAACTGAAGTGCCTCTGTCATGCTATCTCGAACTGGTTTTATCTGTAAAATAAACTAGATACCATTAATCCCCACCGTGACAATTGTTATGCTATATCCTCCAAACAATAAGATTCTATTCAACAAATAAAATTTATAGTTCTTATACAAGTGTTCCAGAATATCAGCATCCAGTAGTCTAGTTAGTTATCATAGTGTTCAGTTACAAACTAACAATATTCTAGTTTCACTTACAATAGTCTTGCAAATAATGTTTTTAGTTTTGAAGGGCCAGAGACCAGAGAAAAACATGCATCCTATTCACTTTTTTTTTTATCCTGAAAGAGATTAAAAAAGTGGAAGAATAAGGAATTCACCAACTATAAAGAAAAACCTCTAGAAAAATAAAAATCTATCATTAAAAAGAAAGAAAAAGAAAAGATTGAATTGAGAAGTTTGGAAGCTTTTCTGAAAAATTAATTCTTGAAGTCTATAGAATGCGAGAAGGAAATAAGAAATACATGCACACAGATATAACAGAGATAGGGCAGGGCGGGTGAAATGCTTTATACAAATGAAAGCAAAAGATTACCTTGTCAAAACGGCAAGCCTCAAGTACTGCCAAAGTGGAAGCACCTCCATCTGTGATGAAATTACTTGAATGCAATGCTAGTGCACTTAGGGCATCAGCTGCTGCCTTGCGTGTTGCCCAATCAGTGCTCCCAAGTAACTCATGAATACTTAGTAGCAAATGTTCCAAGCTCTGTTGTCCAATAGCACCAACCTGAAACAAGTTCCACTAAACTATTATGTTCTTCTTAGTATGAAGGCAACAGATATATATAAATTGTTATCGGTTTCTGATAATAGCTAAACAATCCATCATATAGGGGTAAGGTGCTGTTTTGGTGTGGGCCACAGAACCATGTATAGGGGCAGGGTCATGTAGTCCCCCCCAGCCACCACAGGGAAAAATTACCCCTGGCCTTTTCCGAGCTGTTTTGACAAACTTGCAGCCTAATTCCTTTTCCAAGAGGATTTTCAGACACTTCTATTTTATATGCACATAAGAAATGAACTTCCATCAAGAAAAATGAAAAACAAACAAATACAGCCTCAAAAAACCACGGCCAAACCAACTAAGGGCTGAAAAAAACTTACAAAAAGGAACCCAAAGGTTGGTAATCAACAAAGCAGAGACCACTGCCCCATAGAGAAGCATTAAAGAGGGGTCGAATTCCACGCTTCAACCCAAAAAGTGAGGAAGGAGGAAAGACACATGCTCTGGCGTAAAACCATCACTAGCAAATTTGGTACTAGTTTGGGGGTTGGTTTTTAGAGTCTAGAAGAGATGTAGTTCCGAAATTCGATGGAAGGAAATCATGAATCTTGGTCACTTTACAGAGGATTAAAGCCTTTTCTTGGTGAGTAATGGCAAAGATGTTAGATTTTATAAGGATCCTTGGTTAAATTTCCTTTATGCCTCCTCCCTTATTAGACTTTATGATATTTTAAATAAAAAGGATGCTTCATTTCAGAGTTGTGGTGTGCTAGTTCAGCTAGTTGAATTCCTGGAACCAGGAGGTGTTTACCAATGAGGAAGTTCTGGAATTGATAACTCTAATGAAAAAACTGAAGTCTTCCTCTTTTTCTAACACAAGACTGGAGAATCTGGAGTTGTGAGAGGTAACATATTTTCCCTAGAAACTGAAATTAAATAATTATCACCTAAAAGAAAATAGTCTGTACTTGCACATGTTACCCTTTTTTTTTTTTCTCTTTAGTTAGAGGACTAGCCATTGACTTCTAGTTCTGTTCTTGTAAACATTTTCAAATCATCTGTTCATTTTACTTTGTTTTCTTAAAAGGAGAGACAATTTTAGTTCATCTTTTCACGCTGAAGTAGCAGGCCTTGATATTGAACTCAACTAAAGTTTCTAAAGAAAAGTTGCTTCCATCGTTATGAAGTTATATACTTGCTTCACAACATTGAGGATTTCAGAAATAATGCTTAGTCTTAAGTTCATTTTGCCCTCCAAACATAATAAACTTGCAACGTATTATTTCTTGCTGCTTATCAAACATCTTCATTGAACTCATTTTTCAGACAAAACCATCAAATGCAGCACCAAATTTCAAAATACATGATGAAAAAATGTGAAATAACAAAATTACAGGCAAGAAAATAAACATAAGGGACAACCACAGAGAGTTAAAACGAACCTGTGATAAATTGGATACCACAGAGAGGAGTGAAGCCTTTGCCAAAAAATTTGGATTGTTGAGCAACTTACAGATCCTGGGGCAAAGCTTCTGAAACGCCGTGATGGGTGGGCTTGCCGCGCACTCCACCATCTTAGCCATACACATTGCCGCGCCAGATTGAACACCCTTGTTCTGCTCCCCCATTGCCTCAAACAGAGGCTTCACGAACAGCGCCACCACCGAACCAAGGCCGCCGTTATCGCCGCCGGAAGCATCCCCCTTCAAGTACTGCGCCGACAGCGCTCCAATGGCGTCTCGACACGAATCCTTGACGCCGGAATCTGAATCCTTCACCCTCCTCACGATGTGGGCGATAATTTTGGTCAAATGGGTCGAAGTAGAATCGCTATGTGAAGCACATACGACTGTTAGAAGCCGCAATGACTCTTTCTTCACGGCGGGTTTAGGGTCAGCGGAGGAGTCGTAGAGGCAATTGAGAAGCATAGGAATGGCTTCCGGGGAAATGGACTGGATGATTTTCTCCAGGTCGTCAATGGCGATCTGGTGGGTGTCTCGATCGGAGAGCTTAGAGAGCGCGGTGAGGATCCTCTGCTTCAGTTCCACCATGGCGAGATGGGATGAGAGAGAGGAAGCGGAGGATCTCGATGTGGGCGGCGATTGGTTGGGGGGTTTTGCAGGTCTTGACGATTTGGGAGCTTGAGAGCTCATTCTGAACAGCGCTAATGGCGGACACGCCCGATTCAGAGCTTCAAATGGGTCAAGAACAAGAATGCAGTCGAAGAAGAAGAAGATCAGAAGAAGGTGCGAAGCTTGAGAGAGACGGAAATGGAGAGGGAGAAGTAAGAAGCAAGTGTTGTGGGTCAGCAATCGAAGTCGAAATGAGGGCTAAAATCTTGAGATTTTCAAATCGAAAGCAAAACGAGACCTGTATGACTGATTTAACTGCTGCTTCATTTCCCCATTTTTCCTGCAAAATTCAAAAGTTTTTGGATAATTTCTATAGGAAATGGTCTGATCCATAAGACCCGTAACACTATTTTTGGAAAAATGGAGTTATATAACAATGGAGCTGTTGTATATCGAGGAAGAAGAAGGAGAACGGGGGTGCAAAGTGGAAACCACGTTCCAAAGTTCTAATATTTGTTCAAAATTTAAAAGTTCATTGGAGAAATGTTTATATATTTCAGCTTAAAAAAAAAGCTTCAAGAAAATTTTTTTTTGAACTTATTAAATTATATGTAATTTTTTTTACCTACAAATGACAAACGAAAACATATCTTAACCATTGAACTATACTATTCATAAAAGAGTAAGGATTCTGACCTCCGGGTTAGTAGTTAATTGATCTATACTCAAGAGAATATAGTTTCATTTACCTGAAAATGAGGCGGAAGGTCTCTATTTATAGGTGAAGTTCATGTCCGACAAACCTCCAACGATTCTCCGACAGCCCGAGAAGCGACGTGTTGTCATGGATTATGTCAAAGAATCCTTGCACAAATCAAGTCTATGCGCCGACTCATCATTATTATCCTACCAAGGATTGCCAAGTGGTCAGAGATAAATCACCTCTAACATATATTTGGCTTTTTATTAGTTCAATGTTAATATAATATAATGATTTGGTTGGTCTTTTTTAGTTCAACCATTCAAATCATCTACTTAATTGATATCTTATCCTCTTGAACTATATTTTGACTGACAATATAATTTAGTTGATAATCAATGTTTTTTTTATTTTAATTTTGATTTCTTTAGAATATAGAATTGTAGACATAGAGTCGAGGGTTCAATTTTTCAAAGATAATATTAATGCGCTCAAAGTTTTTAGTAGTGTGCCTATTTAATTAAGTTAAAACATAAAAATTACATCCTAAAAGTTTTTGTTAGTTATTTTTCATATAAAAAGAAGTTATAATCCTAACAAAACCAATCTATTTTCATATATAACAACTCATAATAAATTGTTTCAATTACTTTAATTAAACATGTGAAAATATATTGCGTTAATAATAGCTAATTTGCATATTAAAAAAAAAAAAGTTAATCTCTCTTCAAGATCATGTTTGGTATGACCACAATTTGCATCATTCCAGTTTTCTAGACTGGTATATCAAGCAATCTTCTCGGATCATGTAAGAGTTAAACTTCAAACATAATTAATACTCTTCATTTAAGTGGTTGAAAATATTTTCAAATATAAGTACGATGGGGAGAAAAATACTTGACCTTACGGACATTACAGAGTTGTTTCTTCAACTTATGCAAGAAATCTGCAAATCGAACGACACATTACAGAGGCGAAGATGATGACGGAACGTAACGTGGAAGGGTGTTGGATGGTAGAAGTTCCTGAACGTGTTCTTGAACAATATCTACTAGAGATGTCCTTCATTCCTTTTAACGCAAGGAGAGTTCCCTATGCACCTTAGTTTCGCTTAAATATTTGTCTCGGTAAAAAGAAAAGGGTTCTAATATAACTACGATAGCAACCATCCAAATACCTTCTAACTATTTATCCCTCCATAAATGAGTGTCTTTTTTTAGTACAACCATAAATTAGAGTCAATTCTATTAAAAAGATACTAAATTCTCTATTAGGCATCATCGCTGTCAATACAATACAACCAATATAACATGATACCTTAATTAATCAATCAATTAATTAACAAATTTTCGTTATTAACTCTTTACTATATATATTTCATAGTTTATGCGAGTGTTATTGCATTTTAAATTATTTTCCGGAGTTAATTTTATATTTTTCATTTTTTATTTAAAATTTTGGAGTGTAATTATTGAAATAGGGTCGAGTTTAACTTTAACGAGCTGTAATAGACCTAGGTTTAATTATAATAGCATTATAGTTCAAACATGGTCGGTGCATTTTCTAATAACTCTTACTAATAAAGTTATAGTGGTATAACTTTAGAGTAATAGTTTGCTTGGGAATGCGATCAAAGCCTTATATTGACTCGAGAAGTGAAGATTTATGGTATATAAGTTTAAGGATAACATCTCTATTGGTACAAAACTTTTTGGGTGAAACTAAAAGTAAAAGCACGAAGACTTATACCTAAAGTGAACATAGCATTGTGAACATGTCATCTAACATGCTATTTAGAATGAAATCAAATAAAAATTATGTTTGATTAAGGATTTGACCAAGCTACAAACCTCGGCTCGGAAGCTAGGCTGATCTAGCAAACGAGCTGGAGTCTAGTGGACAGGTGACCTGCAAAACAGAGAACACTCCGATACCAAAGTCAAAAAGAATCCAAGTTGTTTATTAGAGAGAAAAGAGATGTTCACGTACCTAAAAATGAGGTGAATGAGTTCTAATTATAGGTAACTTCCGTGACAATGTCCCCGACAAGGCCTCAACGGCTCTTTAAGATTACCATGAATCATAGTGAGCTGTCGTGAAGTCTGTCGAAGAGTCTGAAGTAAAGCCAATCGGTTCGACCAATAAATGGGAACAAGATTCCAAGGTGTTTGATCGGTTCGGTCGTGGAGAATGAAACTGAGGTAGCGAGACTTGAAGTTTACCGATAATAACTACGCGTAAGTTTCATTATCCAATCAAGTGCCCCATGTGATCTGAAATCCACCTCTAACAAATTATATTAAGTAATTTTTTAGACTTAAAAGATGTCCAGATGGATTTGATAAGGACATTCATCCCTTTATCCATTATTTTGCATACTATAAGCCATTAAGCATAATTGGATAAGTTGGGAAGCTTTAAAAATGGCTTTGATTAAATGGTAGAGAGTGTTATCCAATAAAAAAGTATCTTTCTATTTTATCACAATGTTTTAGCTTCTCAAAACTTTGAAGAATGCATTCATTTCTAGCTAAAACCACACTATTCAATTGATGGGAAGTTTTATGGAAACTCAAATTTCTAATAAACTAAAGTTATTTATCTATAGTGATTTCACCGCAATCCTTTTGTAAAATGATTAGTACTCTTGACTTGGGGTTATGAAAAATCTACTATTGATGCAGAAATTTGACTTTGTGGGACTCCGTAAATTCCGCACCAATCTTCTAGAAAAAGAGACGGACAAGACTTGCAAAACAGAGTCACGTTAAGACCAGTGTGGAGTTGTCGAATGTGGGGAGTAGAGTGATTAGGATTACCTCTAGGGTTTAGCTTACTTTTCTATTTATTGGAGTTAAGTCCTGATTCCTTCGGGAATTAGGAAAGTCAGATCAAGGTGTTTAGGAGATCCTGCTGATGGGGTTTGACCCATTTGCAATCATTCCATATCACTTGGATCACGCGGGATAGTCGGATTGGACGCACGGTAGTCCTCGGTCATTGGGCCAAGGACTGCTAGGTATCGAGCAGAGGTTGACACCGAACCCGGGTCGGTCCAGTCGATTTGAGCCCCTCCCAAGTCTTAATTTGGTTGATCGGATCATTGAGTTTTTTCACACTCGACCCGTCGCTGTGTCGAATCTTATTTATTTAGCTCATAACAATGATGAAATCAACTCAATCAAGAAAAGAGTTAGAATAAAAGTTACGTTACTGATTAAATTCCAAGAGATTAGGAGAATTAGTTTACTCAAAAGTTGAATGTTTCACAAATAAGTTTGATCAATTTTTAGGTAGAATATTTCAGCTCACAAATCTAGATCAAGAATTGTAAATAAATGAGGAAGATAGACGTCTTGAATATCTAAGAGAAGAAATTCTCAATTCTGATTGAAATTCAACTTGAGTTTATCAAACAAAACTATGTTGTAAATAGCTCGAAATTCACAACTTAAATAGCCTAAATTATTCCAATGGTGTGCTGGCTAATTAAGATCATTACTAAAAACATAACATAATAAATCCTAATCAGAGGTTATATCATTTGGCTAAACACCCCTTGTTAAACATATCATAGAGAAAATTAGAATTTAACAAAGTTACATTAAAGGACTCTTGATGGGTAGTCCGATGGTTACCACATGGTAGATCTCGATCCTTGATTTTTAGAATGTATTGTGGTTTTAGTGTTCGAGAACGTAGTTCTTTAAGTCCCATTTTATAATGTTTCCATTTCTTGTTTTTTATTTTTTAATAAAAAAACATAACTACATTTGGTAACTATTTTTTGTTTTTTATTTCTTTTATTGAAAAAAGATATAAAGAAATTTGGTTTTGTTGGAAATAGAAAAAAAAAAAAAAAGAAAAAAAATTTCCCTAAAATCTTTATAGAATTTTGAGAATATTTATAAAAAAAAGTATTGAGAAACAACAAACATAAATAGTCGTAAATACTTCAGCTTCCTAGTAAAACTGGAAACAATAAACAAGAAAGGTGAATGTTACCTTAAACTTCCCACATCAAAAAACTTTAAGACTATCGCACGTGCCCTTAAAAAGTGTAATATATAGACTCTAATTTCTTGTAGGAAAAAACTTACTAAACATCATACCGAATTCATGGTTTTAAATATCCATTGATATGTCGACATTTTCATCGCATGTCCATGTTTTCATGGATTCAACATCGACATGAGGGGTAAATCGATATTTCCATCGTAGTACAAAAAAATCGACAAAATATCAAAATATCAACAAAATATCATTAATATATACATAATATTAATATTAATTATTTTAAATTTATTTTGAAATAGAAAAATTTTTATTTGTTGATTTAAATAGTTTTTTTACGATTGTTTTAATTTCTTTAACTTTTACAGAAATATCCATCGACATCAATATTTTATCAATATTTTCATAGATATTTCCATGAAATTGAGACATCGACATTTCTATCGATATCGACATTTAAAATATTGACCGAATCTTTTATTTTACTACATGTATGTAATTGTCTTTTAACTCCGAATTTTAACTTCCCAACATAAAAAAGAATGAATCATATGTTTTGATGCTAAGCTATGTTTACGTTGTCGAAAAGAAAAAGAACGAATAATTTTAACTCCAACAAATTTAAGTTTGTTTATTATTTTAACTTTAGTTGTATGGTATTGAATCTATTGATGAAAGATGACAATACTCTACAAAACAAAGTACACAATGACACTTCATATGCAAGTAGGGACAATCTCGTTGGAAAGTGCAACAAATTTGAAGATGGATGAGAGCTACAACATAGTAGCTAAAAAAATATTTACATAATTAAAAGAATAAGAAAAATGTTGATGGTTTTTATAGGGAGAAAAAAGAGATCCAGTGAAGCGAGAGAAGACCGGAGGAGAGCTAAGAGAAGGCACAACCTAGAAAGGGAGACAGTGCTTGGCAACCCAAGTCGGCCCCCCGACCGAGCAGGGCTCAGCGTCGAGCAGTTCTCGACCCCCGGCGGAGAATCCTAGAGACCCAACTCGACCGTGATGCATGCCGGCCCGAACCCATTGTGTCCCGACTCTTGATCCGACGACAGACCCATAACATGATACGCTGGTTCAGATAACTAGATTTTCTAGATGTATCAAGATTCGACTCCCATAATTCTGAGATGAATAGGATTCAACTTCTATAAATAGGGAAGTAAGCTAAACCCTAAAAGTAGGTCTAAATATACTCTCTACTCTAGACTACTTCAATTTTAACTTAAGCATCGGAGTCCGTGTGGTAGGAGCTACACTGATCTTAAGTTATTTTGGTTTTGCAGGTCACGTCGATCCCTTTTACGATAGAAGATTAATGCAAATTTGGAGGGATCTTAGACGGTCAAATTTCTATATCAATAATTGTTGTGTCTATTTGAGTCATTATTTTAAAATCTGTCTTATTTATACAGGAGATTTGATATATTACTTTTAGTAAAATGTTAAATTAGCAGTGTAACTCTATTTTGTTTAATTGTTCGTCATATAATGACATAAACCATAGAAATTAGAAAGTATAAGAATTACATTTCAAGATTTCATAACAATCGACGATAATACAAGAACACTTGAATTTTGCTTGAATTTATAAACCAATTGCATTTTAAAATATATGTGTGGTAAAGATAAATTTGTTCTTTTTTTTTWAAAAAAATTTGGAAAAGAGGCGGAGAGCCAGCTAATATATTAGGTGGCCAAACTGACCAAATGTCATTTCTCAAAAACAAATAATTAAAATAAAAATAAAAATGTTGACTTTTATATTCATTTTTCTTTTGATTTATCATCCTAAATACAGGTGAATTTCAAATTGATTTAAAATTATGACTTAAATCATTTAATTTATTTGTTTTCAATAATTTTAATATATGTTTACTTAAATTATCATTCTAGTTGGTTATAATATAGTTTCTGTCGTTTTAATTTCATTGTTATGGTTTTTAAAATTTTAATTCAGTTTCTAGATTTAATTTCCCAAAATATTATTATTTTCTCCAGGGTCATAAGTGACGTATTTGATTTAAATTCAATTTATCTTCTTTCTACCCCATCCAAAGAAAATATGTAAATTAAAATCTAAATCTATAAAAATTAAATTGAAACCAAATGACAAATAGAACTATAATATTAATTTAACATAAAAATTTTAGGACTGCAAAGTAAACAATTTTTTTTTAAAAAGTAAAAAATTAGACAATTACCCAATGGTAAAAGTTCTAATATTTTTTTTGCATAAAAGCTGGTTAAAAATAAATTTGGTCCTATATTTTTATTAAAATAACGATTTAATCAATTATAACGATTTAATCACCTAACTTTTAATGGTAACGATTTAGTCCATGTACTTGTTTATTGGTAACAATTTAATCCTCAAACTTTAATATATAACAATTTAATTCCTATATTTTAAAATTTATAACAATTTAGTCCATACCATAAAAATTCTCATAAGCGTTTATTTTTAATCACATAACGATTTAATTTTTGTCATTTATAGATAAATGTGATCTTTGATCGGTTTATCGATCTCCATATTTAAGAAATTTAACAAAAAAAATATCATAATGAGGACTAAATCGTTACAAACTTTAAACTTCAAAGATAAAATTATTACATGTTAAATTTCAGAAACTAAATTGTTACCAATTTGAAGTAAATGACTAAATTGTTACATTTGAAAGTCTGAAGACTAAATTGTTACTCAAACAAAAGTACATTTTTTAACTCCGAAATTAAAATAAAAGAAGAAAACTAATTTTTTTACATTGCAAAAAATATATAATTTTTTAATTATTTTTAATAAATTAAATGAAACTATGAAAGGAAAAAAAAAATTATTGTGGCGAGAGTGATGAGATGATGAAGACGATAACCGAACCTTTTTTTTTTCAGACGAAAATTGCAGTGAGGTTCACGTTTGATTGTCTGATGGAGAAATGCAAATAAGACAGAAAATTCAACAACTTGAGATCTAATTTCGTCCCTTAAATCATCTTTGGAGCCGCAGTTTCAGATTTTGCTTCCAATCGATTCACTCACTGACGAATTCCCAAATTAAAATCCCCACTTTCCCCTTTTGATTTCCCTGCTTTTGTGGGTCGTTTCGTTTCTCTTTATACCCTCTTGGCTTTTTGGCTGCAGATTTTGTTGATATTCTCTCGTGGGTATGCTCTATTTCTCTCTCTCTCATGATCGGTGAAGTGTTTTGTCTTTTGATTTCGCAGCTCCTGGTGATTCATTTTGGATTTTGCTTTTGGTGGATTCTTTTGGAGTTTCTTTCGTTCTTCTGAAGTGATTGATGATATGATTCTTTCTTCTTTGGCACAACTTTTGAATGATTTGAGTAACCTTACTATTTCTTGATGTGATGCTGATGTGTGTAGTGAGGCTCCTCAAGTGTTAAAGCTGATGTTTTTTAATCTTGATTTGAATACCTTTTGGGATTTATTATTTTGAAGTGGGATTGGTTTTTGTTTGCTTCATAATTTTTGTGGGATAACTCCTAATCTTAATCAAGTGTTACTAATTGTGTGGGGCACTGGGCAGGGGGGCTGGATATGGGAAACCTGAGTGTAAGGATTATAACACTTTTATTTCTAAGTGAATGTGGAGTTTCACCTTGAAACTGATGCTTTTTGGTATAAGATTGTGGTTAGTAAGTATGGTCTCCTCATGAATGTGTATTTGCTACTTTTGTTGGCAATGGCAACTGTAACAATCCGCTGAAAACGATCCCCCGTTAGTTCTGCCGTTATCTTGATTTTTATAACACTTCTTTTTTTAAGTGGTTTCCCCTTGAAAGTCATGCTTTGTGGTCTAAGATTTTGGTTAGTAATATGGTCTTCTCATGAGGGTGTAGTTGCCACTTTTGTTGGCAATGGCATTGGCACCTGTTGCAATCTGCTGAAACTGATCCCCCGTTAGTTCCACCGTTATCTTGACTTTATTACTTTTTCGAGTTTTGTTAGGAAACATGGTTCATATTTGTTTATGGTACGATCGATGGACTAGAAATGGACTGCTTTGCAAATGCTTTTCTAACCTCTATGCCAAGAACTCTCCCATTTCTGATTTTATCCTTACTCCTTAGACAGGAGCCTTTGCACAAATGATTTCTAATTTAGAAGGGTCTGGTTTGATTCTAAACTTTTTAAAGCTTTATACTCTTTTGTCTTCCGTTTAGGGAGTCTGTTTAAATCCATCCTTCAAGGATAAGCATATATCTGGTCTCTTGAATCCTTAGATTATTTCTATGTCAAATTTTTATTTGGCCAGTTACTTGCCACCCTGTCCATTATCGTTCTCCCTTCTTCACAAAGCTATGGAAAATTTGCATTCTTAAGAAGGTAAAAGTTCTTTGTTTGGCATGTCTCTTATGCCATATGTGGGCTAATACCTAAGATGTTATCTAGAAAGCTTCGCTTTTCGTGTTAGGGCCTCAATGGTGTGTTCTATCAAATAGGAGGGCAAGGATTTGGCTTGCATTTTTCGAAGATGCTATTTTTTTAGAAGACTTGGCAGAGCTTTTAAGAAGTTCTTGGGTTGCCTTATGAGGCCTTACTGGTTCTATTTAATTTTTGAAGGCTCCTTCAGTACACTTCTATAACAATTTGCTTTTCCAGAACAGCTTAACGATTGAATTCCATTACATGAACTCGTCGATGTGCTCCTTCAGTTTCTATATCTTCTGGGCTTTCTGTCCCTGTATGATATTGTATTCGTGGTCACTCTGATTTCTATATACATATAATAATATAGATTTTAGATTGATTATAAAGTTGATATCTCAGATTTTCAAGTAGATCACAAGATTCATGCTTAATTTCTAGTATAAACTTATGTACTTGTGAGCCTCACACTATTGGATAGAAAATAACCAACTTCAATCTGCAAAGTTAGCCGTGCTACAATCAATTCTTATCATTTTCTTCTTTCTTTCAGGAGGTTATCTTATGATGGGCTGTTAAATTGCTTTAATTTGTTAAATTTTCGTTGGGAATTTTTGAAGATTGCCTCTTTCCTCTTAGAAGATACTAGTTCACCTGACGAAAACATGGCTCAGAAACTGCAATCTATCAAAGGTGGTGGAGGATCCATTAAGGTTGGAGCTACTGGAACTATTAGCTCCTTGATGATGAGGGAATTAGAGTCAATGAGATCTGGCCCCCAGAAGTCGGTAGCTTCCAAAAACAAATCTTTGTCGTCTACTACTACTACTTCTACCTCGTCTGCTGCTTCCATTCCTAAAAGATTGCAACAAAGTAGATCGTTAGATGAAGTAAGCAATGGTAGAAGATATAATAGTGTCAATAACAGAAGCTTTGGGAACTCTCATAATAGTACTAAAACCAGTTCGAGGGATGTCCACCGAATGCCAATGCTTGGTTCTAATGATAATTATACAGATGGAAACAACAGCTATAGAGGGAAACCAGAAAGGAAAGGACTTAGAGCAGTTGCAATTGTGGATGTAAAGTGCAATAACCCTGATAGAGCTTGGGCTAGTCGCCCTCTATCAAATCGACTCAGAAAACTCGGTTTTGCAAAGCTATCTGAAACCTTTGCTTGACACTAAAAACTTTCTCCATTAGTTTAAATAGGCTGCATTCTATCTGAATCTGTCACTTGGCAGGAGCTCCGCCACCCTCCAAGTTTTCTTATAGATTTTGGGATTCAAATGACATAAAGGGAGCTGCAAGTCACATTGGAGAGCCGAAATCGACCTTGGGTTGCCCTTTTCATCAGGAGGCTGCTTGCATTCAAGTGTCTTCTAGGCAATTTAGCTTGACTCATCACCCGTTCGTGCTCCGCCAATCCAGTTGGAAGCTACACCGTGTTCTAGTCGTTAGACGTTTTATTTCCTTAATCAAAAGTGAAAAGAAAGCTGGCTTGGCTTTGTTGTTTTCTCTTGGATGGTAATTTGTTCTCTTCCCATATTTGACATGTTTGCACTCAAAAACATGTAAGTTGTGTAATAGTAAAGAATTTTTCTTTCCCACTTGGGTCTCTTTTTGCATTTTTTCAGTGTATTTCAACCCATTGCTTGCTTATGACTATAATTTGCTCCAAATTCTTTGCTTTTTGCAAGTGATCTAGTAGACCAACTTACCAAAGTTTCCATTGATGACCTGAAATCTTGTTTCACTGTCTCTAATAAGTGCCAAATGATGGTGCTACATTCACAAGGAAGATTCAGTTTCTGATACATTTTTTTCTGTTGGTATCTTGAATGGCAAGGAAAAGTAGAAATAATGGTGTTTGGAGGATGGTGTGGCCTACCTCATTTTATTTTTAGATTTGAATTTTTTTTTTAATTGACCTAATGATCTAGTGTAAATCTTTTACCTTATATTTTTTATATTTGGGATAATAGGGGTCTCACTTTTTTCATTATTCTTGTGGCCTACCTCCCCAAGAAAATTGCCCTCCTTCACATCATGCCCAAAAGGAAAGTTTTAAATTATCAGGAGAGTTTTAAATTACCTGAGACCCTTTAGTAAGGTTCTAGTTTTTTGTTTTAGGTTGCCTCTTTTCTAATAAAGAGAAATTGAATTAATGAATTTTGTGTGATAGCTGTTTCTTATTTTTGTTCCAAAAAAAACATAAATATGTTTGTTAGCCCTTTCTTATTTCTCTCTCTAAACTTTCAAATTGAAAAAAAAAAAGGTAAAAGGTTTTATATGAAAATTAAATAATTCAAAATTTTTATGTTATATTTCTTTTATATATTTATTATGCATTTTATACATGAATGATAAAATAATATTTTTATCTATGTTTTTGTTGAAAATATGAATAAGCTACGTCAATGATAAAATAATATATTTATCTATGTTTTGAAAAAAACTGAATATATGAATAAGAAACTTAATTTTTTATTTTTCTCAAAAATTGGAAACAAGAAATAAAAATGTTACCAAATAGGCATTTTGTTTTTCATCGTGCGGACTAGTGACATAGAATGAATTCAATTCATTACATTTGCTCTACATGAAAAAGTACTTTTATTTATTTTTTTTCCTAAAAAAGTTTAAACTTTTGTCAGAGAGTATTTAATTAGCAAAAAGAGCCCAATGGTAAAGAAATTTGATATTTCCAAATATAATTCACATATCTAATTAATACATGAATTTCAAGGCAATGATAGATTCAACAATAGAGTTCTAGTAAATCAAGTCTCTTTCAAAAGCTAAAAGCACAAGTAAAGAAATGCTAGCAAGAATCTACCATAAATGAGGATTGGATTATGACCAGTTGCTTGGATTTAGACAAGGTTGTATTGCTGAACAACTAATTGAACCAAAAACTACTTGAAATATAGTTCTACAAGCTTTTTGAAAGTATCAAATACACTTGTGAAAGGGTTGAGTTCAATAGGAGCCTTTAGCCCCAGATCAGGAAACTGATTTGTCAAAGCCTGTTGCATTCCAGACATTGACATCATTGCAGCTAGCTGACTATTTGACATTACTTCACAATCTTGAGGAGTGTCCTTGATTTTGCTCGGATCGTACCCGAAGTTCGCCAGGTACGATTTGTACTTCTCTATGAACTCGCGTCCCGGGTTCGGTGTTCTTGAATAGATCTGTGAGATTTATGTCCAAATGAATCAAACAAAACAGTTGACTAATTAGCAGATGGGCAGACAATGATATCCAATGTACCTATGTCTTCTGAAAATGGTCTCAAACGTCTTTGTAATTTGAAAATCATGCGCTCCAATTTGTTAGTTTTAATGGAATTAGTACACATGGTATATGTAGAATAAGCCATATGTACTATTTCCGTGGAAGTTAATGGTGAAACTTACTATAATAATATGATTTATAGATCTCGAAAACCATAGGAATGTTTAAACCATTTCTAAAACATAGGAACATGATTTGCAAGCTAAACAAACTATTTGTAATCAGTCCAATTCTTTGTAAGTATAGATATTAGAGCTAAGCTTTCTAAACTACGAGTGGAAATGTATCGGGACCAAGATAGTATTTTAACCAAATTAAACTATGTACAGAATCTTTTAATTTACCTGAACGAAACTAAGGTCTTTTGCTCCAGAAACAAGAGCAAAGTTGTCATAATCAGTTGCAATCACATCATATGGCTCCTTGGGGATAAATGGCAATGTTGGAAAACGCAAGTAACATTTCTCTTTGATCATCTCCTGATTCTCCAGCTCGGTTGCATTTTTCTGTAAATCTTCCTCTGAAAGGCACTGAACTCTTCCCCTTATCCCGGTTATATACCCGTCAGGGCTTCCATGAACACAAAAGGTATCGACTTGTATAGCTGGTGTCGCCATATCAAATGTATATACACCCTACATATTGATGCAATGTAATATCTTATTCATCAGTATGATTAAGGTTGATTACGCTGTTTTCTCACTCTATGATATACTAAAGGCACGTAAAACTGGTTTGTTGTTTGAAGTATCAGATTCAAGGAGTGAGAGTTCAGATTTCAAGAGATAAAAAGAACTATAAGCTACACCAACCAGTCAGGTTCACCTGGGTGCAGTGGCAGTCTTCCTGACCTTGTCCAGCGAATCCTCGTTTAAGTGAAGCAACTTCGAACCATCTTCCCGAGTATCTAACGGGATCGAAATTTTTTGCAGTCATCCCTCTCATCATCATCAACCTCCCCCCTCCATCAGAACCACTGTCAAATGGAAGGCTTGCAGCATTCTCTGCATTTGCGAGCTGGCACAGGTTTTCATGGCGAGATAGATCAGCTGATACAGCCTGACAAGAAACTAGTATTAGAATGGTAAACCCTGCTTCGATCCCATTCAAGTTCATCACATGATCCTATATCCTCCAGTTTGTAGTCCGAAAAAATGTGTAATTCTACAACATGAATTGACTAATCCTGTAATGCCATTGGACCATGGAAAGAACTTCTATGTTTATTCAAGTAATGTAACGTAATGATAAAAGGGCCAATTTCAAGACAGACCAGATGAGAACAATCTAATTATCTCATGCGTCTAAAGTTGCAAGTAAAGGACTCATATAGTTTGAATCAACAGGACTGAATTTTGGGATCCAAGCTTTTCGATGGAGTCTGAACTGCAGGCAGTCTGATGGCAATGCGTTTGATAAAACTACACCAAACAAATCAACATTCGATCGAAACTACTCAAAGGGGATTACTTAGCTATCTCGACTAGCCAATGGACCCACTAACCTGGTTCGTTTGAGTGAGAAATATCAATGAAGCAGCAAATCCAGATAGTACATGCTGGGACACAAGCTTTCTTAGAGCAGGTCGCTCAAAACCACTCTTCAACATTGCTTTGCCAGGCATTCCCCTGATGACAAAAGAGAACAAAAAAAAAGCCCATACAGTAAACTGAGAGCATGAAGAAAATAAAAGGGTAAAACTATGGTTGATAGAGCGGGAGATTGGGAAGGAAAACAGACCATCAACTTGTTTGAACCAGAAGTCATGATCAGGATTTTACATTGAGGTCTTTGTCAGGAAATTGGATAAATTCAAGTTATTGGTCATAACATCATATGAATTCTATGAATCTAAACACTAATAATACCAACGGCACATCAAATTAAACCACCTTCAATCTATGAATTCTGTCACCCAAATGAATGCATCCTCGGTTTCAAATACCAATTCATCTCTCTTTTCCAAAATCCATCGATACTAAAATAAAATCAAGTCATTTCGAACATCCCAGAACCTAGTTCGAAATTTCCTAATGCCAACCGCAAATACCCGAAGACTACTACAAGAATTGCGAGTTCAATTACAGATTGAAACAAACCCAGAAAAATGGAAGTAGAACAAAACACAAATCCAGCTTCCATTTTATACACAACAAACTGTACACATCAATGGAGAGAAGAAGAGAAATTATGGTACCTGGAGGAGGTGGGAGGAGGAGAAGAGCATTGGAGAAGAAAGGGCGCCGCTGATTGAAGAAGAATCTGCACCATTTTCTAATTAGATTACTTTTTTTCTCTCTCAAATTTTCAAGCGTCCTGTAAGAGCAATGTGTAGAACATCGCCATTTCTGGTGCTTGGCTCTGCTGCTTCGAGCTTCTTCAAAACTCGGAAAATATCCAAACCTACAAAACGGCGACGTATTAGCGACGGCATGTTGTATATTGTCTTTGTCAAACTTTTTGAATGATGTACGTATTTCTTTTTTTTTCTTTAAATAATTGGTATTTTAGAATGGAGAATTTAAATATCGATGTTGAAGATTCAATTTTAAGAAATCGACAGGAAAAATCTCGATAAATTATCGATGTAGATAGATATTTGAGAAAAATGTATAAATATTAAGAGACCCGAAAAAACTGTCTGCAATAATGAATAAGTATGTCGTACGCTAATTCTTTTTATTATTAAGATTTATGTTTTTATATAAGTGATTTTTATCGATATTTTTTATTTTCGTAGCAACTTTAATATGGTATATTGGAAAAATATTGATCAAACTCTTTATTTTTATTGTATCAATGTCGGTTCTTTTGACTTATAGAAATATATAGTAATCAATTTTTAAATTGGTTTTTTTAAAAGTAATGAAGCTTAAAATGAATTGGACGGTTATTAGTTGAGTTGTCACTAATGTGCGATGACTTGATCGTATTAGGATCGTTTATTTGAATGATGTACGTATCTCTTTTTTTCTTTTAAATAATTGATATGTTAGAATGGAGAATTTAAATATTGTTGCCGATGGTTCTATTTTAAGATCTCGGTGAATTATCGATGTAGATAGGTATTTGTGTGAAAAATATTTGAAGATCCGAGAGACTCGAACAAATTGTTTGCAATAATCTCACATGCTATTTTTTTTTATTATTATTATTAGTGTTCATGTTCATATAAGTGATATTATCAATATTTTTTTATTTTCTTTAACAACTATATTGAAAAAATATTGATCACCGTAGAAATATATAGTAATGAAATTTGTTTCTTTTAAATAGTAGTAAGGGCATAAAATGAATTTGACGATTACTAATTGAGTTGTCACTAATATACGATGAGTTGGCTGTGTCGGGGTAATTTATTAAAATTAGAATCCGACAATTGTGTATAACTTGGTGGGATTTAAGCTATGTTTTTCTTTGTTTTTTCATGATTAAAGAATGGAATGAAAGTAGCTTTCATACTCATACCCAATTCATGCATTGTTGACAAATGTACCAAACTATACATGTAAATAAATATAATAAGGTTTTATTATAAGGGGACAATGGATATAGTTTGTTGGTCTTTTAATTTATTTTTTATGGCCACTACTTTGGTCTTTCTCACCTACTATGTGACAAAATGCATGTTATGTAGGATTTCAATTCAACTCAAAAAAAAAATTATATATATATGTAACATCCATTCATTAACCTAAAAATATCTATTCTTTCTTTTTTTTTTAATGTTTTTATTTCAAAATCGACATTGCGTGCTTAGGCTGCGGATCTTTATAACCAAGACTCATTTGTACTAAACTTTTTATTTTTATATAATGTTACGATCATTATTACTAATATTTTGGTTACTTATGTTTACCTCGACAAAATTACCCATATACTTAGTATAATTTTGAAATTGTATAATTGTATGCTTTTGATGTGGTATCTTTAAAACAAATGAATGATAAATTTGAATGGTCATTCTCAATGAACTTTGGGTATTGAAAGGAAAAGTTAACTTCGTAAATAAATGTACAATTTTGAATAATGTTTTTTTAATAAGACAAAGATGTGAGGGTGTAGATTTGAACTTATAATTTCAAGAAAAATAAATAAAAGTCTTTAACTGTTCAATTATACTCATGTTGTTGACAATTTTAAAAAATGTACTAATGATATTTATCCGAATTAAAATAGAAAATATCAATAGAAAACGGTTGAACTTAGCTCCTCGCTAAAATAAAAATGAAAGAAGAAACGAAAAAAGGATGCATCAATGATGGTTCTTTAGTATACTTTTTTAACTTAAAAAAATCAATCTTACTCGATAACTATTCCACACTATCAGCAACTAATTTGACCAATAATTCTTCTAAACTTAATTGAGTACATGTTACACATTTATCGAACTAAAAGAATTAATGAAGTAAAGTAATATTATGTAGAAAATATTTATCATGATTAAATTAAAATAAAAAAAGAAGATGATGTATCATGTATTACATTGCTTTGACATATTTCTTTATTTTTTTATCTTTAATTTTAAATTGATTATGGAAATATTTTTAATATGTATATGCATGGAAAAGAATGGGTAAGTCTTTAATTTGGAGTTTTTAAATAAAGTCCAACCTTTGATTGAATTGAAACAAACTTCAAAGGGAATTTTGGTTTTAAATATTGCAATGATCTTCTAGAGTTTGTAAGACACAAATAAATCTTACTTTTAATATTATTTTAAGATTGTTTGTTTGCTGCTTCGACAATTTCAATTTCAACTAAATCATGAAAGAGTGTGCCATTATTATTATTGTTTTTTTTAAATACGTTTAAAATATTATAAAGGTGACATATAATTTTAATCCTAAAAGTTTATATTTGGTCGGAGAAATTGTATATCGAACAGAAGATTGTGGACTCGAATTTTCGTTCTACTGAGAAAGAAAATTACATTAAAAGAAATTTTATTTTTGACCACGATTTAATTTCCCATAAAATTTAATGTGTTGACAAAAAAGGTTTATAACAACAAAATTTTATTTGTTACTCTATTACTAGTGATTCCATCGGTAAAAATCATATCTCTTATTTCAACAATAGAAATTTTTGTAAAAATTAAGGATTTCAATTTTTAATATACTATTTTTCGTGAAAATTAACGGGACGAAATTAGATTATGCTGATTATATTTAAATGAGTTCCAAATTGAGTTTCTTGTTGAAAATGTTAACTTAGGAAATTTTAATGTGCGTCACTTTTTGTTGTTTGATATTTATTATTTACATGCAAAAATTAACTTAACTATAATATTAAAATTGGGGATAAATAACAAGATTGCTAATGCTAGGATTAAATTAAATTAAGAAATTTCATTTCATGGACATAAATTTAATAGTTTTTTTTCAGAGTGTACAGCCTTTTCCTCTCTTAAAATATAGTATAAATGTGACTTCTTTAAACTTATTTTAGATTACATATAGGTTTGAGTTGGATTTGAATTATACTATTATATAAAGTTTTTTATGCTGAATTTAAAAATGTATATTTATTTTATGCTGATTATATAAATACCTCAATTAAATAAGTCAAATCCATTTGATTGTGTAAAAGGAATTATTAGGCAAAAACAATATTCTATGCTTAAAATTGTTTGGGAACATTTTCTTTAATATTTTAGAATTCCTCTCACGTTAGTCTTTCCTCACTCTACCGTCAAACAAAGCTCTCAACTTTTATCATTTCAAGGTAATTATACAAATAATGTGGTTAGTGATAACGTAAACATAATTTAGTTGATTAATACATAAATAACATTTGTTTATGATTATTTTGATCTAGCTCTAGAACTGCAAAAGTAGAGTTTGGCCAAAGCTTGGGAGTGAGTTTGGTGAGGAAGACGTGGATAAGAGAAGCTCAAATCAGTAAGGGGTCGACCTAAAGTCTCCGATCGAGTTTAGATTGTGTACCTGGAATCATAATTGGTTCTTCATTTATAGGGTTAAGATCTGACTGGAGTATCTGATGGTCAATTGTGCATTGTTGGAAAGTTCATTATCAACGGTCAATTTGTCGGGTGCTCAAGATCAAATCGTGGTAGTACCTTGTCTATCAAGTTTAGGCAGTTTACCTTAATGTAGGGTTGAAAGGTCGATCACTATGTATCTCCGAGCTTCTAGCTAGAGAAGATCTTACGTTCTAACATTTACTTGTTCTCCACGTGACAATACTATTTACCCTCCAACAACCTTCTTTAAAGATTGCATATTCGAATTTTCATGTGTATGTGAGGTAGATACAAAAACAAAAAAATCATTATTAGTTAAAATACAATATTGCACACACAAATAACATTCATATAAAAATCTCAAGGGCACCTAATTATAGCATACCAATTCAAGCTTTAAAAGAGATTTAAGGATGTGGAAGATTCATGATTATCTACACAAATATTTAAAACAAGATCTTTTTATAATCATTTTCAATTTAATAATTTGGTAGGATATATAATATCATATTTATATGCAATTAGTCTTTTAATTTTATTGTAAAAGACAGATGGGGCCAGTGTGTTATTTTATCAAAGCATGCACCTTTTTTCTTTTCTTTTCTTTTTTCTTTTTTGCCTTTATTCTAAAAGAAAGCATTGTATTCATATATTCCTTTTGATCTAGATCCACCAATCAAAACAATGCTCATTCTTTTAATAACCATGGGTTAAAATATAAATTCTTCAACCCCAACTCCATTTTCAGCTTTAACTTATGCTTTAATTTAGTCTATATTATTAAAAAAGGTTGACGTGATCTAAGAGTATAACTAATATGTAATTATAAAAACTGTATGACTATAAAGTTCTATGTCGGTGAATATTTTTTTTTTGTTGAATTAACTCGATAAAAAGATTAAATTATGCTTTAATTTATGGTGTGCTTTACATTTTACTCGAAGCAGTGTGTATTTTCATTATGTTACGTGGTAAGATAGTGTTCGTTTTAGTTTCCCGCCATTGACAAGGTCCACTTGGAGTTTACGTTCATGAATGATTTTTATTATTTACTTGCATGCTCGAATAGTCAGCTCTGTTTTTTTTGTTCCATACTTGCAAAAATAAACATAAAAAACAATGACCTAATTTTTAATATGAATATTTCTTGTACTTCAAATGTGAAGCAATATACAAAATTTTTGGTAATAAAGTATACGACCTTCTAAATTGCTAAAAACACGTTTTTTAAATATTTGTCTTTCAAGTTTCCATGCAACGGAAAAAACTTATAATTATTTTTAAAATGATATTTGTAAACCTTCAAAGTAATTAACGTACAAAAATAATATTTATAGGAACCGGCCATTAAAAACACAATCTGCCACGTCATTTTCATGGGGAATTGCGAATTCTTTCATAACTTTTCTTATCCATATAAAGCTTCACGATATATATATTATACACTTTAAAGAAAAAACGCTCCACGAGATATTTAAAATCGCCATTAAATTATGTGCAAAAATTAAAAGAGATTTTCGTTATTATTTCTTAAAAAAAAAATTGCGTTTAATTTTTAAATACTTTTTCGTAAGGCTGACCCATTTTTCTGAAATAAATATTCTTTAATTTATTACCATTCAAATTTTTTCGATTTTTTGATTTTTTTAAAATATAATATGTGATTGTGGAGATTCGAAAATAAGTGTCTTAACCAATTAAATTTATCTTCAAGTTGATTTGAATATGTAGAAGTTGACGGGGGATTTATGTTGGAGTCGATGTTTTAGGTTTTCTTAATTTTTTTGTTTTGCATCAAAAAAAATATTTAGCTTTTATAAATACTGATTTCAATATCAACAATAATATTATTTTTTTAAATATTACTTGGTTGGAGTTTTTAACAATAATTTCTTGAATAGATTCTAAATTAGGTTTTTTTTTCCTTATAGAATATTTTGAATTTATTTGTCCTTCATTTTAGTTTACGTATTTTTAAAATATCTATTTTGTCTCTTGTACTTTCAATTTTTGTTCATTTTAGTCTATATATTTTCGAACGTTGTTTATTTTGTCTTTGTACTTTTCAAAATGTGACCATTTTATTCTATTTATTTTTATTTTTATCTTATTTTTTTCGATCATAATTTTAACACGATACTTCATTACTCACTAGATTTCTTGAAATATAATCATAAATGTGTATTAAATAAAACTTTGTATTAAATTCTTGTAAATAGGAACCAAATTATTTGTCACCTTTTAAAAGTACCAAGACCAAAACGTACATTACAATAACTAAAATAAACAAAAATTAAAAATACCCTAGTCTAAAATGAACCAAAATCAAAGTAAGTAGATAAAAATAATATTTAAATCTTATTTCAAACGAAGCCATAAAAATGACCATATTGAAGAGAAGTTTTTGAGTGGATGAATGATTTAAGGGTGGACCATAAATATCAATTCCATTCATTTGATTTGGTAAATTTCATTTTCATCCTCTAATAATAGCCAATATTGTCGAGTAATAGTCAAAGTGTGATTCAAATGCATTTATAACTAACAACTCTACCATATAGTGTTCGAGCGGTTAGATATTAGTATATTATGGAGTTAGATATCTGAATATCTCTCATCCTCGTTCATAATGCAATATTATAAAAGAACGTATTTTGAATGTATGTATTTATTTTTGGTATATATCATCACTTTTGTTTCTCAATGCTATCGAAAAAAAGTTACATGATGGAACGAAAAACATACCACTTTTTAAAGAACTAGACAAAGTCCTAACTAAACCGTAGCACGATTTATAATAATGCAAACTTATGACTTCTTGGATGGAAAGAGATTCAAACCCTTGGTATTCCTACCAATACTTTAGTTTTCGAGAGACGACTAATTCAGAATATTAAAAAAACGCGATAGTTTTGATGGTTTTGAATGATGTACCTTAATTAAGAAAGGTAAATGTTACAAGTTTAAATCCTTAGACTTCGAGTCTATATCTATCTAGTCACTGTATTTTATTTTATTCTCTAACTAGATTCATAAACTTTCAATTTTGAGTCACAACGTTAGTTCCAACATTTGACTCTATTATTTAAAGATTATCCAAAAGATTAATTTTAGTAAGGCTTTAAGTATTTATTAAACTAAAATAACTAGCAACACATACCTGTTAAACATAGAATTTAATATTTAGAGACTTATGACTAAATAGACATAATAATAATAATAATAATAAAAATCTTTTCAAAACATTAAATTTATAATTTAACAAAGAAAATGATTAATTTTAGTGAAAATGTACATTTCCAAAAGTGACACTTGACATGACAATGAAAACTGGGGTTTTCCTTTTAAGGTTTAATATTCGACCATGCTTCATGTTTTTACCGGGAATAGTTCAACAATACATGGATACATGGATAGGATTCCAACATCTAATCTCGTTAAATAGAATAATATATATATTAATCAGAAGAGTTGAAAATTTATAAAAATAATTCTAACCCAATTTATTTTAGTTCTTCTACTTTTAAAAAGGTCATTTTAGTCATTATTTCTATATTTTTGTTCCTCATAGTTTTTGTAGTTTTAAAATATCTATTTTAATCTATGTAATTTAAAAATAAAAAAGAGAGAATATCTTGATTTTTAATTTTATTATTTTTTTAACAATTTTAGCACCAAACTTCATTCACTAAATTTATTGAAATATAGGCAGAAATTTGTATTAAAAAGTTTCTGACATTTGAGTTAAAATTTTACAAATAAGACTAAAATTGATATTTTTTAAACTGCATTGACGGAAATGAATACTTTGAAAATATAATAACTAAAATGAACAAAATCTAATACATGGATTAAAATAGACATTTCAGAAATACATATATCGAAAAAACAAAGTTGAAAATATATAGACCAAAGTTTTAAATGTCGACGTCGATAGATCTTCCTATAAAAGTTATAGAAATTTAAAAATCATAAAAAAATATTATTTCAATTTCTAAATAAATTAGAAAATAGTCAATATTAATATTTTATATATATATATATATATATATATATATATATCAACAACATTTGCTGATGTTTATCATATTTTGTCCATTTTTATTAGACTTGTTATACAAGTAGTTAGTTTGTTATGTTATTTCTATAACACTACTGTATTTTGTATTTTGAGGTCCTGTATACAAGGTCCATATGTTATTGAATAAAGATGATGAAAGAATTTAATTTACTTTCGGTCTTTAATAATTTTGTTTGTAATATGATGGAAATGTTGATTTACCTTTATGTAGACGTCGAATACATAAATATATAAAAATGTTGATGGAAATATCGAGACGTGTCGATACATATCTAATGTGGTAAATAAAAATAGAAAATAAAAATAGAATTGATAAAAATTGAAAAAGTAAAGGCGTGCAAATTGTGTCAGGTGTGTGTTTTCAAGCATGGACTTCACTGCACCTGCACGGCGCCAAGACACTGACCAAAACGTCGCGTTTCCAACACCAGCCGGCGATTTGGACTCCTATCAGCCTTTCATTCAACATTTAAATCTCAATCTCAATCTAAAAAATAAAAATAAATTGTAAATTTTTTTAACGTAGTACATTCTATCATTTTTTTAAAAAAATGGTAATAAGTCGTGTCATTAGATATTTGTTAAATCTCAATCTCTCCTCTCATGTACTGTTGCACTGAAAAACTTCTCATTTTAAAAAATCTCAAATAATCAAATACTAAATTAAAGACTTATTAAAAATAAATTTTAATTTTGTATCTAATCTAATTTTAAAAATATGTAAAATATATAAGAGCCGTCATGAATAAAAACTTAAAAGTTTGAATAAATTGAGTCAAAATCCTATTAGATATTTGTTAAAACTGCTAAAATATTATATTGGTCTCTATGCTCTCAATTTTGTTTCATTTTAATCTATATACTTTAAAATGTTCATTTTAATCCCTTAATTATACTTTCAATCGTCAGATTGAGCATAACTGAGTGATAATTATCATCTATTTTCAATCAAGAGATTGTGGGTTCAATTCGAATACCAACTCTCACATGTTGCACTAACTTTTCCCTTTTTTTTTTTACTTTCAATTTAATTTTTTGTATCACAATTTCAATATGACAATGCATTCAATTTATTTCTTAAAATGTGACAATGACTTTATATTAAAATATCTCTGTTATGCGTAGAATTTGTATTAATTTTATAATTATAGACTAATGATAACTTTTTAAAAGTAGAAAAACAAAATCAACATTTTAAAAATTAATATTATTAAAATTAAAGAATGTATTAAATAAAACTAATACGCAAAGCTGGAAAATTAAAACGGGATTTAAATTTAAAACGTCGATTTTAAATATAAAAAGAACCAAAAAAACCGGTCAACTGTCCCTTCTTGTTGCTGGTCCAGTCTCCAACTTTAGCTTCGTAGAAATTTGTTGGGAAAAGCGCCAAATGCACCAGAAGAAGAAGAAGAACAACAGCAGCAAACCAAACGCCGCCATTGAAAACCATGGTGCCAAGCTCCGGCGTCTCCCTTCCCTTTTCGCCGCCAAGCTGACCCATGACGCCGCCGCCGCCATGACCAAGCTTTGCCGGCGACTCGTCCGCTGGAGACTTCTCGAACGGGTCTCCCTCGTCCGCCACTTCTTCCGCCTCATTTGGGACAGCCTTTTCGTTTGCTCTTCAGGACGGACCCCCGGTAAATACCGCCGCCTCTCCCCCCCCGACGCCGGCCTCTCGCCGGACGACCCGACCACCAGTGCTGGGCTCCATTCCGATTCCGATTTCGACTCCGACGATTTGGTTCCTCTGAAGATTAGTCTGTTGGGCGATTGCCAGATTGGAAAAACAAGCTTCGTGGTAAAATCTTATTTCACCTCCGATCAGAAAGTTTAGTCTCTCTTTTTCTAAACCCTTTTTTGTTCTTCCGTTTTTTTATTAGATCAAGTACGTGGGCGATGAACAGGAGAGGAGAAGCTTGCAGATGACAGGAATAAACCTAATGAATAAGACGCTGAGTATCCAAAATGCTCTGATTTCGTTCAGTATTTGGGATGTTAAGGGTAAAATTAGACCTCCCCTGTTTATTTGATTCATTTTCCCTTCTGGGTTTTGAGACTTTCTGAAGAGAAATTTCTAATACGATAGTTCGATGAAGGTGACAGAAGCTCCCAGGATCATCTTCCGTTGGCCTGTAAAGATGCAGTGGCAATCTTGTTCATGTTTGATCTTACCAGTCGGCGAACTCTAAACAGGTCTGTTCTGCGAAAAATCTTGTCGTTCGAAATGGGAAATTTGAGCTTATTTTTTTTATTTGGTTTTGTGTTTTTGTTCATTGCAGTGTTGTTGATTGGTATACAGAAGCGAGGAAGTGGAACCAGGTAAAATTTTTTTATTCCGTTTTCCGCCATTGATGGCGCTCTGTGAAATTAGTGTTGGTTCGGTTTGCTTTTGATTTTGATTTTGATTCTGATTCCCAATTTGGGACTGTTTTCTCTTTCCTATTTTGCTGTACTTATCATCTGATCATTAAGAGGTTTTTATTGCTCATAATGAGTAACCCATTTGGCAGCTGTGGGTGAAAGTTTTTAGCACACGAAGTGATCGATAAAAGTCCTCTGAGAATTGATGAGAAAGAGATGTTAGGCTTTTTTGAACTTATGAACCGCTAAAAGATGACTTCTCCACCACCTAACTTGTTTTTGAAGAAAATGGTTTGTTATTTAGGAGATGTTTTGGCCCTCGGTTCTAACAAGTCGAGGTTTGGTTCCCATATTTGGATTGTGAAATTCTGAGTTAGTGCCGGGCAGCCTAGTTGGTAAGGACTTAGGGTCTTTTGGTCGTTTAGAGGTTTCGAACTTTCTGGTGAGCTTAATACCAAAATCGCTTGAGATCCTAATTTGACATAAGCAGACCATTACTGCATGCTAAATATAGGTTCGATTTTTTAACTCAGGTTACAGGAATCTAATAAAAATACATTCAGGTAACTTCAACTTCAGTTGTATAATAACCTCAAACTTCAAATATTGACCTTTTTATAAGTTAGGAGGCGTTTGGTTCATAGATTATACTCGCGTAACTTGGGGTTGAAGAAGTCTCGTCTATGTTTTTGGTATCTAGATTTGTTCGATCTTTCATACTATATACTAACTTTTACAAATCATAAGTCTATGAAACTAGGTTTCTCAAACCTAGACCTATTAAAACCGTGGGTCAATTCATGAGACCCACGCTTTTAAGTCTATTCTTAAATCTTGTTTTGCAAAACCAACTACCAAACAACCTCAGATTAATTCTCGGGTCGATTCTCGTTTATTGCAGACAGCCATTCCCATTCTGATAGGAACCAAATTTGATGATTTTGTTAGACTTCCTCCAGATTTGCAGTGGACTATTGTGAGTCAGGTAAGTAAAATCAATCATCATCTTGAAAATTCCATTTGAATAAACTCCTCTCTCTTTTATCACATGGCACTGTTTCCCTTTTTTTTGGCTTAATGGCAAAGACTTTTTGGTATTGAAACCGTGTGTAATCTAAGCTTTTGAGGGACCCCATTTTTTGGTTCATCAAACTTTTTTTCTTTGATTGATTGTGGTTTTTGTGTTCACAGGCAAGAGCTTATGCAAGAGTTATGAAGGCCACTCTGTTCTTCTCCAGCTCCATCCACAACATCAATGTCAACAAGATCTTCAAGTTCATCGCCGCCAAGCTCTTCGACGTCCCGTGGTCCATCGAGCGGAATCTCACCATCGGTGAGCCGATCATTGACTTCTAACTTCTGTTACACGCGATTCCGGTGTACATACAACACGAGAACCCCCACGAAAGAGAGAAAGAAAGAAAGAAAGAAAACAAAGAAAGTAGAAGAAAAGGAGAAATTTTTGTTTTTACTTTTTCCCCCACAGGTTAGATTATGAGTTGGGTTTGATCTGTTGGGATTTGTTATTTGAAATCTTATTTGTAACTTTTTCTTTGGGGGGTCCAAATGAACGGATTGTTGTAGAAGAAAGAAGAGAGGAAGAAAAAATACAGATCATACTCTGATTTGTTTTTACTCAATGACAGAGTAGATTTGTTTGCCTTAGGAGGATATGAAAAGCCAGCACTGAGAGATTCTCATGGGGTATCTTCCATGGAAGAAGCAAACTCACATATGATTTGATGTTTTGGAAGTCTCCTCTTTCTTCTTCTTGAAGCTATGGTGAAACCTTAACAATATTTGGCCAACTATTTGGGTCGGGTTGGGTCGGGTGTAGTTTGAAATTTGGAAGTTGAGTCTTTCGAGTCACGAGTTTGCTAAATCTTCGAGCTACATACAATATAATACATGCTACATGTAATTGTGTGAGTGACTTGACAAAACGGTTAAATTACAAATTCAATCTTGAAGTCATGTTTGATAACCATACGTATTTTTTTTTCATTACTTTTAAAAAACATTTTCAAAATCTAAGCTATAATTTGAAAAAAAAAAGTTTTTTTTTTTTTTGAAACTTGGCTATTAGTTCAAATGTGGTTCTAAGAAATTTAGAAATAATTCACTTCTTTTTGAAGTTTTAGGTTTAATTCAAATGTGTTTCTAAGAAATCTTAAAACATACTAAGGAAATTGTGAGCAAACCGACATAATAATAATAATAATAAAAACAAAAACGAAATAATTATCAAATGGGCCGTGGGCCATGAGTAATAGGATTCTTTTTAGTTCAACCAATGAATACACAGATCTAGAATTGTATGTCACACAAATTCATATATATATAATATAATGGAAAAATATTGTCAACATAAGTTTAGTTCAATCGTAAATGACATCTACTCCTTCCTTTGAAGTCGGATGTTCAAATCCCATCATGTGTGTCAAATAATTATAAAACATATATTTGGTACGAAATTGATAGCATTTAGACAAAACGACATTGCAGGTGAATTTTCTTTTATTGGGTTTTATAACTTCCAGCTGAATTATTTAATCATTCACTTCGTGCATTAATTAAACTTAATTTGAGAATGGTTTATATTAAATTAGTGAGTTTTTATTACATTGTTTTTTGTTTAATTATTAGGCGAGTTAGCGAAACTGATAAAATTACAATATTTATCTAAGTTAAGGGTTGAATTTGTAGATATTGAAAGTTCATTGGCGGAAGATTGGATTTTGAATGATACATGCTATTTATGACTTTATTAAACTTTAAAAACTACAATTATATTATTAAACTTTAAATTATGAATTTATATAGTGATTGTAGTTAATGATGTTCACTAATCACATAACGTGTCTACTAGATAAATATTGACTATATTTTAGTAAACAATATTGATTTAGTCAACACGGTAGATGGAAATGGACAACTGGATAAAATATAGTGTCCTAATCTATAAAATGGAGTTCAGGTGAAATTACAAATTTACAAATTTAAAGTAAAAAAATACTTGCCGTATCTTATTTTACATGTCTATCTTCTCCCATCGATTTTCAAATAAAATAAGATAATACCTTTTAAAGTTTAATATGGTTAGAGATGAAATGAAATGCTCCATGAATGATAATATTAAAAAAAAAAAATACTATTTTGGTCCCTTATTTTTCTAACTTTGATTTATTTTAGTCCCCATACCTTCAAAATATTCATTTTGCTTCCCGTACTCTCAACTTTGGTTCATTTTAGTCTCCGCACTTTTCACAAAATATTCGTTTTTTGTCAATATAATTTTAAAAAGTGATCATTTTGGTCCATATTTTCAAAACTTTAAAACAAATTCTACACATAATGAAAACTCATTAATATAAAGTCATGGTTACATTTCGATAAATATATAGAACGTAGTATCATGTTGAAATCGTAATAAAAAAAATAAGATTAAAAATAAAATTAAGGGCAAAATACATTTTTGGTCCCTGAAGTTTGAGGTAGGTGTCTATTTGTTTCCTGAAGTTTCAAAATGAACAATTTTGGTCCCTAAGGTTTGAGGTACGTGTCTACTTGGTCCATGAAGTTTCAAAATGAACATGTTTGGTCCAATTAGGTGTCAACTTGGTCCTTGAAATTTTCAAATGAACACTTTTGGTCCCTTAAATTTGAGAAATAGTTCTAAATGATCCATGATTTTTTTACTGTTAATTAACTAATATTAAAATGATATGGTAAATTGCAATTGAATTATTTATTGTAGTTGCTGACCCGACAAATTATATTAATTAAATAATATATGTGTAGGTGATGGTACTTTCTCTTCCATCTCCTCATCTCTTCCTCTCTCTTTCTCCTACCCTTTTCCGACGACCACCACGTCTTTGCTACAGCCGTCCGTCATTCATATCGGACATATATTATTTAATTAATATAATTTGCCACATCACCAACTATAATAAACAATTTAATTGCAATTTGCCACGTCATTTTAATATTAGTTAATAATAGTAAAAAAAATTAGGGATCATTTAGAACTATTTCTCAAATTTTAAGGACCAAAAGTGTTCAGTTTAAAACTTCAGGAACTAATTGACACCTAATTTAAACTTCAAGGACCAAAAGTATACATTCTGAAACTTTAGGGACCAAATAGACAGCTACCTCAAATATCAGGGACGAAAAATGTTCATTTTGAAACTTGAGGAACCAAGTAGACAGCTACCTCAAACTTCAGGGACAAAAAATGTATTTTGTCCTCAAATTAAAAAACCTAAATAGTCACTCAGGACCAAGACAAACGTTTAAAAGTAGATGGACTGAACTGAACCAAATTAAAATGGACTAAAATAAACCTTTACAGAAATCTGAACGAGAGTTTGAAAGTACATGGACCAATCATTTTTCTTATTTGGGCCTAATATGATGTAGCCCATAGCACCCTGCCAGCCCAAACAAAGAAAGTGGAACGGCCCACGTTTCTGGCCCAAAAAACAACAAAAACACAGCATTGTCTGATTATTCTATTCCGACGTGTCACATTTCAATTGGCTGGTAGAAAATTACAGACCACATCAGATGGAAAACCCCCAAAATGCCGCCTAAACCCTCACCGTTCTGATTTCCCACGACGGGAAATTCCTCTGACGAAGCTAAGCCCTAACGCCGACCACAGAGCTCTCCCGGGGCCGGAATCGTTGCTACTGTTTTGCTCTCACTTTCTCCACCACATTGGAGCCGGTAAGCGAACTACTCCACTTCTTTTCCGGCCACAATTTTTGCGGAGAATGGTGATGTATTCTATTTAATTTTTACAAGGGAAACTGAACTCTCGATTGACTCTAGAATCGGGAAATGTTGTTGTCCTGTTCAAGGAATAGAGGTGTTTGAACTCTTGCGATCGCCTAGGCGTGAATGTGAGGATGTGGATGTTTTTTTTGGATTTTTAGTTGCTCATTTGAGAAATTTGTTTCGGTAAATCCTACTTGGCGGAAATTTTTTTTACGCGGATTATATGGTTTTGTTCTTTAGTTTTTCGTCGATTTTTGTTAGTTGGATGATTTTCAGATATTTTGATTTATTTGGAAACCTGTAAAATAGAGTTCATTTTTGTCAATCAGTTTATTGAAGCTCGAATGAGCTTGTTTTCAGCTTATCTGTTGATTTAGAAGAGTCGAGCTTCTCGCTCTTGCTCTATTTTATCCACAGCCATTAAATTGAAAGCGTCTCTTATTATTATTATTATGATTCTTAAAATTTGAACTTTTGAAATTGTAGATTGTGCGTATTTGACACAATTTTACTAGTTCATGGATGTAAAAGATAATAATAATAATAATAATAATAATAATAATAATAATAATAATAATAATAAAGATTCATCTGAATTGAAGCTTCACTTGATTGGTACACTGTTGTTGTCTTTCAGAAAACAAATGGGACGTAATGTATCAGATGATTCAGAATCTCCAATTAGGGTGCGGCGGTCTTCTCCTAGAAGGAGCCCGTCCCGGAGAGGAAGATCACCTACGAGGCATAAAAGCTCCCATAACGGCAGTTCTCCAGCAAGAGACAAGCATTCTAGTCGTGCTAAATCTCCAAAGCATGGGAGGTCAACTTCTCCACGACCTCGATCTCCTTCTCCAAGGACAAAACGGTTGAGGAGAGCTGCTGAAAGAGCTCCTGAAAAAGCTAGTGATAGAGATCATGAAAGGAATCGTGGCAGGGGTAATGATAGAGAAGCTCATCGGGAAAGAGCTTCTGATAGGGACTTAGGAGGTGAGAGAAAGGAGAGGAGTTCTAGACAGGATGTTAAGGATGGAAAATCTTCCAGTTCAAGACATGGGCATTCTGCTTCTCCATCAGAACGCCCCCACAGGAGCCGCCATAGGTCTCCATCACCTCAGCCAGGCTCTGATGCCAGAAATCATGATGAGGTGTCTGGTGATATCTACTGCTCAAAACTTGATCGCTTAAGTGCCTGTTTACCATATATGCGTAATTTATGATTGTAAAATAAGCCCATTTTGCCTTTTTTCTTCTGTAAAAATTCAATTATTACTTTTGTTAGGTAAAATAAATGTGTCCTCTCTAGCAGAGCATGTAGCGTTCAACTTTCATTTTCTTTACTACTTGAATTCTGTTGGTGATTTGTTTCCTCTTTGTTTGGTTTTTTTGTCCATATGATTTGTTCTCTTTGTCCATCTTTATGGAACAAAGAAAATTCTGCATCAGGTATTTTTGTGTAGTTAGCATGTTCTTTATTTAAGTGGTTGCAGTTGTCTTTGTTTAAAGTTTATATGGAACGCGGTACCTAATTATCATCTAACTTTCCAGGTGAGAAATTCAAGAAGAGCTGAAAGCCGGTGAGCTGCTTTCCTTTGCAACATTTTCTTTTAATATAATTTTTGGTTTTATAAGGAAAACATAAGTTCTCTGGAGACTGGAAATCCTCCAGACCAAACAAGAAGTAAGAACAATGTTAAGACACGTTTCTGAATTTGGACTGGTGAGATCCATGTTGAACATATGTTGATTTTCTCAATTTTATATTATTAAGACTTTAATATATAATGTTCTGCTTGAAAATAGTTTGTATCACTTCATTTTAGTAGTTCACTAATTTTCCATTGCAACTCCCATGTTTTAACTTTTAAGTTTTAATGTACCATACAGCTCATACTATTGTCTGAATCTGTTAGATATTGTTGGGAAGCCTGGGTTAAACTTGGCCTAGTTTCCCGTCAAGTCAAATTACTGAATATATTAAGAAAAACTGAAAGCATAGTGAAATTAGTTCTAGTAGTTGATGAATAGGACCAAACTTTTTTCTTAGATTTGCTTGTCTGTCTTAGATTCTTTTCCCTCTTTTGTACTGAGAATCATCTATATTTATTGCCTCGCAGCTTCTCATTAGGTTCTGATTATTTGCATGAGCAGGAGTGATGAGGATGATTCAGTGGCAAAGATGAAAGCTGCTGAGGAAGCTTTAGAAGCTAAGCAGAAGGTGTGTTTTACCTTGCTTGCTAGGCTGTTGATAATAAGATGTTTGGTGGAAAGCATGTAATTTGTTGTCAGCACTCTTATTCTATAAGCTGTCTTCAGTGTGGAATATTTTCTTTCAGTTGTTTGTAGCTCATTAGTATAGTGAATGTGAATCTTGTTATCTTTTTTGTTTTTGTTTGCAGGACAAACCTTCTTTTGAGTTATCAGGAAAGCTTGCAGCAGAAACTAATAGAGTAAGAGGTAAGATAATTGAATATCTCCAGCTCTTTTAAACTAGTGTTGTAGGGAAGCTATACCTATGCAATTAGTCCTGTATAAATGGAATCGTGATTTTTTACCGTATCCTCTGCATTGAGACAAGTTACAGAAGCTTTTCTGCTTTCATTTATTAGGTGTTACGTTGCTGTTCAATGAACCTCCTGATGCTAGAAAACCTGATGTAAGATGGCGACTTTATGTTTTTAAGGCGGGGGAAGTTTTGAATGGTAAGTCTTTCTTTAAAAAAAAAATATATATATATTCATGTTGTTGATTTGACTTCATTTATCATTGATATTTCCACTTGTGGTTTCATCTTTTGGTGTTAATGGGTAGTGGATAAGGCCCCATTGTGATGGGGCAGGCAATAAACTCCTATTTGTGGTGTTACAAGCCTATCATATATGTGTCTAATACTCTAGTCAAACTGAAAGCATACATATCCTATTGTTTCTTTCCTTCTGCATAGTAAAAGATATATGATTTGTTACCATTGTAACTCACTGACAGTTTAATTTGCTGATTGGTTCTCTATTTTTTATTAGCTTTCCTATTTGAGTATGATGGGAAGTGGGAGGGGGTGAACTATAGGTTTCTACTTATTATTTATAGTTCACATTTGATGTTTAGTTGTTTACTTTAAAATTTAGGTCGATAGAAGTACAAGGGCATCATTGTCCAAAAACGTCTTTTTATTTTTGTTCTTTGAAAATTTGTTGTGAGGGATGAGAGGAAAATTTATAATTGTGTGAAAATATTTGGGATAAAATTTCATAAGCAAAGAATTGTTGAAAGAAATGATGCCATGTTTTTTTATAACATGCTAGATGCAAAAGTTTGGAACATTTTATCCATGGTCTGAGGTTACTCCTTGGAAGAGCATGAAAGGGAGTAAGGAGTCTCTATTAGAGAAAGATCATGTGCACTGTAATAGTGGAATATTAGTTCTTTGCTTTATGCTCGAGTTCTTGATTTTAACGTGTCAGAATGCTTTTTAGAACCTCTGCATTCATGTGAATGTTGAAGCTGTTAACTTATCAGAATAAATTTTAGAGCCTCTTTATATACATCGTGAAAGCTGTTACCTCTTTGGGAGAGAAAGAAGAGTGGCAGACATTCCTACTGATCATCCGTCCTGCAGCAAGCAACATGCTGTGATCCAGTTTAGGTTGATTTCTTGTTCGGAGTTCTGTTTTCTTGATGTTGATGGAATAGCCCCTAATCCCCATTTTCTTTAAAACAATTTTGTTTTGTTATGTTGATAGGCAAGTAGAAAAGGAGCAATCTGATGGTATGATGTCAAAGCAAGTAAGGTAAGAATAAGCCGTGATCAGTGTGACATGAATTTTTTCAATCTATGGCGAGCCTTTTTTTATGTATTCTTGTATTGGTAGGCCTTATTTAATGGATCTCGGAAGCACAAATAAGACTTATATCAATGTAAGCTAAACTTTTTCATCCATTTTTTTGTAATTCATGACTTTGATATGATAGTTCATGTATGACTTATTCTGTGACTCCTATTATAATTTCTTTGCAATCGCAGGACACTGCAATTGAACCCCAACGTTATTATGAACTTTTTGAAAAAGACACTGTGAGATTTGGCAATAGCAGGTAAGATTTTAGACAATTTATGTTTCCGATTCATTATTGGAAGTAGTTTTAAAGATCTTCTCGGATATGGGCAACTTAGACTGGATAGCGTTTCCGTTTTGTTGATAAACAGTTTTCTCCAGTGCATGCAACATCTTGTTAAATCTATAATTTATTTACCTATACGACATCTTACCTAAACTACAAGTTTATCATATTGTTAAACAAGCTCTTTTTGTTCCTAAAGTAATTGAGCTCAATTGTTAAAAGCAATGACAGGAAGTGTCATTTGGTCCTAAATGAAGCAGATTCTTACTGTAAAGAGAATCTGAAAAATACTGCTGAATTTTGTTATCTCTGGTTTGTCCTTGATGCACTCTGAAATTTTTACTGCATACATTTTTATTCTATTTTTTATTTTTCTGCAGTCGTGAATATGTTCTGTTGCACGAGAAGTCAGCTGGATGATAAGCGTTAAATGTATTTTAGTGTGTCAGTCGATTCATCTTGCGGGGGATCTGTTTCGTTGAGGCTTCGGAGATGTTACCATCATCAGGATGGCGTGAGTTCTTTGCAAACCATTCTAGATTTATCTCTGTGATCAATACCCTCAAAGAAAATATTTTTATGCTATATAACCTACTAAGCATGTGTTGAACAGTGACTTATTTTCAAGTCTACTAATAGTAAAATTTTGACTGCTCTTAACTAGCTGCTGCATCTTATAGATAATTGTAGACCAATGAGCTGCACTTTCAAGACCTTTAGTAATCATTTATTTGATCCAATATATACGTTGCTTGGTTGTAGATTGATGCAAGGGAAAAATGCTCTTTTGATGTTGATGGTTTTTTTTTGAAGTTTATATTTTAGAGGAAATAAGAGAACGTTTGGTGGTTTGGAGAGTTCTTGATGATGTTTGGGCTTTAGGTAGTTGGGTTTGAGGCCGTTTGGTAACGTTCCCGTTTCTTGTTTCTATTTCCTCTTTTTTTTATTAAAAATCAATAGAATTGCATGACCCCCAACCCCTATGGATGAAAGAATGAGACAACGACATTTTTCTTTATGTTGGAACAAATTTGAAAACAGAACAAAAAACAAGAAACTTGTTTTTGTTGTTTACAAAATTTCTATACAATTTTGAGAATGTTTCTAAAAAACGAGAAACAAGAAAAATAATAACTTTTTAAATGCTTAGATTTCTTAATAAAAATGGAAACAAGAAATAAGATTGTTACAGTGGGTCCTTCAACGCCTCTTTTTTTTAGTTTTTTGGAATTGAGTACCATGCTTTGTTTCCTCCAGAGTTCTGAGCATGAGGCTAGAGGAAGCCTGCCATTTTTTTAGTTATATTTTGAGGGGTGTGTGGCTCGAGAGGAATAGCATAATTTTTAGGGGGTCGAGAGACCTTGGAAGGAAGTTTGGGAAATCCCGTGGGTGTCGGTTTTGAAGTTCAAGAGATGTTGACTACACTACTGCAAGCTCTCAGTGAAAAAAAGGAAAGAATATAAAAGGCCAAACAAAAAATGTGGTCATACAAAAAACCATCCGTTTGGAAAAGTCCTGAAGGACAACTATTAAATAGAAACATGAACTCTAATCAAGGTCTCTTCACCCGTCTAAAAATTCTACTGTTTCTCTCCATCCATCATGAACTCTAATCAAGGTCTCTTCACCCGTCTAAAAATTCTACTGTTTCTCTCCATCCATCAACCTTGGCGAGCCAAGGAAAACACCTCTAATATTGGAATGGCGAAATAGGTGAGCAACTTTTCCACCCGTGCACAACCATCTCTAAGACGAGCGAGGCTGAAATTAAACTTCTCGGAAGGAAAACTGTTCCAGACCAAGTAGGCAAAGTGATGGTCTTATAGAAAAGAATTTAAAAATTCAAAGGTTCTGAGATTGCATAGAACAACATCAGACCAACCTCAGAACAACATCAGACCATCTCCCAAATTTGCAACTTGGAACTCAATTTCATTCCCTTTTTAGAGATTAATCCACTTCAAGCTGATGGCCCTACTCTATTATGAATTTTAAATCCTTAATCCTCATTCAAGGTTGGGAAAACAGGAGCTTGCCACTATTGATTGACTTGAGCAATTTGAGAAGAAGAAGACCAGACAACTGTCAATTTACAAGAGATGTGTCTTAAAAAGAGACTTGAGCGAGGCAAAAACTCGAGTTGTAATGCGAAAACACCTACTTTCTTCCACTATTTAACCACGACCAAAAAGATGAAATAATATACCAGGAGCACACGAAAAATAAGCCCCACCAAGAAAGGACCCCAATCTAAGTCAATGACACCTAACTCGTAATTAAAAAAAGCTTCAGAAAGCAAAACCCACGTAGAGGAATTAAATCTAAGAAAGAGACACAACATTATGCATGTTTTGATGCCCGTATAGTTTTAAAAGTTGTAAACTTGATTTCTATAATTTAATCAAATTTCACAAATCGTCCATGATATTAAATTGATGATCTTCTGTTTAATTAATCGCATTAGTTGGCTATATTAGAATAGAGTTAAAAAAAGAAATATAAGGCAATTTATGTAGTGAAGTTTAACCAAACCATAGCGCTAAACCCAATCAAATTTCTCATTGTTAAAAGCATCACAGTGCAAGGGAAATGAAGTCAATTTTAAGCTATGATCTTTACTAAAGCTGAATTTTACTTTTTTGTCCTTTTTTGGTTTTTGTATTTTTAACAAGTTTCAATGTACATACCTTTTCAGAATAAAAACATTAACTATGATTGGTACACAGAAAATGCCTGTCATGGGAAAATTTCTAGTACCACACCAGTCGGGAAGATTTTCATATTACTCCCGTTTACATTATGTCATGTCTAATCTTATTTTAGAAATAAGATAAAAGAAGATCCCACGTGATTTTAAAATGAAAGGAAAATTCACGTTCTATCTCCTTCATATCGCTCCTCTATTCTTTATTTATACTTTTAATAAAATAAAGTAGATCCTACATTTTTATTTGAATTTTTTTTGGATATTTTTCTCCCTTCAAAAAAAATTTATAGTTCAGTTAAATATTTAATATTTAATTTTTTGTTTTATATAATAATGTTTACCATTTCTTAATGTATATAGATAACAAATAAAATTTAATTGTAATATTTTAAATTAAACAAAAAATATTTTCATTATTTAAGTTTAAGTTACAAATAAAAAAGAATATATAAATGGGTAACAAATAAGATTTAATTATAATATTGATTAAATAGAACCAAACAAGTTAACAATAAAAATAACATATCAAAATGGTTAACGAATAAAATCAAATTATAATAAAAAAATAATTTTTAATTATTTTAAAATAAATTTCTAAATAAAAATAAAATATCAATAACGAATTCTGAACTATAAATATTCTCTAAACTAAAAGAACGAACAAATTTAGTTTAAGAGAGAGAAAAATCTACTAATGAATTGAATTGTGATGTAGAGGGAAATGTGAAGTTTATTGTAAAAATATTTAAATAAAAATAATAGAAGACGGAAAAATGAAAGAAAAAAAGGAAGATAGAACGTAAAAAAATAATAAGAAAGAGAGTATATTTTAAGAGGAAAAGAGTATAATTTTTTTTAGTACAACGTGTAGGGTTGATGAATAAAATTCACAACCTCTTAATCTGAGATATATACCAATTACCGATAACCTATACTCGTTTTGGTGAAGAGAGTATAATTTACTAAAATGGAGAGAATAGTACGTGGATTTTTTTCATCTTATAATTATACGTCTACTTTATTTTATTTCTCATGGTCAAAATTCTGCCACGTAGGCAGCTCATAAACTGCTGAAGGGTCCCACAAAATTTATGGTCGTCCTTGATCATGTGGGTCCCATTCAGAGGACTTTTGATTTAGATGCTAAATATGTCAAATTGTTTGTACTTTTTTTTTTTTTTTTGGCTTTTCTTTGTTCCTTAGCATTTTTAATTTCTACTTTTAATGTATTAAAAATTATCAATTAAGTATTACCGTAAAAAAAGTATTAAAATTTGTTAAATGGAAAAGCCATGTATTGTTAAATTATTGTTTCTTAATGTATTGGACAAGTGAGCGACTATATAGGAAGAAATTAATTTTGTTGATGAGCAGGATGGATTTTATTGATGGCAGGTGAGTGATATTTTATGTATCAGCATTCAAGTAAGATAGTTACGTGTCCAAATATTTGATAGAAGAATAATTGAGTGATGCATCGACTTTTTTTATTAATAAATTTTAATAATTTATAGGATGACCTAATTGAGATTTTATTTATACATTAGGAGTAGAATTGAAGATTTAAAGGGTCGAAGAACAATTTAAGAATGATAAAACTATATCTTTATTTATGTTTTGGAACAAATTAAAAATGGGAACAAGAAACAAAAGATTTATTTTTGTTGTTTCCAAAACTTTTATATAATTTTTAGAACGTTTCTACAAAAATGAGAAACAAGAAACATGAACGTTACCAAACGAACCCTAAAAGATTAAAGATCAAATTGAATATAACCTAAAAGATTTCTATATACTCAGTACGGTATATTTTCCACATTGATAGGAGTCCGTTTATGTTTTTACTTTACAAATATGATATTGTCTGGGTATTTCTAATAATATCAAGTACGAGTTTTTTAAGAAAAAGACTTGTTGCCTCCTATTCGAATTCCACGAGTGACTAAGTGCGAGACAAGTCCTAACATAAGATCTTGTGTACCGACTTAATAGCATGTAAACAGAACATGTAGCCTAAGCAGGACAATTAAATTAAAAGAATGCCTTTTAGAAGGTTTGGTCCAAATAATACTACATTTACATCACTAACTAATAACTTATAATTTAGAAGTCTACATTCACATTTATATGTGGGATCGTTTTTCTCAGCCTACCAAATTTGCTAAGTTCATTAGCTTTACTACTTCAAGCCTCTCGAACTCACTTCTTTGACTATAGATTACATTTTTTAAATCGCACATATATAAATCAGATACAAATTACATAAACTTAGACTTACGAAATACATCTCTATGCACTAATGAAGTTTGGCACGTAATTTGGCTCGTCCAACTTCTTAGCATGTGCTTTTTTAGATTAAAAGAGGTAAATATCATTAAATTAAATGTCCCAATTTAGGCTATTATTATCCTCTAAATGTTTTTGGCACGTTGGCAATTGAAATTAGCCATGTGAGGAAAAATATGAACATGAATGACAAAAGAGTGCCCTACTCTATTACTCCCTTTTTAAAGATAACAAGATCAAGAAATTGAGTTCATTTTTTCCCTCTATGTTTAGGCCTTAAAGTTTTAAATTTGTCAAATAAAACATTAAATTGAAATAAAATTTGTTGAACATGTTACCCACTAAGACGGTTTCGATGGTAAGAAGTGAGGAAGAGAAGAAAAAACTATAGTTGTCTACTAGACATTATTGGGGCGGGTATCTGCAAAGTACGAGGAGTGGGGCTCCTAACTCCTCGACTATATTTTTCTAAAAAAATTTGGGCACGTTTAAAGTCAAACAAGACTAATTTTGTACGTATTGATTATTTTGATCTTGCTAGATACTTTTTTTTTCCTTCTTTTTTACTTTTTAGGCCGGATAAGTTTCTACATTCTTGGATTTTTAACATTCTCACAGCCAAGTTATGATATTTTTATAACTTAATTTAAAATGTTTTGTTAGTTGAATTTTATGCGACTTATTAGATGGGTTCGTGAACGAATTTTTAAATTTGGAAAGGTATTAATTATGATCAGTTTATTCAAACAAACTCACCTACCAAACTAAATACAATAGTAAAACTGGTCTTTTTTTTATTTATTCTTTTTACGGTAAATTGAAGGTACGAGAATTTGAACCTTCGACCAGAAAAAAGTAGATGTCAATATTGTTAACTATGCTTATATTGGTGACGTGGCACTCTTCGCTCGCGGAGTGGTCTAGAATTTAATACGACGTCGTTGTTTTGTACATAGAAGGACGAAAATAACAGCTAGAGATGGGCACATAATAAAAGGAAACTGAAATCCAAGAAAAAACAAAAAAACTGTAGTTTTTTATTACATACCTTTTTAGGCCATTGTTTTATATATTTTTATTGCAGTGTCTGGATTTTGACTTATTTTGCTTTTAGCCCCCTCATCTTTTGCAAATTTCTTTTTAGATTTCTCCTCCCATCCTAAATAAGTAATTTCTTTCAATACAATTTGACAAACTAGAAGCTTAAAATTATGGTGCAAGGTTTGATCATTACAAGTATGGTAATCTAAAAGAATAGTCTCATATCATAAAAATGCATGTTAATTGTTAATTATTGAACTTTATATAAAATTTTGTTTTGTTCATAAATTTGTGTATTGTACTTAATATCCTCAGTGTGAATGCGATATGAATTTATGTTTTAAGTCACGTGTATCGAACGGGTTAAACGAAATTTAAGTTGTCATAATATTATAACTCTACAAATAAAAGTCACGTGTAGATCAAACTTTAAGAGAAGTTATTAATGTGTTGATCTAAGTATAGCTTAATAAATACGATACTCATTGCTATTTAAAGGTTAATGATTTGATTTTTTTTAGTATAACTTGTGAGGGTAGGAGATTGAATTCTCAATCTCTTGGTTAGAGATATATATCGATTACCGCTGAGTTATGCTCGTTTTGGCAAGGTCAATAGTTTGATTCATCGCCTCCACAATTGTTGAACTAAAAAAAGTTCATTTTGGTACCTATAATTTTGACTTTGATTCCTTTTAGTCCATGTATTTTTAAAACGTTAATTTTGGTCTTTGTAGTTTAGACTTTTATTCACATAACTATGTGTATTTTCAAAATGTTCATTTTAGTACCTATAACGCATCAGCCTTCTCGTTCAGATCTACGCCCGATTAGCCGTCTCTATGGGATTCTTATCTAGCAAACAGCATGTTAGGTCTTTTGATAGCCCTCTCTTAGCCTGATGTTACCCATCTTCCTTCTCTACGACCACCCAGGAACTCGAACGTAAGCTAGACAGAAGCCCTCTCGTTGACAACCGCTACGGGATAGGAAGATCCAACAGGCTCGACCAGCGTCCGAGTTGGAGGAAGCTCTTCAAAATGTTCATTTTAGTACCTATAATTTTTTAATAGTGACCAATTTGATCTTTTTATTTGTAGGACTTTTAACAAAAATTTTATACACAATAAGAGTGAAAACCATAATTGACAATTCTAAAGTATATAAAAATAATGCTAAAATTATGATCCAATGAAATTAGATAAAACGAAAATGAAGGGATCAAGATGACCACTTTTTAAAATGCAAAGACCATAGTGAACGTTTTTAAAGTATATGGACTAAATAAATAAAAGTTGAAAATACAAGGACTAAAATAGATATTTTGAAAATATAAACACCAAATTGAACCAAAACAATATTTAAAAATATATATATATATATTATATATACGAACATAAGGGATAAGACGCCTAATATATTCATTTAAGGTTGAAGGTTTGATTTCTTTACTACTCTACCCTTTTTTAACTAAAAGGCTAAAATTGACCAAAAATACCTAAAAATTTAAGGACTAAAATAAAAAGAAGGTAATACGAGGGACTGACTAGCAAAAACTTTTAACTAAAAATTGTAAAATATTAAACTGAAAATTTTTTAAAAAACAGAAAATTAGTACCGAAACTCGAAAGTTCGAAACAGCGAGCGGCACCTATAAATCCATAATATGGACTCCCAAAAAAAACCACAAGAAAAATAAAATTAAAAGAAAAAGAAATTTTTTTCTCTCTCTCCTCTTTCTCTCTCTAGAAATGGTTGCCTTCACAGCGTTGAACTGCAAAATCCCCACGGTTTCGCCGTCGTCTTCTCATTCCAACTCCGAAATTTCTTCTTCTTTCTCGCGTTTGCCGCTCCGTTTCCGGCGAGCGGCGTCGTATCCATCTCCGGCCGCCCGGCGGTGCGGCGTCTCCTGCACTTTGACCACGCAGCCGTCTCTGGCAATGGAGGACAAGACCCAGACCCAGAGACCCGATTCGTTCGGGCGATTCGGCCGATTTGGGGGGAAGTATGTCCCCGAAACCCTTATGCATGCCCTCACCCAGCTCGAGGCTGCTTTCCATTCGCTTGCTGGGGACCAGGAATTTCAGGTTTTTGACCAGTTTCTTCTTTTATCTACAGCTGTGCCATTTTCGTTTTGGGTTCTTTGTCTTGTTTGGTGATGTAGTGAGCTTAATTTTGTGAAGATTTTCTTTGTTTTGGTTTCACTTGCTGAATTAGAATCTCAGTGAATGCTTATTTGACTTTAGTTGACTACATGAAAATGAGTTCGATGTTTCTTGAAAAGATTAATAAACAATTCTTGTGAAAGATTGTTTCGATGTAGTGTGGTTCTTAGGAACAATGTGGATTTTTGCAAAAGGGAAGAAATAACAATGTGCACGAAGATTAACAGTTGAATTGATTCATTTTTAACTCATTAGTGAACTTGAAGGATAAATTTTTTGTAACGTAACTCGTTCAATTATTCTTCCACTTGATATAATCGTTTTAGAAATGATTTTTAATATGATTTGAAGCACAGCGGTATTTGTTATTTTTTCACCCTTTCTTTGAAACTGGCTTTTAATCTTCAGAAAGAGCTAGATGGGATTTTGAGAGACTACGTGGGGAGAGAGAGCCCTCTATACTTTGCAGAGAGGCTGACTGAGCACTATAGGCGTCCCAATGGTGAGGGGCCTCACATTTTCCTGAAGAGAGAAGATCTTAACCACACAGGGGCTCACAAAATTAATAATGCTGTTGCCCAAGCCTTGCTTGCCAAGCGTTTGGGAAAGAAACGGATCATAGCTGAAACAGGCGCAGGTCAGCATGGAGTTGCAACTGCAACTGTTTGTGCTAGGTTTGGACTAGAATGTATCATCTACATGGGCGCACAAGATATGGAAAGACAAGCTCTCAATGTGTTCAGAATGCGGCTTCTTGGGGCTGAGGTTTGTCCATTATGGTTTTGTTTATTTGTCCCAACTCATCGTTAATTTGCAGCTATATTATTTGAGTTGGAGGATCACGATCAGTGTCACACCTTCCAATCTGTGGATATCTTGTTATGTTAGAGAATTAGGGTCCTCAATACAGCAGGAGTGTGAAGAATTCCTTTTTATTCCCCTGGCTGATTGTCTTTTTTACCATGTTATATGATGCATCACTGCAAATAGTCCAACATCCTGTTTAGTTTTTTTTTTCCTTTTTCACTGCTAGTTATCACACCCTGAAGTTATTGATTGAACCCATCCTTAGATATGAAATTATGAATATGATTTGAAGTGCCACTAATTTAGTCAAGGAAGCTGTATGGCTTGTATGCAGTTTGTTGCTAATCTTCCCATGATTGTTGGTAAAGATAGTTTTGCAGTATGGTGTCAGCATTTATATTTTTTCCGAGACTTTTCAACAATCAGCATCTGGCAATAAAAAGGTTTATCCTAACACTTGATCCATAGTTGGACTTGGAACTCATCTGAGGTGTTTCCGTTGATACATGTAGTACCTGCCTCATAGGGTTCAAATGATTTCTCTTTTCTTGTTTGATCAGTAATCCTTGGCTATTTACAGCTAATGATGAATAATCAAATTATAAATTTCACTTGCTTTGCAGGTTAAGCCAGTTCATTCTGGTACTGCCACACTGAAGGATGCTACTTCAGAAGCTATAAGGGACTGGGTGACTAATGTTGAGACTACCCATTACATCTTAGGATCTGTTGCTGGGCCCCATCCATATCCCATGATGGTAAGAGATTTTCATGCTGTGATTGGTAAAGAAACTAGAAAACAGGCCTTGGAGAAGTGGGGAGGGAAGCCAGATGTTCTAGTAGCATGTGTTGGTGGAGGTTCAAATGCTATGGGACTATTCCATGAGTTCGTTGGTGACAAAGATGTTAGGTTGGTTGGTGTGGAGGCTGCAGGTTTTGGCTTGGATAGTGGTAAGCATGCAGCAACCCTAACCAAAGGGGAAATTGGAGTTCTACATGGAGCAATGAGTTATTTATTACAGGATGATGATGGCCAAATAATTGAACCTCATTCGATCAGTGCTGGGTAGGGGATATACTTTGTTCTCTTTTTAGCCCGTTGTTCAAATATTTATTCTTTCTAACTCTTATGCATATTTTCTTCTTTATGGTCTGTAGTTTGGATTACCCTGGGGTTGGACCAGAGCATAGCTATTTGAAAGATCTAGGCCGAGCTGAGTATTACAGTGTCACTGATGATGAAGCACTGGAAGGTACTGGATTGCATTATGTTCTTTTCTTCATATTTTTTGTTAGATAGTTCATCCCTATTTTGAAAATGATACAATATCTTTCGGGGTAATGTTTTGAAACTTATCTGCTACAGTCAGTTTCCTCTGCTCTGTTCAACAGTTTTCTTTCTTTCTATTCTCATCCACGTTTTAGGTGGAAACCGCTCTGCATTCTTTTCAATCCTTTCCAATTCTGTAAACCTTGGACCAGCAAATACACATCTATGACTGAATATCTTGGCTTTCTTCAGGTTTTTTGGGTTCATTAGGAGAAATGATCTGTTCTTTCATGAAGTTCCAAATAGTCAAATACATATTTTTCTGGCATAGGACCTATGTGGTAACAGATAGGTCTTGATCTTGATAATGGGGTTGGTCTTGGGAAGGTTTCTGTTCTTTGCATTTGTCTCAACTTGATTAATTGGAAGTGTCATTTTAAATCAACACGAACTGTCTTGGAAAATTGTAAATCCAATTGGAACTGGACTTCAGTCAAAGTCATTCAACTAGTAGTCTAGTAACTAGTGGGACAATGGCATTTGTGCCAATATATCGGTGCTTGCCGAGTTTTCCACCATTTTTAGTTGCTTATTTTTCTCATGGCTAAATTCATAATCTGGCTTGTCGCTTGACTGCAGCTTTCAAGAGGTTGTCACGATTAGAGGGCATAATCCCAGCTCTGGAGACATCTCATGCTTTGGCTTATCTCGAGAAGCTATGCCCGACCCTCCCAGACGGGACGAAGGTCGTGCTTAACTGCAGTGGCAGAGGGGATAAGGACGTTCACACAGCGATCAAGTATTTGCAAGTTTGATATCGCTCACTACTGCCAATATCAGCAAAACTAAAGCTCATTCTCCCTTCTCACTTGGAAGCCTCGTCTGAATTGAGTTGTTTTTCAATGAGATCCAATCTGAGCTTGAAGGACAATGAAGATTGCAAACGAAACCGAAGTCCCCTGTTTTTTTTTTCTTTTTTTTTTCTCTTTTTTAAAGATAAACTATCGTGTTGTATTTATCCAAGTCAAGTCTGGGTTTTGAAATATATTCTGGCAGGAATGGTCTGAGAAGCCTTATGAAGATAGATTTTGACCATTTCTGGATCTTCTTGTTATTGGATATTTAAGCTCACAGGTTTTTATAGAGAAAGTTATAGGCACATGAATTTGTGTAATCTATGTGATTAGTAAAATAAAAAGTGAGTTTAATAAATCGAGTTTGACAAAACAAACTCATATTAATAAAAAAAATAAGACTTGGTTTCTTAATTCCAATTATACAAACTTTAACTCAACTTGTGACTCTTAATCTTTGATGTTAGGTATATTGAGAATTCAGATTTGGGCCACTCAATCTGAATTGGTAGAACCAAAGTGGTCCTACATTGGACTGTTTGGTCAATTTTCATTTTAACTTAAAAGTCATACATAGAAGGGCAATTCCCCATTCCACCACATATCTTTTCAAATATGCTTGCTTACATATATATATATATATATATAGCATCCACCCTCACACGTGTGAGCAGACACAATCACAGAGAGAGAGAGAGAGAGAGAGAGAGTTGAGAGTAGGCGAAGGAGAAGACACGAGAAGTGGGTAGGAGTCTTATCGAGGTGGGGACGGAGATCCGCAAGTTACGAGTTCTATAGAGAATTATTCTCAGTTTATTTATTTTTTTAAGAAATTTTAATTTAAAAGTTAACTCTCTTATATTCATTTGAATGGTTAAATTCTCAGGAAGAATCTCTGTCCAAAAAGAAAATTTGTTAAATTTCTTAAGAAGCCGAAGGTTGAGTAAGAGAAGTAAGTGTCAAGATAGGAGCCAAGAGAGGAAATTGCGACGGGGTTGGTGGCTGAACATAATTAAGAGCCTTGTTAGAGTTTTTTAAATAGATAGGAAAAGTAAACAAGGCAAGGATGGAGAACATATTTTCCGTCCCCACTTAGGTGACAGGGATGGGACCCGACCTGTTTCGGGCGGGTTCGCGGGAAAAGGAAATATCAAGGAGCAGCCTATGGCCAAGTTGGAGGGGAATAACCAAAGAAGATGATGCCATGAACAAGAGCCAACCACCTCAACTTTCTCACCATGTGAAACTTTAAGGCAAAAGCAGAGAGGTCCACATTGTAATTTATGATTCATAATCAAATAGGCAACCCAGACAAAGACAAGATGTTCTCCTGTCATTATTCCCTATTCAAATCATTTCCCTCTTTCCATTCTCTTCCCCTCATCTCATCTTCTAAAACAAAGAACCTCCAAAATGCTTAATAACTTTTTAAATTAAAAAAAAAAAAAAACTTGACTTACCCCACCTATGTAGAAAACTTATCAACCTAAACATTATTTATTCTATCTACAACAAGACAGCTTCCTCCTGTTTTCATTACAATAAAAATGTTCAGTCTTAGATGTACCGAAACCGCCTCTTTGGCTCTTTCTTCGCCTTCGTTTTTTTGTTTTTTCCTTGCCTCGAGAGTAATATGGGACACACCACCCTCGCCGATACATTAATGTTACATTATCATAGACCTAAGTACGTGGTTCGTAGTTCGTTGCTTTTCTCTCCTCATTTCATTGCTTTGCCTGCAAACAGAGAGAAGGATTTGGTCAAACTAATTGCTATTGATTCAGATAGTCTCTCTCTCATTCTCATTCAAGAGAGGAACCAAGTATAAGCATATTTCTCAATTTGATGGATTCAGTCTGATGTAAAGAATTGATTAAAGAAGCTAATATAAACTCTCTTTTCAAGGAGGGAAGAAAAAATATGTGGACAGATACATGTTCAATCTTGTTGCAACCTGTAAAAGATAAATAAAATATCCTTCTTCAACATTTTTCATTCCGAGTCAGAATTCAAGAATAAGTGTGAACAAATAACGAGTTTTTTTAGCCAAAAGCATATATCGTTGACCAAAAAGTTGGAGATTCAAACCTCCACCCCCATTTGAACAGGACAAGTTCCTTATCTTGTGACAAGCAGATGTACATATCAGAGATATGGCAGTCTTTCTTTATTTTTTTACCCCTTTTCTTTATTATCATTATTATATATAATATATTTTTTTGTGGGGGGGAGGTGTGGACAAATGCAAACACAAATCTTATCTTATCCTTAAGAGACAATAAATTTGGACCAATAGATTGTCTTCAAATAGATTTACCGAAGAAACTAGGAAGAATAATCAAGGAGAGACAAGGAATCATCACCTGCGAATATATAAAGGTTCCGAGAACTGCAATGGCAGCTCCAAGAGCGTTGACAGGCTGCACAGGTGTGCGGAAGATGATGATGGAAGAAACTATGACCGATATACGTTTCATGGTGTTTCCGATGCTAAACGTCAAGGGAGAAATCTCATCCAAGGACATGTAAGACACCTGGTTATAGAGATGGTAGAATATACTTTGTGCTGCAACCCACCTATTATTCATATAATTTCAAATTTCAGTAAACAGAACATAATACAAACTGATGGTTTCCATTAGAGAGCTACAAGTTCATGAAATGACAAACACCATGAAACTTACTAAATTAAAGTTGCATAATAAGAAACTCTTATATCCTTTTCGAACTTATTCTAGAAAAATCCATGTTTATTACTTCATAAGGAGTCAAAATTTGCTAAACTTATTATGAGATTTGGCATAGGGTTCATTTCTTAGCTACTGAAACTACTGGTGGTCTCTGGTTATATATAGTTAGGATTCAAATGATCATTTTGACAAATTGTTGTTTGAACAACTGTTAAGGACATCCCCTAGCATGAAATTGACCGAGGTCGAGGTGATACCTTCTATCTCAGTTGCATAACAAGTTAGTATATCCCATATGCAATACACTCCAAGACTAATCAGCATGGTTTTCCCTTAATAAAGTACAATGCTCAAAATAATATCATGTAATATATTGATTTAATTAAACAGAACAATTATCATGTGGGCTATCAGACATGGAGAGAATATAAATAAATTAGATCAATCATTTGTTCAAAACTTCTCATACGATGTGAATGCTATGAGATAATCTAATTACCAAACAAAATGAGGTCCAATTTGAGATACTGCCGTTTGCCACCCAGCAGCCCATAACTGTGGTCCCTCCACAGCAAATGCAAATGGCGTCAGGATTAACAAAGACAAAATCGATAAACATGCATAGTAGTTCATCCCGCTAACAGATTTTCCCTTCATGCCTCTCTTCGAGAATATGTTACGGAATACAAATGCCAAGTTCGATATCATGGCCCCCATGAAACCTGAAGGAATAAAAACCATAGGAGAGAACAACATTCTTCAGTAAGACAAATCAATGTCAGCAACAAACAAATTTTAAAATAGATTGCAGTAACATATCAACTTGAAGTTGTGAGATTTGAGAGATAAAGCAGACTTAACTAAAAGAATGCAAACCAAGCAATTAAACATTTGAAACTATTATATCTGTATGATGGGAACTTTTTTGCGCTAGTGTGGTTAAGGTCATGCATAAATAAACTTGAAAAGAAACTAAAACTCCTAAAATTTCTCACAACTATAATTTTTTATAAGGAGAGGCCAAATTTAGCTATACCAATCATGTTAAAGTTGAGCTCGGTGACAGCAGCGAGAGCGCACCCGCCGATAATTGGGAGAAGCGACAAGTAGACAGGAAGCGGGAAGGTCTCGCCCAACAAGAACCTTGAAACCAATACGCTAAAAGCAGGCTCGCCACTCTTGATGATGTGAGTGAATGAAACTGCAACCTTTGACATGCTCACAGTTGCAGCAACATGTCCAATTGTATGGGCAACAGCAACCTTAAAACAAACAACAACATCAACATCAGCAGATACAAACATTAAAATTATCTACAACAAAGAAACTGATTCTAAAAAAGTATATAATTCGCAAATACTAAAACTCAGAGAATCTCTAGTCTATCCACTCAATCTATTAGAACGAAAATAGAAATTAAAAAAATGCAGATTAAGATTTTGAGTGTAACGTAATATTTTCAACTACACTCTATATATATAATTTTCTTTTGTAATTTCTTAATTCGGTTTGCTTTCCCTATCCTAAGCTTTATCCTCGGCCGGGAAGTGTTTTTCAGTGGCTGAAAAATCAACCCATTAAAAACCACAACGTAACAAATAAGAAACTTCTATCTCTTTTGTCTTCTTTGTCAAACGTTTCCCATCAACCAAACAAATCATGCTAGGACAACTTACAGGAAACAAAGACTTCCAAAAATCGAAATCGGTTTTGGGCGCCTCAGCAATTTTCGTCATCCACGAGATCAACATGATCAGAGATCCAGCGGCAAGCGACAGGGTCGAGGTCAGCCATGGATATGGATACGCGTTCAGAACTTTCTTGTTGTAGATATTGAAGACGACGTTCAAAGCCCACCAGAGAGCGAAATACGATCCTATTTTCACCTTCTTCGCGGCCTCGGAAGGGACCTGACTCTGCGGCAACTCAATGCTCGATTCGATCGGCTGCGATCGCTCGGCCTCGTAAGCTTCGCATTTGATCAAATTAGCTTTACGAACTCCCAGTGATCCAAAATTCTCAAGCGAAGAAACGTGTAAAGCCTTCTGAACGGAAACAGCGGAATTTCGAGCAGGTTTTTGCACCGGTAGAGGAGGAAGAAACGAGGATCGCTGAGAGGGGACCGAGATTTTTCTCCGAATGAACCCATCAGAGCAATTAACAGCCCTAGGAGATTGTTTCACAGCGCAGATCATGGTCGAAAAATTCACTTGTTTATAAGCAAAAATCCAACTGGGTTTCACAAACTTCCAACGAAAAAAACACCACAAATCAACGATCGACCTTCTGGGTTCGAGCAATCAGATCAGCAAAGCAAAGAAAAAATCTTAAAAAACAGATCACAAAACTCAAGAGCCGTGAAACGAACTGGCTTTCACGACTCCAAAGGGACAAGAAGGCTACGACTTTTGAACCCAACAAAAACCCTTTTAAAAAAAGCGATCAAACAGACCGACCCATGAACAGAAACAGAGAAAAAAACTATTTTTGAAATGGAATATTATAAAGGGATCAAATGGGATGGCGACAATCTTAAGGCTGCGTGCGAAAAACTCAAGAACGGTGGATTTTAGAGAGAGAGAGGGAGGCTTTGGAAACTGGGGTTGAATATTATTTATGAAACCCACCAAAAATTTTCTTGTTTACGTCTGATGGGGTCAGTGGGGAGCAGAGAATTAGGTTAATTTGAGGGAATTTATAATGGGTTTGAACTGGGAATCAAGGAGAAGCTGGCTAGCGGTGGCATGTGATTTTTGGTTTCGTTTTCACAAAAAATGGTGGTGCTGCTTCTTCAGTTTTCCTATGGAAAAGTTTGCCAATCCATTCTTTCTTTCAGTAGGAATAGGAAATGGCATGAAAACTCAGGGATTTCCCATGCTGTGCTTTTGCCACACTGCCCTGGAGGGTCGGAATTGGAATATACTATTCTTTGGTCAAGATATACCTTTTAATCAGTTGAACTATACTTAATTTGATTTTAGTGGTTGGTTAAATATCTAAGATCATTCTCATCGTTGTCGTATTTTATATATGATATATTGTTTTATTTATATGACAATGTATTGATGTTCTCGATTTAGTTGATTGTCTTGGTGAATTGTATTGGAGTTTTGCCAACCTAAATAGGTTAAAGCACATATTTCGATGATTTAAAATGGAGTAAAATATATTGTGATTAAGAGACTTTTTCAGGAAATGAAAACATTTTAAATTATAGGTAGGCAATGAAAATATTTTAAATTATTTAGACTAAATTATAATTTAACTCAAATCACAGGACCAATTTTATAATTTAATACTTTTTTCCCTTAAATTTCACTGTTTTCTATATTTATTTTAATTTTAACCGTTTAGGTTTTAAAATATCCCTAGAGCTAGGGTCATTATAATTTTTTATAGTAACTAATTTTTGTTGACTTTATTAATTTATTGTCGTTGAACTAAAAAAAATTATTAAATTAATTATTTTTCTTAGTTAACCTACCTGAGGTGTGAGATCAACTTTTTAGATTAAGAAGGATATAGATATTATACCTACTAACTACATTTGAATGGACTAACATCAATTGTCTAATAAATAAATAGATAAGTAATTTTAAACATATATATTTATGTGGTTTGAGGTAAATATTAAATTTAAAATATGTCTCGATGGAAAGTCAATCTGAACATAACTTAACTGGTTAATGCACAAAAATTATGAGTTCGATTTACATGTATACTAGAAAAAAAAAATTAAAAAACTAAAATTTGTATTAAAAATAAAATAAGGATGAAGTTAAAGTAGTATTATTAAAAAAATGTAGATGAGAATGGGATAATGCAAAAACCAATATCGAAATTATTATTTCTTGAAAGGTGAAAGATTGAGATAAGATAAATCAAAAGTTGAATGATTTAAAGTTAGTACTTTTATGTAACTATGATTACTGCCATTACAAAAAAATTTGATATCCCAATTTTGTCCTTGAATTGAACTAAAGTTTTGGAATTAAATAGATTAATTATAGGTTAAATACTTTATTTTAATTGACAATAATGAATTATCAATCCACTAACACCAACCTTAAAAAAGGGCTAACAGTAGTCCTTTGTTTCAATTTTGATATAATAGCATTAAAAAAAAATTATCATAACAAATATTTATTTATATACTATCAATTTATTTGTATATTATTTACAGGTAATTAGGGAAAAATACGACCTTCAAGTATGTCTAAGCATTTAAACAAAAATTGACATTTATAAAAGATTATCTCGAGCACACAATTTGCATTATTATTATTATTATTATTATTATTATTATTATTATTAGTCTTTTAATTTTTAATTTCAGGTATGTTTTAAAAATATACGGCAAATAAACCAAATTGGTTTTAGTCTTGTCGTTATTAGCTTTTTAGACTACCATACATCAATTCATATTTTTGAGTACTAAAAAAAGAAGAAGAAGAAAATCATATATTTTTTTTAAAGTTGTATGGGTAAAAACCAACTAATTTAGCAAATATAAATTTAGATTAATTTAAATCAGTAATAATTGACACATATTTAAAATCATTCTCATAATATATATATATATATATAGCTTTAAATATATTTTAACATTGTAAGTCAGTGTTACACTGAATAAAAATTATTTTTCTTGAAAGAGTGTAACTAAAGATTTTATTTACCCCTAAAAGGTTTAAAGTTCTAATTTCTAATTGTATTAAAAAAAATAACTCTATTGAATAAAGTCATCGCACCTTCTTTCAAACTAAAAAAATATTTCATTGAAATAGATTTTGTATCCCTTAAAAAACATCATATAATAATTTAAAAAGGAAATTACATTTGATGACAACAAAATATTACATGTGTTTAAAATATTATGTATTATCGTATTAGTCAGAGATAGATGCCTTAACCAAATTATGTTCGGTTTGACAGTATGTAATTAAACTTGATATACTATATTGGAAGAACAAATATTTGTATTTTGTCATTGTACTGAACATTATATATATTTTTATTTTTTGATATATATATATTTTTTTAATTTTTGATTTTGTCATTTATGCACTCTCTTAAAAATAATTTTAAAAAAAGGAAAAAAAAAATCTGAAAGTATAACGAAAGAATAGCATAACAAATGTCCCAAGCAGCATCCAAATTCCACTTCTGACATCTATCGGAAATTGATTCAGGAAAAATGGTGGATCGAGACCGGGATTGGGATTTTCATCTCAGAAATTTATCCAACAGCGCCAGAGACTCGAATGTCGCAAACGATCCCGCTTCCGATCCTAATATTCTCCAATCAGTGAGCTTCCTCCTTGCTTTCTGTTTTGTTTATCGGAAAAACATGGAGGATAATGTTTAAATCTCTGTAATATGCTGTTTTACCATGACCCAGAACGCCGTTCTTAATTAATGAGAGCCGAGCTTTATTGGGTTTCTGCAAAATCTCTTTCGAACCATACCATATACGCGTATTTGTATATATTTTTCTAATCTCCCTTGATTTTGATGGCAATGTTATTAAACATTTATCAGGTTAAAAGGCTATATGAATTGTGCAAAGCTGAGAATTCTGAGGATTTGGTGGCTCGGGTGTATCCTCACTTTAACAAGATTTTTCAGCGTTCGGTATCGTCCCTGTCTCAATCTAGAACTTCTAATGGCCTCCTCTTATTGGTGTGCTTTCGTTTTTCTCAGTAATTTTACTTGTTATCCACGTGGCTACTGTTTTATTTGTTTATCCCACGATATATGGAAGTGTCTTTTATCATGGCTATACTATCAGGGTGGCTAGTGAGAGAGGAACTCATATATTCGAATGTAAGGCTAGTATTAAGTTTTACGTGTATTGGTTCTTTAAGCTGTTATCTGGTTTTGGGGAACAAGCACCAAAAATGTAAAACAGAACCAATCAGATAAAGTTAACACGACCTTGCAAATGCCCATTGGGTTATAGAATATCTGTAATTGGTTATGGGTATCAACTGTATTGATATTGACCCCAAAAAACTAAAATCCAGACCTGATAGGTGACTGTAAACTGTTTCCCCTTCCTTTTGTAACTGTTCTTTATTTTTGATTGCTATGCAACCCATTTGTTCGAAGAGAATTAATGCGATTCTGTGTTGTCTCAAGTTTGAGAACAAGCTTAGAAGTATTCAAAAGCTTCCGAGAGGTGAGAGCAATGAGGTAACGTTCACAATCGAGTGTTTTTTTCCAATGAGAAACGACACATTCATTGAGAAAAATGAAAAGAGATACAAGAAGTACAAAAGAGGGCCTACAAAAAACAGCCATGAGAGAGGAAGTCCTCTAAAGAAAGGGACTCCAATCCAGTAGAATGTCACAATCGAGCGTTATTTTGAGCCAAGAGCCTATGAGCATTCTTTTGTGCCAAGAACCATGTTATGCTTGGTTGACTAGGAATGAAGAAGAATTCTTCTTGGTTTTGTTGGTTATTTTGATGAAGGAGGTCGCACATACCGAGCAAAAGGCCATAGAGGGAGAAGGAATGCTTTGCAGGCGTTTCTGAGAGGGAGTCAAATGATTATCTTTTCAATAGGCTTCACTAACTTAATATTGTTTAGTTAAATTAAAGACAAATTTAGTAATTGGTGAAACTGGGTGGAAATCTTCAGCTTGAATTTTATGTTTTTCAAGTGAGAGATTGCATAATCCATAGGCCCCAAGATCATTCATGAATGTATAGTTATTTGGTGGTTTGATTGGTTGCTGTATTGGTGATTGGTGTTTTGATAGGTTGAAGAAAACATTCTAAGTTGGACCTTTTATACCTCACAAGAAGAAGTGAAATTTTAGCTTTTAAAGTTCTTTGTTTCCGACCATGTGTCTTCACCACATTGACTTTGAGGACAAGCTAGAGGAAGGAAATTGATGTAGTAGGTTTAGGGCTAGGTAGCACGGACATGCTCAAAATGAAGAAGTGTCGGTGTCCGACACGCTCCGACATGTGTCTGAAATTATTTTTAATTTTAAAAAATCTGACACGTTGGGAACACGTTGACGACACGTCTGGGACACGCTCGTGACACGTCTGGGACATGCTCGTGACACGTCTGGGACACGTGAGTGTCTTTTTTTCCGATCTTTCTCCTCCCACTTCCAGATTTTATATTTTTCCACGTTTACCTAGTTTTCTTATTTCTTCTTCATCAACCGACGACCAAGCTAGAGGTCTTTAGTTCTTTCTTCTCTAGAAACCAATAAAAATTTCCCCAAAAGTCATGTACTCCTCCAAACTTATAGAAGATAGACGAACAAAGAAGAAGATAAAGAAGAAGGAAGACAAAACAGCAACGTTGAGAAAGGAGGAGGAGAGGAGGTAGTGGGTTGTGATGAAATAGATAAAAACTAGGGCTAGATTATTAAGTGGGAAGAGGGAATCAAAGATGAAAATAAGGTCTTCTTTATTATGAGAGAAAATTTGAGGCTAGAGTTATATATGTATATATATAATCATTTTCATTTAAATATTAATTAAAAATCATATAAATAATTAATGTGTTCCCAACGTGTCGTGTCCTACTTTTTTTAAAATTGACGTGTCGCCGTGTCGCGTGTCGTGTTGTATCCGTGTCGCGTGTCCATGTCTGTGCTTCTTAGGTTTAGGGATAAGCTTGTACTCTTTTGTTTTAATTTGTTTGTTAGTTGGTTATTTTGTCACCAATTGATTTTTACTTAGTGGGTTGCCATCCTCTCAACGAGGAATAGTCAATTATAATCTAACTACTAATTTTGAATAATAATGATTTTTCTTAAGTATTCTTGAAGTTCTGTCTCTCAGATGCTAGGTAGCATGAAAAATGAACAATGAAAGATAGTCCCCTTTTCTTTTTCCAATTATCTTTTGATCTTTTTGGCCACTAGCTTCTAGAAGCGAAGGGAACTGATGCTACTGAGGGAAACCTGGGTACTTCATAGGTTGCTCATTTATCTTTTATTGGAGAGAGTGCTAGGTAGCTGCCAAGTACGATTGGCAAATTAACTAGTCCTTTTGGTAAGTAATAAAACAATACTAATAATCAAGGGTTTTATGTTCAAAACCCATGATGGCCATCTACCTTAGGAATTAGTAATTCCTATGTGTTTTCCGGCACCAAATGTTGTAGGGTCAGACGGTTACCCCGTGAGATTAGTTGAGGTGTGCGTAAGCTGGCCTAGACACTCGCGAATATAAGAAAAAATAAAAATCAAGGGTTTTATATATTTCTCATATCCTATATGATTTCAAACTTTGATTTGTTAGTTTCCTTTTGATTCCTTTGACATAAGACTTTTTGGGCCCCCATTTCTTTCTTTGTGTACAGTCTAGAGCATCAGGTGAACTTGAGGAGTTCTGAGTTCAGTTTTATTTTATTGCTAGTTTATTGGAGTGGAGGATACATTTTCCTTGGGCCTTTTATACTTTCTTTTTAGTTGATATATTCTCTTACAGTGTAGGATCATAAGTATCTACTATCCTCTATAATTTAATATCTTGATTCTTGAAGATTATTGGTGCCGAGTTTATTTTATGATGTGTCTTCTAAGAATCAGATGCAACTTTGTGGTACTTGTGTTAGTTATATTTTCCTTTTTTTCAATTGTTTATTAGGCCATTCTTCAATTTTTCATTGACTTTGGTGAATTGGTCTTACATGATGCTGATCCCAGTCTGAAGACATTCTTCCGTTCATGTTTGAGCCGGTAAGCATAGGCTTCATATAAATATGTCTCTAATTACTTGATTTTATTTATGTTCACCAGTGTATTGGGTATAAAAATCTATCATTGCTCTATTAACATTGTTTATAACAAGCTTCTCTTTGGATTTTCTGTTTAAAACTTAGGTTGTATTTGGGAGTGGTGGTAGAAGGAGGGATTTTGGAAAAAGAGATTTAAGTATAATTGATTTTTCAAAATCACCATCGAAGTGATACCTTAAAAATTAATTTAAAGTGATTTTAAAATTTTCTAAAATCAAAATTTTAATTTGTCAAACATGATCAATGGAAAGAGAAAGGGAAGTGATTTTGACAATGGCAACATGCCAAAATCACGCCCAAACACACCCTTAAAGCCTCTTATTTGAATTTCTTGTGACAGTTAACTTATTTGGTGTATGATCATAATAACTGCAAAGTTGAGTTGCTTATGTTTGTTACACAAAAATACTGCATAATTGCATGGAAGTTGTTTCTTTTAGAATTATTTTAATGTATGAAATATCTTGCTTGGCTTTTAATTGTTTAGGGGATAAATACCTTTTCTGTTTCGGAGTTTTTAGGAAAGGCTCTATTTGGTTTCTGAATTTCAAAAATTATGTTTAATGATCCTGGATGGTATGGAGAAATTAGTTGGAAAGCTTCCTCTATCTATTACGTGAGTTCCCTAAAACAAATAATGAGAAACAGGAAGTCCTTCGTACGAATACTATGTCTTTCAAGGAAGTTGTTTCCTTGAATTCCTTCTGCAGCTCCAATAATACTTACTAAAGAGGAGGAGAGGATTGTTGATGTCAATACTCTTTTGACTTATGAAATCACTTCTGTAGGAGACTTGAAAACTGAAAGGTAGTAAGTCTACATGTTTTATACAGTTGAGCAGTTAGCACGTGGGTACCTTACCTTGGCTTCTAACAATAAAGGAACCACATCAATTAACTACCCCAACTAACTACATCAATAATTGGGATCCTGCGTTGTATTTCTCTTTCCAATTATCTTTTGGGGTCCCTAGTGCGTCTCTGTATGGCTTACTCTTTTCTTGTGGCATGCCTTTTGTTGCATCCTTTTTCTCACAATCTGATTCAGTTTTTATCTGCTTGTGTCGTAGCATCCTCTTTAAACCTGTGTATCTCTTATGAAAGTTTTTGTTTTATGCCAAAAAGAAAAAGAGTTAAGATCCTAGATGAGAAGGCATAGTGCTATTACAACTATCTTTGTACTGTATTGTAGCTTCTCTTGGTGGACAAACCCTAAATTTCTATTTTACAATGTATTAATATGCTGATCACAATACACTCTTTGATCTTATTCTAATATGACTACAGTGAGTTTGCAGATCCAATTGTTGCAGAAGCAGTTCTAGAAATTTTTAATGCAAATTGAAATAAATTTCTAACTTCTTTTCCTACACTGCTGCCACAGGTATGAGTTGTTGACTAGTTTCTAATTTTTCACTCATAGGAATAAATTTTATTAACTGTCACCCGATTTTATGAACAGCTTTCTTCAATTTGTTTTTGAAGAACTGAAATGTATTTGGCTTTTAAAATGTATAGGGGAAACAAATTTACACTTGTATCATTGTTGTCTTTCCTCATTAACTTATTTTTTTAATTCATTTTTAAATTATGCTACACATACATTCCAAGTAAATGATATATTTATCTCTATATAACATGGCTGGATAATTGCCACTTTCCTTCGAGCATTTTATAGATATAGATACTAATTATATGCGTGCTTATTATTATTTTATATTATAGTAATTGTTATACTTAGTCTTAATAAAAATACCCCAATGATGTTGTGAGTTCGAATCCCCACCCCACGGTACCAAAAAAAAAAAAAAACCCAATAACTGATAATGATTATAAGCTATCTATTTTATTTTTTAATGTTTATCTAAAATTAAAAATGATTTCTCCTACTAAAATATTATTTTCTTAAGTTTGATACACAATTTTAGAAGATGTATGATGAGGACGCGTTTTATTTTTATATTAATAATTTAATATGTAAGCCAACTGTCACATATATTTATTCATTATAATTAATTTTTTACATTTACTTAAAATTGGGTATTAATGTAAGTTTAGATATCGGCAGAGAGGATGTGGATATCCACAAAATGTTTCTCCACTTTCTACCAGACAAGACATTTCATATTTACATACGAACTGATTCTACGGCCAAGACATTTTGTTCTCCCTTCTACCAAATCGGCAAATGTTGCGCCTACCAAATTTATAGCCACTTATTGTCAACAAGTGCTCACCACTGCGGGGGCTTCTTTGGCCATTCACTGACTCGAATTCATTGTTAGACTAGGAGATAGATGTACCACTAATCTAGATTCATATAGTTGCAGTTCTTTCCATTGTTGCTGAAGCTGATTGTGTGGAATGGAGAAAAGTAAGTTGTTATGTACAATTATTTTTGTTTGACTTCTATTTTCTTAAATGTTATTTTGTTATTTTTACTCCCGGATGGACATGTTCTGCAAATACAAACTTCACTGTGGATCAGGACTAGTTGTC
>NW_019104501.1:1025725-1058229 GCF_001995035.1 Momordica charantia | reverse complement strand
GAGGTCTTGGCTATATATAAATATCTTCAGACGAGGTTGTATCAAAGTTCTCAAGTGTCTTGACCAAATTTTTTTGGAAGTTGACGAGTCTTCATCCTTATTATTCTTTTAAGTAATGAGATCACAGAAAATTTCTGGTTCTCCTACAACCCTCGACAAAATTAAAATTGTGGGTTCTGATATCAGGTGTATTATTTCACATGGCTGCTTGAGAAGAATTTGATGAGGGCTGTGTCTATAGATAGGTTTCTGTTGATCTCTACTTCTTTCAAGGCATTTAACTCATATCATGAGAGTCTTGTACATAGTCTTGTTTATGTAATAAAAAAGAAGGATAGAGGCTCATTGTGTTCCAGATTCGCCATTTTTAGCTTTTATTAGTTACTGCTGATATATATTATCTTCACCATTACTCCCTCAACTTTCTTCTGTCATTCACAAGTTTTATGGACTGACATTCCTTGCGATCCTCACACGTCTCTCTCTCTCACAAGTGATAGATACTAGACCTTTTGGAGAATTTGTACGATGTTTTCCTATTGGCATGCTCATCTTGCTTTACTCTTTTTTGTTAGCAGACTTGCATTACATTATATAATTTTGTTATTTAATTTCAAATTTTGACTCATGTTGGTAATTTATTGTAGTTTTGGTAGTCGCATTGGAAAGGGTAGAGCGGAGCTCAGGATCACTAGTTGGAAATAGCATAGCTTCAATCCAGAAGAGTAAAGCCCTGAGGTTATATCAGAATTCAGAAAGCTCACACATAAAAATCCAATTTATAGTATGCTAGAATCCTCATGTTATATTTGGTACAGATGCTACTTGCACTCATGGATGAGGCTTACACTGGTTCAACCATCGGGGATGCAGGGGGAGACTCTGAATCTGAGGACAGCAGCAGAATAGATGTAGCTGATCCTCTCTTCTTAGAACTTTTGGAGGATGAAAATGATGGTCTTTCTGTAGGGATTCTTTCTCTATATCTACATTCTGAATTTTAGTATCTGGTTAACTGGAAATATCATAGTATCAATAAAGACTATACTACGGGAATACAGTAATTTAAAATGAGCTCCACAACTATTCGTCTTTTAAAATGTTTATGCAGTTGTTTTTAAATTAATGTTTTTACTTTAGCGTTGCTATTGAAGGAATATGCTCATCAATGTGTTTTGTGAACTGCCACATGCACAACTCACTCACAGTTCATTTTTAGCCCATAACATCTTGTTTTATTTGTGTTTTTGGCCAATGTATGTGATGGAAATATATATGCTGCTAATTAAAGAAAATAGTGAGAAGGAAAAACCTATATGGCCTATCAGGCAACTCCAAAAGTTTGTCTCGAGAGATATAAAACGACAGAAGCTAGAGATTTAAATTTTAAAGATAAGACTATAAGATCAAATATAAAATGGTTGGGGAAGAATTTGACCCTCAGGCCTCAATGGGGAATCCTTGAAGTCAGATCATTGTCTTTGGATACTATATGCATTTGATGAGCGTGCCTGTGGCTTCAAAACTGCCTGATGGGCTTGGGAAACAGAGAGGAAGCAGCTAAACGTTTCACTTTGAACAGTATACGTCTTCCTCTTTCTGATTTTATTTCCAAGTGAATGTTTTTTTCCATGATAAGGATTACAAATTTGTGTATTTGTAGTGGTATGTGTTCTTGCTTTGTCTTTGATCTCCCTGGTGGCACTCTTCAAGTCTTCTGTTTGCTTCCGTATTTAGATCATATCACCATTATTTTTTATGCTATAATTTGAAATTTAGATTGTAACTTTATATCTAAGGAATTTTTTTATTGTAACTGGATGGTGGAATAAGTTTTTAAGTTTATTAACTATTCATTCAGGAACGACATTGGACTTCTCCTGTGATGGCTGCAGTATTGCAGACCGCAATAAATACTCCATCTGTTAGGCTGAAACAAATACTGAACATGACACCTCGGATTCTTGATGTGTACTTTTCCGTTGCACTGCAAGAGGTTAACAATTGTATGATGTTGCTTTGGGTGATTGCCTTTAGATCTGAGAATGTCTTATTCATTTTGTATCTTCATTTAATTTTGTTAATAGTTATTTTAGATATTTACATTTTACCTCCCTTCTTTTTCAGCATTAATCTGTGCGCTGGTTCCTTTGCTTATGTCAAGAAACTCCACATTATTTCCCGACAAAGATTTCTCATATAAGGTGTGCATCCGAATGTGGATTAAGTTAAGTTCTTGTTGTGGCATTATTTGTTCACTTTGGAAAGCATGGGTATTACACCACATGACTGCCGTTAGATTGCCAACTTGGGATGGGTGTGTTGCATCTTTGAAAAGCCTGGTTCAATAACTATTATGTGTGTATACTGTATATAATGCGTACTTTATCTTATAATTTTTCTGAGTTTTGCCTCGTAAATTATTGGCTCTAAGACTAGACACATTTTTTTTTATTAAGTATCAATTTACTACCATAACTTTGCATTTCTTGCTCTGAATGGTGTAAATGTTTTTACTCCCCTTTCAATAGTTACAAGCTAAGCGACCTTATCGCTATTTAGAAAGCGTTCTTGTAACTTGTCCTTGTGGCCTTTTGTATATTTCATGTCATCAATGAAATTCTTGTTTTTAACCAAAAAAAAACTTTGCATTTCATATTGGTCATGTTTCAACACTTTTTCTTTAGCTGGTCAGTTTGATAAGTTTTTTCTTCTTCATTTTCTTTCTCGAAGAATGTAGTTTTTTCTTTCTTTTTTTTTTTGGGCGTGAAAGAAGCAATTTCATTGATGGTATGAAATTACAGAAGCTCTATTCAAGGGATATAGTGATGAAACAAAGGAGAACATTTACACCAAGTGATAACTAAGAAGACTATAGCATTAAAAAGCCTCTCATAAGGATTAAATTATCGTTGAAGGTTCTTGGGTTCTTTCTCTCCAAATGATCCAAAAGAAAGCTCGAATAAAATTCATCTCATTTTCTAGATTGTTTTTAAATTCAAATATGAAATATACTTTGTTTTCTAGATTGTTCATTTTCTGACTCTTTTTCTTTAGTTGGTTGTTTGATGAGTTTGTTTCTTCTTTATTTTTTTTAATATTATATTTTTTAAAATTAAAATCTGAAATATAACTATAGTTGGTATTTGCAGAAGATGAATAAATGATGTTTATTATTGGTTTAAAGCCAGGTGGTGTGAGCTCCTAGGATAGTTTAGGAGTGGTATTAGTTAGGGGCTATCTCTCTCCCAAAGAACTATACCAAGTTCCTTCACTGAGACTATTTCCAAAGATCCCCTTCCTCTCCCTACTTCCTCTATTTATAAACAACTCACCGCTAACTAATTACCATAACGCCCCCAACTAATATACTAATACTATTCGCAGACTATCCTAGGAGTACTTCACAGTCAGTTTTGAGTTTTTTGACCAGAATTGACACCAAGATGGCAAGATGATCTTATTAGCTAGAGTAAACTCTACCAAAATCAAGTAGCATGACATTTGGCTGGAAGGTTGAAATATAAGGGGGAAAAGAGAAATAGAGAAAATGAGAAGAGAATAAAAAGAAGAGAAGTCACAAGCTTAGACTCTGGTGAGAGAGGATGATTCTTAAGGGAAGGGCGAAACATAGGGTGAATAGTTGGAGGAAAACTGAAAGTTTTGATAAATAATGTTGTTATTGTTATCGTGGTTTTTCTATGAAGCTTATCCTCATTTCTATAAATATTTCATTTTTAATGAAATTCTTGGATTTGTTTTTATGAAATAGGTTGGGAAAGTTCAAAGAGGTTATTAGTAAAAGAATATTTTGAGACTAGTTGGTTCCATTTTTTGAATGGAACTAGTTATTTTTTCATATTGAAAATTTTGTTCATATCAAAGCCTTGTGAAAACTGATGAAACCAATCGCATTTTTTTATAAGAAACAGAAAGTTGTGTATTCAGAAAGGAAAAGAAACTAGCACGTTGTTCTCTCTCTCTCTCTCTCTCTCTTTTTTTTTTTATCTCAATCTATCTCCCTCTATTGTTTATCGGCAATAAAATATTCATGATTTTTTTCGTATTTCCATCCCTTAAATTTATATCACACTATTACTTTCAGATACTGCTTTTGTTACCTAGAACATGGATCAACAATTGTAGGGTTGTGAGGTTAAGAATTTGAACTTTTTAAGTGATTTATAGGTTTGTAAGAGGCTCCTAGAATTTATGCTTGCTGCATTTCAGCGGTCTCCAGCCTTCATTGCACTTCTCAAGGTATTTTGTACTGATAAATTATTGGCTCTATGCTTTTCGTTAATCAATGACTATGTGACTTCTCATAAACTTTTCTTGTTTTTCTTGTCTTTTCCATGATTTAGAATGTGTGATGCATATAAACAATTCTGGAGGTCACTATTTACTACTTTTGTTATATGACATTTCTTTTCGATTTATGGTGAATTTTTTTTCTCTCACTGTCTCTGAGGGTGTGGCCTTGATACTGAGGTATTATTGAGGCTAACTGGTGTGCGTCTTATGGGAACTAAATAACCGGAATAATATTGAAAGATAAAAGGATAAATGAATATAGTAACTCTTCAGGTATTCGAGTTACTTGAAACCTCCCTCTTCCTCGTGTATTCCACCCAAGCTTAAACCTACCAAATGCCTACCTTCATCTCCTTTCACTCCCTCTATTTATAACCAGTTTCTTGGCTTTACTAATATATCCCTGCTATTTTAATAATATCCTAACTATCCTRATGGTATTCCTAACAGTGTCATCTACTCTCAATGAAAGGAATGATGCATTATGCATCGTATTAGATGTTCATACATGCTGAGACCTTATTATCAAGGACCTTTTTATTTCTTAGCTGTTTCAAATTTCTTTCCTTCTGGTTCTTTGCAGAAACCTATAACGGACCGGCTTGGTGAAGCTTACGAGAACCCTGCAAAGGTTGTTGCTTACCTCTTGTATCCGATGAAACAGAAAAATAAAACAACTGTTGGTTGAATTACTTGCACCTTGTTCTTCTTTCTAGACAGAACTGGCATTGCAATTGTGTTGGGCCATTGGAGAACATGGCGGGGGTGGCAGATCTCACAAAGATGCTGCCCGTGAACTTTTTGAGAGCTTAGAGTTGCTTTTGTATGAAAATCTTTTATCCAGGTATGATTTACCACAACTACCTTTGCATCTTGTTTCAGAACTTCACATTTTTCATCTGCTGCATATCTCTTCTTTTCTTCCAAAGTCTTCTAGGTATGAGACAGGACTCGAGCGATAATTCCAGTGGGGAGAGCTTCAGAAAGTCATCACAGTCCAGGCTTCTATGTTTTGTTATTACTGCAATTGCAAAACTTGCGACATACCACCGTGAATTACTACCGAGAGCGCAGGTCTCATTGGGAAAGGTCTATTTCTCAGCATTTAGTATTATCTCTAAGAACTTGGGCTGAAAGGATCTCCAGTCTTGTTACTGTCGGGACAAAATAAAATTTTATGTTCTTTCATTTTCCCCTTTACTAGATGCCAGGGGATTTGTAGGGAAGATAAAATGGATACATTATTGACATAGATGAACTAAATTACATGAACTGGTGGCTTGATCTCGAACCTCAGATTCAAGGGTCTGGACTCGAGCTTACAATTATCTAGGGCTACTGAGTGACCCTGGAGTTTCTTTGTCCATTTTGGGGCCTTCTAGACAAGCTGCACTTAACCCAGGAACCGACTGGAGTCAAGGCGGAACTAAGATGGTTGCACACATTCCCGTTTTACATTCTCTGTGAACATGAAGGTCTTCGATCTCTAGCCTCCTTTCATGCTCTTTCTACTCGTAGGTTCTATGATTATGGGAGTTAGCACATTGGTTCTTGCCTTTTTTCCTTCTCCTTGTGGGCTTTCTTAGAAAAATAAATTTTAAACAATGGAAGCTGAACTCCATAATAAAAATTGTAAGATGAAAAATTAGGACCAAGAAAAGAAAAAAAAGAAGAGGAAGTAACCACCAATACATTAATGAGTTGCAGACTTATGCTCTCTGCTTGAAAGTATAGTTTAGAAATATCAATATCATGTGGACTAAGCCATATATAGTAATGCTCTTTTGCAGGTCCTCCTTTCTATGATTTCTCATTATCAGATATTCTTCCAAAGAGATGATGAGCTTTAAGGTTGCAGAGGGTAAGTTGCAGGTGAACCTGTAAGTTTATCGTCTTGGACGTCCCCGAGCTGATGTTACAGAGCAACACACCTCACCTAGTAGGTTACCTTGAGGTATTGTGCTTTGTAGGATTAATCAAATTCGACTCTTTCACATGAGAAATTGCTGAAGTTTCTCCTTATTCTCTCCGATCTCTGGTAGCGTCCTGATCAAGAAAAAGGGATAATCCCGACTTGTAAATTGTAACATAAACAGCTTGTAAAGCCACCTATTTCCAGGTATTCTTGGCTTTGTCACATTTAGATTGAAGGTCATCTTCACCATGTAGCCATGAACACTTTATTCTGAAAGAAAATACTTCGTTCATACCAAATATGGCCAATGGCAGCAGTTATTACAATTTCCTCAGTCAAAATTGTTGTATTGTGAAAGCCTCTTTAATTGAGGCAACAGTTTCATCCATAATCTTATGCATGGAATCCATTGATTCATAAGGAATTCTCTCAGTTATTGAATGGTCAATAATGTTGAGGGCAACAGTCAGAATGCTTCCATCAGTTTCATATTCCTCTCCATTCATGTTTGGTTTATCTGGAAGGACTGCAAAGCCAGAAGGCAGGATAGCTACATTATCTGGGTTTCCTCCATGAAAGACCGCCGACATTGCAAAGACGTCGATGGGTGCATAGACTATATAGGATCCTGTTGTGTCGAAGAAACTCTCTTGCAGGTAAAAGATCTCGACTCGTCTTGGTGCAGACTGCAAATTCATCAACTTTTCAAATCAAAGTTTGATCATGTAGGAAGCGCTGTCTGCAGAAGAAATCAAACTGAAACTTACGTTCACTTGAATTACTGACACTCGGTTTCTTGGGTCGTCGCCATTGATGATGTAATCAAGCTCTGTGATACAAAGGCCATATGAAAGGATGTCCCACTGTAGCATATGAATGAAGAGAATGAGAAAATAGTTTGGTAAAGCTTTTTCTATGTTTAGCACCATGGTATTGCAACATTGCTATGCCCTCTTAGAAACATCTTGTAGTTGCTCAAACTTATATATGATGACGTAAATTCGAATCACGTACCTTGTTTCGTGACTTCTCATGGCGAAGAAAATGGAAAACTTGTCTCGGGGTGGTCGGAATGTGCACAGAAGTGGAGAAAATGACCGAGGTACAGGGAGGTTTTCCGGGATCATCTTTGCCGTTTCGGGTCATGACTCTAATGTCTTCAGCTCCAGAAATGGGAATTTTCATCCACAGACTGTCTTTAGAAGTGCTCACATTACTATAGAAACTCCTTGTCATTCTCTCAGCCAACTTCAATACACTATACCTTCCAGCTTGTGATATCAAGACTACAAAAAAGTTTGAAGTATCTCATTCTAATGTTACGAGTAATTGGTAACATATTCATATAATTATAATATCTAGCTACTTGAAGTTATATTTTTTAAATAATATATAGGGTGCGAACACACGACCTTTTGATTCGAGATATACACCTTAACCAACTGTGTTAAGTTTTGGTTGGCCTTCAAAATTATTTTAAGTGGGTTTATAGATTTTTATTTGAATGTCTTAATTTTTTTTTCCTTTTTGAGAACAACAAGAGAGGATGAGAGGATTCAAACTCATGACTACTTGGTCAAAGACATATTTCAAGTATCGTTGAGCAACGCTAATGTTGGTGAATCGTTTTAAATTGGTGGCTGAGTTATATTATCTAAATATATTGATTAATACAATAAATTCGTGTGTTTCAAATTCTCTCTCATTTGATATGTTCGCTGAGAAAGATCTTGCATATTTGTATTTGTGGTGTTTTACACTATAAGATTATTGAATTTTTAAAGTTTTTCTATTTTAGCTTCGTTATTTTTTTTAATATGTTATTAAATTTTTAAAATGGTGTCTACTTAATCCGTAATACTTATAGAAGATTGAAAAGTCCCTACTCAGACGCCCGAACTCGCTTAAGCATGTAATTAAGCACCTAAACTAACAAAATTAGCCATAAAGATACATTAGAAACTTTTCAAAGTATACATGCTACCGGTCCAGATAGACACAATCTTTGAAAGTTGGAAAAAACCTATAAAAACAATTTCTTAAAGTACCAAGCTAAATAGATACTTTCTAAAAGTTCAGGAATCAAAACCGGTAATTTAACCAAGATCTTTACACACTATATCTTTATGATATATATTGAGAGTGTGACTTAAATTCATCTCATTGATCTAATTTTCTTTTTCTTTTTTGTTTAGGTATATTGCAAGGAAAAAAGTTGGATCTCATCGCATGAAATAATCCCAAGCGGTACAAAAACACAAACATAAAAGTTAATATAGGAAGAAAAAAAACAACTCAGTTACGAAAACAAATTCCAAGCAGACTCGTCAAAGTTTAGACTCTGAAATGATTTTATGCTCATCAAAGTTCGGGCTCTAGAATGATCTAACTTGTAGTTTAACCTAAGCTAGAAAGAATTATTGTATGACAAAAAAAAGAGGAATAATGTAATAGTGAAAAGTGTATTAAACGAAGAAAATTAAGTAATAAGAAAGTTAAAAGAGTACCTCCTTTGGGCGTAGGAGTAGTGGTAAGCATTAATAATGTAGCTTGCCAAATGCAGTGTCTAATCAGAGAAGAAACCCATCGTTTTGCACCAAATGCCAAACCAGAATTCATTAATGGTTCGAAGATTTTGTGAACAAATCTGTTGTCAACTTCCACATGCTCCGACCACATCACCTGCAAAACCAAAAGAGAGAAAAAGATCACTACGAATAGTTCGTTTGGTAACCATTTCTGTTTCTTGGATTTAGTTCACCTATTTCTTTTCTTTGGACTTTTTGCTCTCTTCTAGAAAAGAGGGACAACAAACTAAAAAACATGGAACTTGAGGGTTCTTTTTTATTTATTAAACGTTCAAAACCAAACAACTTATTTTTTGTAACAAAAAAGACGGAAAAGATCACTAGTAACAACTCGTTTGATAACCATTTCTGTTCCTTGGATTTAGTTTATCTTGTTTCTTTTCTTTGGACTTTCTGTTCTCCTTCAGAAAAGAGGGAACAATAAACCGTAAGCGAAAAACAAGAAACCAAAAAACATAGATCGAGAGTCCTTTGTTATTTATTAAATGTTAGAAAACCAAACAACTTATTTTTTGTAACAAAAAAGACGGAAAAGATCACTACGTACTAACAACTCGTTTGGTAACAATTTAGGTTTCTTGGATTTAGTTTATCCTGTTTCTTTTCTTTGGGCTTTTTGTTCTCTTTTAGAAAAGAGGGAACAAGCTAGAAGCAGTAAACGAGAAACAAGAAACCAAAAAATATGGAACTCGAGGGTCCTTTTGTTATCGAATATGTTTATGTTTCTTTTCTCAATAAAAAAAGAAACGATCAGGAACAAGAAACAATTGACAAATGCAGTTATGTTTTTATTTGTCGGAAATGAGAAACAAAGAGTTAGAAACGTTATCAAACGGTCCACGACAACATGGTGCACACATAAAAAGGAAAAAGAAAGAACCTTGGAGAATCCATTTGGAATGGATTGGATTAAACAGCCAGAGGGTTTTCGACGAAAGCCAACAGATGGATAAGGGAAGAGATGTTCCAAGGAGACATCAACAACTCCCCATGTTTGTGGAGCCAATTGTTTGCAGTATCTCACAAAGTAACTCTCTCTTGTCGGAACAAGTGGTGTCGGGATTTGAAACTCCGCTGTCATCTGCATATATCACACGATAAATATAATACAGCTTAAGTGCTTCTAAAAAGTAACTGTTTAGGCCTTTGTAATTTTAAGGTGATATTTCACTCACCAAGTTTCATGAAATGTTCTAGCAATAAAACTGTATTAAAAGGTTTCCGTTGGATATAAAATTTATGTTAAAGTTTTGTAAATAAAGACCACAAAATGGTTACTTTTTAAAAGTACTGAAGTTTTGCAAGTATAGAGACTAAAATGACCAAAAGTTAAGAGTACATGGACTATAATTAGACGTTTTAAACCTATTACCAAAATAACAACATCTCCAAATTTCTTAAGAACAATTATAATATAAATCATGAACATGGAATAAGTTCACAAGTAACTCATAATAACTAGGGTAAGAACTCTCTTATAAAAACTTAACTTTCACATAAACAGTACTTTTGAAAAATTCATCTCACACAGAACACATCCAAACAACCACAAAGTATTTCCTAGTACTTGATAATTCTCATTACTAGATGCAAACAGTGGGAACCAAATCAAGAATACATATATAATAATAATATTCAATCAAATAACTTCTTAAGAATCTCACTTAGCTTATAATAATAAGATTTAATTTGTGTTAATTAATTACCACTTGCATAGTTCCGTGGTAATTCTCTGCAGACCCCATTGATGACCAAACTTGAAGAATTGCTGCTCTTGAAACAATGTTGGAGAAGGCAGCTGACCATTGTTCCTAATGGAAAAAAATTATAACAACATTAAAATCCCAAAATTACATATTCTACATAAACTTGAGAAAAATCTCAACTTTATTATTATACAAAAACAACAGACCAGATCCATAAAAAACCCAACAATTCTGGCTGGTTCCATTCTGACATATCCAACATGTCTTGAAATCTCAGTTTGGAGATGATTATGTTGTTGTTCTTGTTGCTTGAAACTGTCTGGCTTGGTGTTGGTGTTGATGTTGATATTGCCAATTTCTAGGTCTAGAAGACTAGAATGTGGCTCCCCAACCTCAACCATTTTCATTATATCCATCAATGTTAAGTAAGTTTTTTCATGATCTTCTTGGGGTTTCCATAGAGGATCTCCATCAAGGGCTGCTTTGGTGAGCTTGTCCATGGCTGCGTCGGCCAGCTCGGTGATTCTCGAGCGGTTGGCGTTGGTGCACACTGAGAATGCCATGAGAAGGTCACTTGCTCTGTGGAGCTGATTCTTAGTTTGTGAATGGGAGTTTGATGGTGAAAAATAATCTGATGATGAGAGGTGAAAGTTGGAGGAGCATTGAGGAGAGCCAATATCTTCATTGCTACTTTGTAGGTTATTACTTCCCATTTGTGTGTGAATTCTGTCAAAATTTAAGAAGAAAATTAGATGAGAGAGAAAAAAAGATTCTTACACTTTTATAAATAATCTATCTATTGTTAGATCAGTGTTCATAGCCTCTCCCAACACAGTAAAACGTTTTCGATATACCATGAGTAAGGTCTTAGGTCAAAATCCCATGATAGTCACCTGCAATATCAATATCTTTAAACTGAACCTTTCCGTTGATGAGAAACTTGATGCAGTTTTTCTCAATTAAATGGTGTTGCTTTAATAAAAAAGATGATGAAGATCTTATATAAGGAAAATAAAATGTTTAGATCTTGTTTCATAACATATTTTTATGTTTTCTTAAATAATTAAACCTATTTAATTATGCAATCATTTGCTTCATTTTCTATTTACTAAGAACATGCACTTTTGCAATCTTACCCTAATTTCATATAGAAAATCCATTTTCAATTCTTCCATGCATGACCAAAAATTCATAATTAATTTAGAGTAAGTAGAGATTCAAACTAATAGAAAATCTAAGAGCAAGATTAATTCCAAAATTAAAAGATGATCATGAACATGCATGTCCCTTTTCTCTCTGCCCACAAATAAAAAACCAATCTTTTTCCCTTCAATTAATATAATGAATCAATTTCTTAGAGATTCTAGGTCAAAACATGAATATCAAAATTGGGTTTTTTTTCCCTCCTCCTTTATGCATGTTCTTATTTTTATGAGAAATGGATAATTGAAAAAAAAAATGCAAAAACCGATCAAAGTGGGTTTTTGATTTTTAGGGTTTTGTGGAGAGTGGATCTATCATATGAAATCATCAAATTATAATTAATGAAGTGTTTTAATTTACCGTTTCAATCTCTCTCTTCAAGTTGGAACCCTAATTTTCCTCCATTATTGATCTTCTGCGATTGCTCTCTGTAAACCCTGAAAATATCATCAAAAATCAACTCAAGAAAAACGAAGATCATCAGAAACCATCACAAAAAAAAAAAACAAATCAAATTAAAATCATATAATAAAAAAGAAGAAGAAGAAGAAGCAGAATACCCTTTGAATTATGAATCGAAAAACATATATATAAATATTTTTTAATAATATAAAATGAATTTCTCTCTCTCTTTTCGAAGGCTATGATCTGATGAAGAGTTCAGCTTTATGGACTGGGGGTTTCCATTTATGGGTTTTCAGTGAAATGTACATGGTGTCCACGTGGCAAACTGACGTGGCTGTTTGCTCCATTCTGATTGGTTAATATATTCTCACTTTCTTCTTGTTTTCAGAGTTTCAGAATCTGCTTGGTTTTCTGAATGAGTTCACAAATTCTATGTATAATTTTTTTAATTTATTTTTAAGATTTGGCATTTATTTACTTTTATTTGAATTTGATTTGTGTGTTATTGATCTCATGAATTTACTAGTGATCAAGTTAATATAAAAATAAATATGTACAAAGATTTTCTTATGGGTACCCTGCGCCCTAAATTAAAATCCTTCTCCTAATAGATTTTCTGACTATTATATTTAAAATAATCTCAAATTTATAGTACATATTAGGTAACTAAAGTTAAAGAAAAAAATTACCTTAGATAATTAATCTCCAAAATCTCCACTTCTTTGGACTCTGCAAAATTTATACAAAAGAAAAATAATTGAATATCGAAAATTTGGTGGTTTATAGAGAGAGGAAAAAAGATATCGGTACAATAATTTAAATAAGGGTCATTCAAAATTTTTAGATAAAAGCAATTTCTTAGATCTTGGGATCTTCTCGCCCATTTTGCAATGCAAGAGGAAGACCATCGAAATAAGACGAGTTCAAGTTAACTCTGGGTTAATCGTCTCGGCCCATGGTCAATCAAAGAAGAGGGACAAGCTAACCTAGCATGGTTGGCCGAGCCAACCAGCCAACTAAGGTTGGTCGGCCTTGTGGTTGGCCGAGCCGACCAACCGGCCCACAGGCTGGTTGCCCGAGGGCCTTGATCTTCGGTTCTTGGGTCGAGTCCACTACTTAGGTCTCAACTCCCTTAGATGACCACCTGATATCCAAACTTTGACTTGTCGAAATTTGATCGTTAAATTCATATTCTAGTTCTTGTTTTACTCTACTCATCGCAACATTTGTGTTCTATTTTAATTATTACCACAACGTGTTCTTTGGTTGAGTTTGTATTATAAATGTTTATATATCTCAGAGTAAAAAAGTTTGTTTACTTTAAATTAAAATAAATTCTCAATGGATTTTAGTGGAATATGAGGATGTGGGGGATCGAACTCACAATCTTTTAATTTGAATATATATTAATTAATGCTAAGTTATGCTCGTTTTAGCCCAAATTCTAGATGGCGTTATATCCCCTACAAATGTGATGTGTGACAATTAATGTTCACACATTTTAATTTATTCCAATAGCATAGTCTCACCGATGACCTATATTATGTGGAGCATCAATAATATCTCTTGCCTTTTTTGAGATAACAATATGTTGGATTTGGAGTAATATTCCCATCAATTTCAAGACCTTTTTTGACACTTTTTTTTTTTTTTCGTTTTTATCAAGAAAATGTTTTTTAAATTATTGTCCTATAAACAAAGCATCAAATTTAGGCTTTTTCCGCGAGGCAATAGTTTTTTTAGCAGTTTTTTGAAATGTTAATTTTGGGGGATTTTCAATAAAAAAAATTTTGGTGTAATTTTTTTTTTCATATGAATTAAACTTGGTTGAAAAGTATAAAAATTATGGATCTTGTTTGTTGTTTGAATGAAAAATGTGTTGTATACTTTTTGAAAGATTAAATTCATCAATTATTTTTTAATGTACTAGTTGATGAAAATTTGAATCGTTTGATTCATTATTTGCCGATTTAATTGGTTTTTGTCCTCACAAATAATCGGCTGTAAGTATTAAATTTTCATTGATATATGTCCAAATTTTGAAGTAGATTGAGATGAATCGATATTTTTTATAGTATTGTAAAAAAAATAATAAATAAAATATATATATCAACAAAATATCACTAATAGGAACATAATATTAATATTAAAATTTTAACTGGTTAAAAAAAGCTAAACACTTATTTGTTATCCATTCTTTTATTTCTATAATTATTTTAGAAATATTTATTTTTCAATCAAACATTTAAAACTTTGACTTCTAAATCTCTTTCTTAATTATTATATATTTACCGTTTCTCTCAATTGGGGGTGTCTTTTATATTGTCTCCTCCTTAAATGAAATGATCTCTCTAAAAAAAATTGACATTTAAAACTTTTTTTACACCAAAGTTTTGAACGTCGATGTCGACGAAAATGTCAAAGTCTCAATTTCATAGAAATATTAATGGAAATATCGATAAAATATCGATGTTGATGGATATTTCTATAAAAGTTAGAGAAATTAACAAATCGTAAAAAATATTTAAATTAATAAATAAACAATTTTTCTATTTCTAAATGAAGTAAAAATAATTAATATTAATATTATATATATATTAGTGACATTTTGTTGATAGTTTTCATATTTTGTATTTTTTTTATATAATAATAAAAACGTCAATTTACCTCTTATGTCGATATTGAATCCATGAATACATGAAAACGTCGACGTATCGACCAATAGTTAATACCATGTTTTATACCTAAAACCATTGACAGTAGATATTTGTCATTAATAAAAAATAATTCTTGACTCGTTGGGTCTTATCCTAAGTTTTATTTTGAAAAAAAAAAAGAAAGAGAAAAAGGAGAAAAGAATGGGATTCTTTTTCTTGGTGAGGAATTGTCATTCTGATTATTCTTAAATCAATTTTCTTTTTTTTTTATACTCTAATTAATCTGTCTAAGTTACATGTTTAATTTAAATTCCTTCGCATTTTTAATTTTGTCTCAAAAAAGAAAAAATATTAAATCATAATACACATCTTTTAGATTCTGATTCTAAAATAATTTTGAGAAATAATACTATTATTTTTATTTTCAATTCTATAATTTTCATTCCAATTCTTTTTCATTATCGTGGAATAGTTTATCACATGTTTAAAAGCCCAAGCCAAACAAGGCCAAAATCAATTACTATAAGTTTGGTAGCAATTATTTTTGGTAGTCAAGGAAATTTATTGAAGTTCTAATATATATTTTGATGTCTATGATTGTCACATAATAGTAATATATTGTTTTGGGTATACACCTTTTTGAAAATTGAAGTTTAATGGACTGTTTTATGATTTTGAAAAAAAAGTCTTGGCATTATTTAGCCAAAATATTTGACATTTGATGCAAATGCTTCTTTTTCAATTCATAATGATGCTTAATTTACTTAATTAATTCTTTCGTTTACACATTGGAGATGTTTATTGGAGTATGTTGGAGAGGACAAATAATAATATGTCACATGTCATAAAGGGTCTTAGGTCGAACCAACCTACATTGAGACATAAATGTGTCGACCAATGGATTGATCTTAACTAAGAAACAAAAGATGATCGAGACAGTCGAACTAAGGTAAACCGCCCCTAAACTCTCCACTCATCATTATCTTTGGATTCCATTCATCCTCTATGGAACGTGTTCAATGTGGCTAAAGAGTAGTTTCAATCACTCGACACCTATAAATACTAGAGGAGTAATTCCATCCTCAAGTAGACTCGAATCTGATTGCAAATTCTACACAGAAATAGATCGAATTTCTACTAACTTGAGTACGTTACAATCTCTCTTGCACCTGATTCTCGGAAATCTCTTGAAAGGGGTCAGGATAAAAAATCCCTTGAGAGCGATCAGATCTTTAACAGAAACAAATTCAAATTCAATTAGACTTAAGCTAAACAAAAAATATATTAGATGCTGATCTATGAAATAATTTGTGTATTTAAGTACTTAATTAACTTTACTTTGATCAACTTGGCTTTTAAAATTACTACAAAACTAAATAAAATATGAGTCCAAAAACCTTGTCGACAGTTGAGGTCTAATGTCCAATATGCGAGGTCTCTACCACTAAAAAGTTTACTTAGTATAAGAATTTCGTTAAAAAGTTTAGACCCATGTATGCTAAAATTTAAACTTTTCAAACATATGAAATTAAAAATAATAATATATGCTTCAAGAGTATTTAGAATCTATTTGATGACGTTCATGATTCTTTTTTTTTTTTTTTTATGTTTCTCTTTTTCTCTTTTTCAATTAAGAAAAACAAATTTGTGTTTGGTAATAAGTTTTAATTTTTGTTTTTACTTTTTTAGAAAAGGAAAGTAAAACATGTTTCGTACCTAATTTTTGTTTCTTGTTCTCTAAAATTTAAATTAAAAAAGTAAAAAATTTATATGAAAATTAATTTTTTAAATTAAATATTCAAAATTTTAATGTTATTTTTTATGCTCTTTTGAGTAAAAATGATAAAATAATATTTTTATTTATATTTTGAAAAAAAGTTAAACTAAAAAATATAGGAATAAGAAACTAAGGGAGTTGATTTTATTGTTTTAAAATCTCTAAGAAATGTTTCTTAAAAGAGAAAAACAAGAAATAGAAACATTATTCAAAGACTAAACATTTTTCAAATGATTAGAAATGAGAAAAAAATAAGAAAACAAGAAATTGCTCGTTTGGTAACGTTGTTGTTTCTTTATTTCTAATGAAGAAAAATGTATTGCATGATTCTAACCTCTAAGAATTCAAGTATGATAAAACAATCTTTTTATTTATGTTTTAGATCAACAAATTGGAAATGAGAACAAAAAAAGAGAAACTAGTTTTGGTTGTTTCCAAAATTTCTATACAATTGTGAGAATGTTCCCAAAAAGAATAAACAAATAAAGTTAGTTGAAAAATACTTAGATTTTTTAAGAAAATTAGAAATGAGAAATAAAAAACGAGGACGTTACTAAACACGCTCTTACCTACCGGTATTTCCTTTCTTAGTTTCCTATGAAGTTCACTAACTCCATTGACTGAGGTGGAGGTTTGTCATTGATAATTGATATTTTAATTCCAAAAGCAAATGACCAATCTTAATTTTAGTGCCTTTTTCTTTCCAATCAAATCACTGTTAAACAGCTCACTAATCAACATCAAAATTGGAAAATTATAACCAAATTTTATCATGTGGAAAAGAAAAACAAAGGTAAGAAAAAGACTTAACTTGATCAATCCCTATCTAACATAACTCATCAGATTTGGCTGTTTTACAGAGAGACAGCATATGCACCTTGAATAATTTGATTGTATATTATCAATATAATTTTGCAACATAAATTCAAGCATGCTCTATTATCTCTTCTCATTATTATCAATTTTTTTTAAATTAGGTTTTTTCGTTCGACGAATAATTTCGTCGGTAGGCTTATTATAATCTACAGAGAAGAAAGAAAAAATATATATATAGCAAAGCCGTAAAAAGTAATGAGAGATGAAAAAATAGTACACAAGAGGAGAAGAAAATCACTATATATGTATCGATAAAAATTGATAGAAGAAAAGAGATCATATTGCATGTTGCTCTAAAGAAAAATCAACTTAGTATGCACCTCGACTAATAGATAAACTGTTCGACCCAATAATATTTCACAAGATTTTAATATCCTAAGTAGTAGGTGGCCACTATGAATTTTGAATCCATTCTTCCAAAGTTTTTTTACTTTTTTTTTCCACCTTCCTATCGAGCTGCCACTAGCTAAGCCAACCCACTATGATTAGACTTGAGGTCGTTTTTTTTTTATTACCTAGGAGTTGGCGGCCATTTGGCCTTATGTCTCTATACCTGGGGTGCGCATTGTCTCCATACCTCTACATACGCAAGGAGTGATCGCTTTGTGGAAGTTGCGTCCCATGTGGCTTGAACCCAAGACCTCAAGGTTATTCTTTGAGGTCCCAAGCCACCCAAATTATCCCTTGGGGACGATTAGACTTGAGGTCTTTACAAAAACCGATATTCAACAGTATTTACTCGTATGTTATTGTTTTTTAGATCGAAATGAAAGTATAAATTTGATCATTGACTTTGAGAGTTGTGCTTAATAAGTCCCTAATTCTTTTTTTTTTAATTTAAAAAAACATCTTATAATTAAGTTATTTAACTTCCAATTTTGTGTTAAATAGATTTTTAAACTTTAAAATAATGTCTAATTAAGTTATTGAACGTAAAATTGAAAGTTCGGATACCTAACTTAAATTGAAAGTCTACGGGAGAGAACAGAAAGTTAAATATTTAGAGACCCCTATTAATTAAATAGTTATACTTTTTAAAGTTCAAAAATATATTATTAGGACACAACCCTACGAGAGAATTGTAATAATTCAACCTTATTTGTATATCCTCACTTTAAGGAAGAAAAATAAAGGCCGGCAAGACATTAATACATAAATGTTGGGTATTTTGTTGGTTCGTTTTATTGTGTTCGTGTATGCAACTAATAAAACACACACGACAAGTAAAGAGACCATAGAAAATTAATTTGCATAATCTTAGAATTAATAGTGCTTACGTGTTGGAACAATTCCCGATTTGTATGGTAAAATAAGACGGTATAAATACTATTTTGGTCTCTCTATTTTAGTCTCGGTACTTTCAAATTTTGTATATTTTAATCATTGTATTTTCAAAATGTTTGTTTTGATCTTTGTACTTCCGAAAGTGACATTATTTGGTCCATCTTTACAAAATTTTAATACAAATTTTATACACAATATATATAAACCATTGAATACAAGTATTTGTGATTATATTTCAAGAAATTTTGTGTGTGAAGTGTCATGTTAAAATTATGATTAAAAGAAACGAGATAAGAATTAAAATGAATGAACTAACCATTAAAATGTACATCGACCAAATAAGATGTTTTGAAAAGTATAAAAAGTAAAATGAATAAAAATCGAAACTACGACATCTATATACTATTTAAAATAACCTAATAACATTGAGAAAAGAAAAGAAAAAAAAAAGCCATTAATTATTCGTTCTAACTATGACAATAATAATCCATAACTGGGATCCATCTTTGAAAAGGGAAAAATATGCAAAGAATTTGACCTATATTTTGAGGAACAATTATTTGACATTAGAAATACATATATACTTTGTTAGTTTGGAGCCCACTAACTAGTGATTTAATTATTAATGTCATTGAAAATGAGACCCACTTCTTAATTCAATTCTTTCATTATTGTTGATTAGATTAATTAATTAAAATTAGAGAAATCATTGTCTCACCCATTATTCTAGATCTAGATCATAGTCTTCTCAAGTCACCTAATTCTTGAATCAATAACACACGTATGTGTATTAGTTTTATTTACTTTCACTTTTCAACGTGAGATTCTTAACATGTTCTCTCAAGATTGTGGCTCTTTCGACTCATCGATCTTGGTCAGATCTTATTTTTTTGACCAGATGCTCGTTTGAATTTGTTGGGCTCTGATACCATATCAATATTTTCAATCGATCTCAGAATTAATTGACAACGAGAAAAGTAGCTCATGTCTATTATAAACCATTGTACTCCCTTTTCTTTTCAACGTGGGATTCTTAACAAGTTTTTGGGTTGGGTGGTGGTTTATTCATCCTTAACATAGTATCAGAGTGGGAGATCCTGCTTTTGAACCCCTGCATTGTTGTTTCCTCCCCATTTTATAATGATTTCTACTTGTTGGGTATTATGCAATTATCCAAGCCCACAAGTGAGGGGGAATATTGAGATATCTACAAATTTGAGTGGTGGTTTATTCATCCTTAACAAAGATGACTTTTCCATCTCCCATCCCTCCATCATTTTCCACTCTTAATTGAGTTGATTAAGATCATGATCATGATCATGAATTAAATTAATTTATGCGAATAAGAGCACAATTCAATTGGTTAAGACATATATTCTTATTAAAAAATCATGGATTAGAATACCCATAAATTTTGTCTTCCTAGAATTTATAAACTTCATCATTATGGATCAATATTATTATACATTTTATATAAGATTTACTTCCCAAAAATGGGGCAAATGTTTGAATTTGGGATAATATTCCAACCATTTGGTGACTTTATTGATACACTAAATTTAAACCTAAACTTTGAAGAGAGGGTTAGGTCTAAGCCCATAATTGACATATTAGAGTGAGAAAAATAATTATATATAAGGATTCATATATATTTTAATCAAACCAAATCTGAGTAAATCTTCAAACAAAAGAATGTCATAAGAGAGAAGGAGAGTCAATAATTATATATGGATTAGAAAGTCAAGGATAATACACATTAATTTTTAAAGGTGCTTAAACAAATTAATCACTCTTTACACATCATGCTGAATTAGAAGCATATTGTGATTGCAACCCAACAAAAAATAAATCAAGGGATGATAAATTAATTATAAAGGAATTGAAAAATTGAACTATTTTTTTTTATTTTAAGAATCGTGATAGAATAACTTGTAAAAGTCGATGATAGTAATTGTTGATGAGAAATTTGGCCTTCTAGGATCTCGCCAAATTCGCACCAATTTTTAAAATAACAGGATCGATGAGATCTGCAAAACAAAATAGTACTAAGACCGGTGTGACTCTTGTCACACGGACTCCGATATTTAAGTTAGTATTTTAGGTAGTCGAGTATGGAGAGTGCATTAGGCTCACCTCTAGGGTTTTACTTACCTCTCTATTTATAAAGGTTAAATCATAATTCCTTTAGGAAAGTTGAATCCTAAGGTGTTTAGGAGATCCCTCTCATGAGTTCGACCTGTTTGTGTTTATGTTGCCTCACACAAATCACGCAGGATAGGGGGATTGGATGCACAACAATAATTGTCATTGGGTCGAGGGTTACTCGGTATCGAGCAGGGGTCGGCACCGAACCTAGGTCAGCCCAGACAATTTGAGCCTGATTGGTCTTAACCTGGTTGGTTCGGGTTGTTGGCCTTTCGCACACCCAGCCTCGGGTTGTTGGCCCTTCGCACACCCAGCCTGTTGCTCTATCAGGTTCTATTTATTTAACCCATGACAGTAATTATTCTTCGCAAACTCATAATTTCAAAAAGAAAAAAAAATTTGTACTTCGTTAACCTAAGTTTAACTCAAACGATTAATATATTTATCCCGATTAAAAGGTCATGAGTTCAAATATTCATCCGATTGTGATGTTGTATTAAAAAAAAAAAGGGAAGAGAAAAAAAAAACTTAAAAGAGGGGTATGATTTTCAAACCAAAGTAGACCCATATAGTTAAATTGATTCAAATAATACTTTTTGCATTGAATATAAGGTAGTGAATTACATGAATTAATTAATCATTTAAAAGCATTTTTTTTTCTCTTTCCATTGAAAATCTCATTTTGAAAGACAACTTTGTCTTTGCATTTATTGTTGCCATTTATTTCCAATAGGGCATTTGAGAGACAACAAGATATAATTAAGAGTGGCAATTTTTAATTCTCTCACAAGACCTATGATGTGTGAGAAGAAGGAAAAAAAAAACCTTCAATCAAGCTTCCCCCTTCTAAAGTCTACAAACAGTAACAAAAAAAAGTGTCTTTTTTTTTAAGAAGTTCAAAAATAAATATTTATATTCATATTAAATTTCATTAAGATGTATATGGTATATTAAAAATATGGGTTATCCCTAATATACTCGATGTCGAGCTTTCTATTTGTAGAAATTTTGACATTTCATATCGTTGAATATTTTACTGGCTAAAATTATGAGTTTGTTACATAAATTTTGAGAATTGTGTTTGGTAATTACTTTTTTAGTGTTTGTGCATTTTGTATCTTATAAATTTCTGATTTATGCATTACGTTTTTAGAAAACACTTTTAAAAGTTCAATTAGAATAAACTCCTAAAAGTTCATGAAAGACTTGTAGTTTAACCTATTTTATCCTGTAAGAATTTGAGTTGGTGGTTAAGTATCCCACTTTGAAAAGAAAATGAACTTTACAAAATTTATAATAGACGTGAGCTACTCCTCTCATAGTCAATTGGTTTTGAGATAATACCCTATGAATATTGATATGGCATTAGAACTCAACAAACTCAGACGAGCATCCAGTTTGATCAACGAACTAGAAAAAGCTACGATCTTGAAGGGGCATAATAAGTATATCCCACTTTGAAAAGACAATAGATTTTACAAAGGTTTATAATAGAAACCAATTGATTTTGAGAAGAAATTAGTCGTTACTCTGAAAAGACCCCTGATGTGTGTGAGATTTGTTTTCTTCTTAAATCAACAAAACCTTCCCCTTTTAAAATGGTATAAACAGTGACAAGACGAGGAAAAATGGGGTTGTGACCAAAGTTGTCAAATGACACACAATATATGAGAAGCTAACTTTTGTATGTATTATATGAATGTGAAGCAAATTAATTTGAATCTTGGAAGTGCATTTATGGTAGAATTATTGTATCTTGTGAAGATTTCTTTGCACCATGCTTTAATTAATGAGCTTAATTGGTGGATGGCTTCTTCATTGCCATCACAAATTTATTTTATTTTTGACTTTTTGGCTTACTCTCCCCCAATGAGGGAAATGGGGCAAAGTTATTGAAGACCACCTTGGATTTTTCTTTTTTTAATGCCCTACTTAACTTTTATGTAAAAGAGAGAGAGAGAGAAAAAAAAAACCCTTCTTTATCTAAATTTTATTTTATTTAACTTTTTTTTTAATATATTAGTTATATTAGTTATATTTTTTTATTTTTAAAATTGGCTAAATGTTTAAAAAAAATAATACGGGTCAAAGTGAAAAGCTAAAAAAATATGTGGATCCAATATAACTTTTTGAATGGTAACTTATACTTTATCCACTTCTGAATTGGCAAAAAAAAAAAGAAAATGATATGATTTTTCTTGTTGAACAGAAATGATATGGTTAGTAAATAAGCTTAGATCTTTTTATTTTTAAAAGTTATGGATACCAAGTCATTATCAAACATAATCTTAGGATATTCAACTATAGATTTTATTAGTTGAAATTTTTTTAAGGTGTTAAGTTCGCGGGTTAAGTTTGTATAACTGTAAAATAAAGTCTACATTTGACATGTGAGTTTGTCTATAGTACATGCTTCTTCTCAAACCACGTACTTTTACACAAATCACAAACACGCATTGCGTCACATAAAACTCAATCTTCACCATTAGGTTGTAAAAACTCAAGGCTGCTTGGTAACATTTATGTTTCTCATTTTTTAATTTTTAGAAACAATAAGCATTTGATAATTGTTTATGTTTCTCGTTTCTCATTTTTAACAAATATTTTAAAAATCAAAATCAAGTTTTTTTGTCTTTGTTTCTAATTTTTTCTAAAATATAGATAAAAAAACATTATTTTATAGTCTTTGACTTATAAAATTCGTAATAAACATCAAAAAAGTAAATATAACAAAAAAAATTTGAACATTTTATTTGAAATTTTTTTTCTTAATTTAAAATTCTAGAAAACAAGAAACAAAAAGGTTATCAAACATGTTTCTATTTCTTTTTTCAATAAAAAATAAAGAATAAAAAACAAGAAACCGTTATGAAACGTAATTCTATTTTATGGATTGAAAAAGGTGGAGGAAACGAAAACAAGAAAAAAAAATAGTAACGTTACCGGACAAGCCCTAAATTTTCCAATTTGGTTTACACAAATTCAAAATTTTTAAAATTATGAGGTCATCATAATTACAAAAAAACAGCATTAGGGTTTTGCCCTATTTTCCTTCCTTAATCTTTTTCAAAAGAATGTATTAATAAATCAAGTGTTTAAATCACCTGGCTAGAAGAACATTCCAATATTTTTTATGATTAGATTCTCATCATATTGAATTCAATTAACTGCAAATTTTATTTACTTTCTGGCATATGATGAGGTGGATAAGTTAGTTAATTATAAGTTAAAGAAAGAAAGGAAAAAAAAAAAAAAAAACAGAAACATTCATAGGAGAAATTGGTTAGAGAAAAATAATGATATTTTTTTACTCTGACAATGACACATGAGCTAAGATCATGATCAATAATGAAACTCATTAATTAAAAAAATAATTTTAAATCACCTCGTCAGCAGATACGAAACAATTAATTAATTAAAAACATATATAATTAATAATTTGAGTTTGAGTTTGATTTTCAAGTTCTATTTTATATTTTCTATTGTTTTATATTCTGGTTGCAAAGTCAATAGGATAATGATTAGTTCGTCCAAATAAATATTATTTTAATATTTTGAAATTCGTTTGATTTAATAATTTTGTTTTCAATTAAAAAATGTCTCTTTTTTTGTTTAAAATTTTTATTTGAAATATTAAAAGTGCTATTCAATTCTAAGAACTAGAGTCTCATTTTGATACTAATGATTATTTAATAATGTATTAGGTTTTAGTTTTCTATTTTAGAAAATAAGGGTATATGTTTATTAACTTTTTAGGCTTTTCATTACTTTAAAATTCTTTAGCAAGTTTTAGATTTTGTTTTTGAAAACGACTTGGAAGATTACAAAATAAATTGAGAGTAAAAAAAAAAATTGGAAGTAAAATCTACTAAATAAATGAATGGTTACTTACTCGTCAAAATAAAAATTTGGCTAAAATTTTAAAATATGTTTGAAAAGTAGAGATTACATAATAACTGATAAATTCTTGTAAACTACTCCTTTTTTTCTAATTTTAAAATTTTGCCTTGGATCAAGAATTTTTTGCAAATAGATTACAGGACAGGAAAAAAAAATCATATCATAATTTAAAAAACAAAAGCAAAAAAAGAAGAATACTACTTTCCAACTGTCACTCATCTTTATGCCTATATGAGTTCAACGATCAACACATCTTGTTCGGAAATTCAATCTCTCATCTTCCCATTTATTGTTTTGAATATATATATATATATATATATATATATTCTAAATTTTTCTCTTATTGGTGAAAAATTTAATGGTGCTTAATAAAATATGGATATTGAGTAGTAAACACCAAAATATTTTTCCATCAAAAATCGAAATTATTATGCTAACAAACCCTAAGAAATTGATCATTTTGAAAGAAATAGTTAATAATCTCACTTATTTTAATCATAATTAAAATGGTAATCAAATTGAAATTAATTAAATTCAAAATTTTCCCTTTTTTTATCATTTTCTTGCTCATAGATCTCTTTGCTCTCTCGTTGTTGTCTCTTTGGTGCTTTTTAGGAAAAGATAAATTTTGGAGGTTGAAAAAGGAAGGGCTTCGTCATCTACTCAAGCCTCCTTGGATACTCTCATCATAGATGGCAAGAAAGAGGGAAAAAAAGTGAACTTTGAAACATAAAATGTTCTGTAATTTTTCAAAAGTAGTTGTAAATAGAAGTGAAAAGTCAAAATTAAAAAAAAAATTAATGGAATGGGCTCGATCGATTTGATGGAATGAGCTCTATCATTGTTTTATTTGAACGATGACGTTGTTATTTGTCTCTCATTGTTATACCATATTAGTAGAGTATTATGGTATATAAATTATTACAAAAATGGTTTGTCACTACCAGCGTTCATCGCGGATAGACTTCTAACGACAATAGTTATAAAAACAAAAATGATATATATGATAAGGTAGGTTAAAAGGAAATTACGTAAAATTTCGTTCCATAAATGATTGAATTGGCTATCATCAATGCATGAAAGACACGTGGAGGGGCTTGGAGAAGCTTCAAAACATACAAAAACTTGTGTTTTACATTAAGGGAATTTCGGAATTGGACGAGACGCCAAGCGCCTAGCTTGGATTTTTCTGCACAAAATTGTAATTTCCGTTAGAAATCAACTCTAAATGATATAAAAATGTCTTATATGCATATATAACCTAAGATAAGGCCAAATGAAAGGTTTTGGACACTAAACTAAACTTAAAACACGATTTCTGAGTGTAAAATGATAGAAAACAGCACCTAACTAGTTCATTTATACCCTCGTAAACAAGGGAAATCAATGCACGGAAAAATTTAACAAAAAAATGGTCATATTTACAAATTATGCGACCAATTTTAATCACCCATTAAAATTTCTCAAAAAAGTATCGTTATGATTGTGAAATATTCTTTATAATTAATACAAAACAAGAAAAAATAAGCCAAACATGTAGTATATTCTGATAATGATACATTTTAGTATTGTTCGTGAATAGCAATTTTGAGCAAAAGTAAAGTAAATTGGTCCGCATGAAAATGTCTTTTTCATCCCTCCATTTCAATGTGACATTACTAAAAGATATCTTTATGATAAAATATTTGAACAAATCAAACGTATGACATTGCAATAAGTGAAAAATGGAAAAAATAATGCAATTCCACCCGTAAGTGGACATTAAATATAATGCAAATGTCAAAGCGAATATAGTTCAGCGGTAATTCACATATACCTCAAAATAAGAGGTTGTGAGTTCAAATCCCCACCCAACATGTTGTATTAAAAAAAATATATATTATTGCACATAATCATTTTCTTTTTCTTTTTCTTGAAATAATGGTGGTTAACGTGGTCTGTTTGGTCGCTCGACATTTTGAGGAGTATTTCAAATTTGGACAGATTTCAAATTAATTATGTTGTTTGTTATCACGGTGAAGATTTTAAATAGTTACCAAACATTTATGTTTTTTAGAACAAAAAATGAGAACGTTATTAAATAGGTCTTGTAATAGTTATATGTCTATCCGTCAAAAAAAAAATATATATATATATATAAGTTATATGCTTAATTTCTACCTTCTAATTCCTACAATTTTAGTAAACATTTTCGTTTATTTTTTTAAAAAAATATAATAAGATTGATTCGTTCCGATTTTTCTAGTGAGTAAATATTTATTGCAAAGATGAAATTCATTAGGTGAAAATTAACCAAGTTAGAGGGAGGGAGAGAGAAGTGGTATTTAGATTTTTCTTTTTTTTTTTATTTTATGTTTTTATTTTGAGTTAAAAAAATGTGGGGTGTGGTCCAGGGTGAGGATTAAGACTATAACTTCGGCGTTACCTATTAAAAGTTATGCTTAGCTTACTATTTATTTATTTATTTTAGCAATAAATATAAATTTTTCCAAACGAAATAATTCCCTTTTCACAATTAATTTAAAAAACAAACAAGCAAAACAATAATACTCCTCACCGATCATTTAACCGTAATTAAAATCTCTCGCATCTTCTCTTATTCTTATAAGAATAAGATTGAGAATGTTATTGTTTATCATAAATTTTCAAGAATCGGAGTCAAAATTCCTTTAATGTTATTTACTAAAATGGTCTGAAATCAAAATCGAAATTAGATATATAATAATTATTAGGTAGTATAGCTCTTTATTCTTTCTACCTAATTACAAATACATTATTGTACTAATTTCTTTCTTAATTAAAATAGTAATAAATTTTAATTTGTTTGGTTACTATATTATTGATATTTAGTATTAATAAATAATTAAAAATTAAAATAAAATTCTACCAACTAAAAAAGACCAACCATCATTTAATCTAAAATATTATTAGATTTTATTACTCTAGTATTTAATAATAATGAATTATATTTTAAAAAGTTTATTGATACAAATTAATAATAACAAAATAAAATTAAAAAATTAAATATAAATTTAGAATATTTTATAATAAAACCACATCCACTAATAAAAGTAGTATAAATTTTTATTAGAAAAATAAATTATTAGTAGTATAAATGAAAAAAAATAATAATATAAAACAAATAATAAAAAGAGTTACGGGTGTAATTCACATGAGAGAGAATGTGTAAAAATAGTAAAGTAAGTAGAATAAATGTGCGTGGGACCCATGAAATAAGGAATGAAAACGAGATTCATGAAATTGTTAGAGGAGAATGAGATTGTCCGTTTTTAGAAAATGTCATTAATAAATTTGTAGTCCGTCTCACCATTTTCATTCTTTGGAGTAAACATGACCTAAGTATCTTTCTGATAAAAAATTTACAGTGATAAACAGAAGATATGACAAGTCGAGAGGTTTACTTATTCAACTCTCCGCTTTAAGCTTCGTCCACAAAGGTCAATTATCTCTCTCTCTAGCCAGAATAAACCTTGGCCAACTGCCTATTTCCCACGCCAATATTCCCAAAACTCCCCACAGACGCAATTTTTGAAACTTTATATAAACTTTCTCCTTTCTTCAATTTCCTTATCTTCTTCTTCCCTCTCAATTTTTCTCCTCTCTCTTCTTATGGCCAAATCAAACTCCACCAACAATTCCCAAATAAGCTGCAGCCGAGGCCGCGACCGCAGCGCCGATGGCGATCGGTCCCCGGAGGAGAGTGGCTGGACCATCTACTTTGAAGACTTCCTCAACTCTTCCGACCATCAACAACTCAGCTCCTTCTCTTCTGATGGTGTTGCTCCTGATGATCAACCCCACGTCGCACCTGACGCTGCTTCCTCCGTGGTCGGTGACAACGACGTGGCCGTGCCTGGGTTGAGCTGCAAAGTTATGAATGGTTTCAAGAAGAGGAGGATGATGATCAAAGAGGTGTTTGTTGAAGATGAGTCCTTGGAGGATACTGCTAGCTCCCCTGTCAATAGCCCCAAGGTGTGAATTTTTTTTTTTTTTAAATGATGATTCTAAATTCCATGATATAATTAAAAGCACTTTTAAAATTTCCCACTAGATTTATAAATGAAAAAAAGTCAATGCATCAAGTGAAAAGTAATTCTAGTTCATTAAAATGAAGTATTTTTCCTTTTCAAAAAATTATCCCAAATTTCAATGCCCTTAAAATAATTTGTGAAAAAAAAAAAAGAAAAATTTCTTGAGGTGGGTTTTGTTTGATGTGTTTAAACTTTCTGAACTCAGGTTCCTGAGTCAACCTACTTCAGCAAAAACCAGAAGCACAAGGAGAATCTGATAACTCCTCAGGTAATTAATAAATATTTACTAAAGTTTCAAACTTTAATCTGATTAGCAATTTTCTCGAGAAAAGAAACACTAATTTTCCGGGAAAATGGATGTTTTGTTTTGTGGGCAGGTGGAAGAAAGATCAAGAGAAATGGATTGTGAGTACACACAATTGAAGAAAAGAGGGCTTTGCTTAGTACCTTTGTCAATGGTAGTTAATTATTTGGCTGAATAATTTCTCTCTCCCCTCTCATCTCTCTTGTTTATGTACATATTATTCATATCAAATTGAACATAATTCAACTGGTTAAGATATATATATTGACCAAAAGATCGAAGTTTGAATCTTTGTTCCACGTGCCATTGAACTCAAGAAAAAATATTGGTGGGTCTTTAATTAGGAGAGAAGCATATTTTTTTCAAGTGGAAGTAAGCAAAAGAGAGGAATACCAATAAATTTAGTGATATTTGAGGGAGGAATATGAGATGGAAAGGAATAATAATGGGAAAAAAAAGTGATTAGTAAAGTGATAACCTTAATTAGAGAGTCTTTTTTTTTTTGCAAAGGAGAAAAAAAATTTAGTTGAACGGAAAAAAAAAGATTTTTTTAAAATAACATTCGGCGATGGGGATTCGAACAATTTGACCAAACCAACCCATTGGAACGGGGGTGGGGAATCGAACTCACAATTAGATATAAATGTCAATTATCGTTGAGCTATACTCGTTTTTACTAGACAACAAAATTTTGTTAGAGTATAGGAAGACTCATCAAAGAATAAAATTGATTGAAAATTTCCAATCCAAATTGATGATTTTATATTCCATAATAGTTCCAACAATTTTCTTCATTTAATAGTAGTCTTGAGCAATTCCTATAAGCGTAATTTATTTTGTAATTTAATATATGAAAAAAGGACTAAGTCACTTGATGAAGATAAATTTTCCTTTTCCAAAAAAGAAAGTATCATATCAATTCTCCAAGGTATTAGATAACAATTCATTCTTTTTTTACTTTGATTGTTTTGACATTTTTAAGAAATTAAAGAAATTATGTATTGGGAAAGTAATATCTATTTAAAATATTAAAATTATATATAATAAATTAATGCTGAAATTTTCATTTTGGATTAAGATAGGCTACTTTCCGAGCGTTTCAATATCTTTTGATCATAATCTTAATATGGTATTTGTATATAACAGTAACAAATGGCCAACGTGAACTTAATTCAACGATAATTGACATCTGTCTCTAGTCAAAAGGTTATGATCGGTTTGAATCCTCTCACCCTTGTTTGTTGTGCTAAAAAAATAAAATAAAAAAGGTAATAAATGGCAAAATTATTCCCATGAGGCCCCAACTTGAAAGGAATGGGAAAATATATTCCTCTAATCTTTCTTGATCATGAACAAGGTTCCTTTCGAGAACGGGACAAGAAAGAGGATAAAAAATCTTACATGGTCTGAAATGATCGGTGCATATATATTCTTAACGTTACTCCATCCTGTTTATCATCTCTAATTAATTGAATTTCTATTTTTAGTACAACAATTGAGATTTGGAGGTTTAAACAATTGAGTAGATATCAATTACCGTTGAACTATAATCATATTGACTCTAATTAATTGATGACGAATATAAATGTATGTCGATTCACAAAAATTCACATTAAGATCATATCGGTTGATGTTATATTAACATTGTTCGTGATTGCACAAATTATAGTATGGGGATGAATTTGAAATTTTGAAAAGTGCAGGGATAAACTTGTAAATACAAGGATAAAATAAAATATATAATTTAACAAAGAAAAAAAAGGTTTATTTTCATGCTTAATTTTAGAAACTTCCATTTTTTTAAGAACAAAAGTTTTCAAACCAATCATTTTGAAGGAAGACCAAACGAAATTAACTGTACTTGTCTGGTTCAAAAGGATATGTTTGGTAATTTATAATTCAAAACATAATCACCATTTCTTATCTCCAAAAAACAGAAAGGAGTTTTAATTATAAAATTTAATCTTATATATTAAATATTTCTGTTCTTGCAAAAAAAACATATATATATCCAAAATCATAATAAACTCCTGAAAACACTTGTGGATTGAAATCTGCAAAAACAAGTTAGCACTCCGACTGTCTAGTTAGTCTCTGTGCCAAATGAAAATAATAATAAAAGAAATTATCAGTCTGTTTTTGCATACCCTCTTCATCATTTCTGGGGTATTTATAAGAAGACAAGAAAAAGTAACCGTTGTGTGCCACCCCGTTTGAACGATGCGATTCCCACTCCGTAAGAATAGGGAAATTATGCATTGTGAGGGAGAACAGTTGTAGCGTGTCATCGTGGGAAGCAGGATAACCACTTTGCTAGATTCTTAATTCGACTAAATGCCTAGTTCGACAATGGTTCGACCTAGCACATCTTACTCCTGTAGGATGCTCACCCTCGTGGTTAAATAAATCGACTGACATGTCCTTTGAGACCAACGGTTAAACAATTTCCATAATTATAACATAACCATACAAGACATTTATGATAGATTTCATCTAATTTGTTTAGCTCTTTTATAATTATTGATTAATGTAAAAATCATGTAATACCACTAAAATTTAAAAAACATTTATTTTAAATTAAGCTAATCATGTCATGTGATTATACTTACCTTAATTTTAATTATAGTTTTTTTCCACCACAATTTTAGATAGAGGCTAGAGCAAGTTTTTATACAGTAAACAAATAATAATAATAAAATAAAATAAAGTTTAATCACTATTTACGTACTTTTACTTTAATTCACTTTGGTCTGTACTTTTAAAATATTCATTTTATCTCTGCACTTTTAATTTTTGTTCATTTTGGTCTTCTCTATTTTTAAACGTTTGTTTTGGTCAATATGCTTTTAAAAAGTAACTATTTGGTTTCTATTTTCAAAATGTTAACACAAATTTTATACACAACGAGAACTCTTTAATACAAATTTATGGCTGCATTCCAAAAAAATTTGTAGTAAAGTGTCGTGTTAAAATTTTAATCTAAATAAATAAGATAAAAATAAAAATGATTGGACCATATATATAATCACTTAATCCGAAATACAAGGACCAAAATAGCATTTAATCCCGAATTTAAAATATACAACATTTGACATCACATTTGAAAAATAACTGAAAAATATAAAAATCTTGACATATTTAATAGACTTTTTTTTCATTATGTTATCGGGTAGAAATTCTTAATTATTTGATAGCTTATCCAACTTCCCTTAAACAAATAAGATGTCTTCCAATATTTATTCAAAATAATAATAATAAATAATAATACGTCTTCCAATAAGATGTGGAAGAATTTATTGGTATACTTTTGCAAGTGGAATTTCCCTATTTTCTAAAGACAGATAAAAATACCCTTTTAAGAGTAAACATATCATTTTA
>NW_019104501.1:1012329-1025710 GCF_001995035.1 Momordica charantia | reverse complement strand
TTCTAGTTAATTACACCACTCAAACTCATTGACTTTAATTTTAAATCTTGAGGCAGAGTTCCATTTTGGAGAAATTAATAAATAAATGGCACTTTGGTGAGAAGACTATATAACTAGAGGAGACTAATTATAAATAATAGATTGACATCATCAAATTCAAATGACTAGGGTTTTTTGGGGATATTTTTTGCTCAATTTAGGAGAAGAAGTTCATTGATTATTTTGATTTGATTGGGAAGAATATGTTGGAAAAGAGTCTCCCAACTACCTATCATTTTAATACAAGAAAATGAGATGGAAATTATAGAATTTGTGTGTTCTTCGTCCATATTGTTTAATGTCTTTAAAAAAACAAACAAACAAAATTTCATATCTGTACACGAGTATTTTAATCCATGGTAATTTTGTTTTCAATATTACATTTTTCAAAACTCATGTTAGGTTAAGGCACATGTATTCAACCATGAGGTTGAAAGTTCGAATCTACATCCCCACATATTGTACTAAAAAAAAACTCATTAAGTGTTTTGTAACTATTTCTATTTCTCGTTTTTCATTTTTTGAAATTTTGTAGAAAATTTTTTAGATAAAACAAAATCAATTTTTTAGTTTCTGGTTTCACATTTCTAATGTTTTTTTTCAAAATGTAAATAAAAGCATGGTTTTATCATTCCTGATTTATAAAATATATAATATTTATTTAAAAAATAAATAAAGCTTAACAATTTTGAATATTTAACTTTTTAAGAATAATTTTCAAATAAAACTTTTAATTTTTATAATCTAAAATTGTAAAGAACAAGAAACAAAAAATGGTTACTGAATATGTTTTTATTTTTTCCAATAAAAAAATAACTAAGAAACAAAAAAAAATTGTTTAAGAAAAAAAGGGTCATTTGGTAAAACTTTTCTCATTTTCAATTTTATTAGATTGTATTAAAAAAATCTAAGCATTTGACAATTATTTATATTTCGTGTTTTTCATCTTTAGAAACATTCTCAAACGTATATAGAAATTTCTAAAACAAGAAAAACAAATTTCTTATTCTTGTTCCCATTTCCATTTGTTTCTAACTGTAAGTAAACATTTTGTTTTATCATTCTTAAATCCATGGGGTTGGAGGTTATGCACTTTCATTTTTCTTTATTAAAAATGAGAAAACAGAAACAATAAACGTTACAAAACAGGCAAAAAACCATACCAAACAGTCCTTGGATTTTTCACTTTCCAAAATTTGTTAAGATTTCAAAAGTAACTAAAAAAAGTACAAAAAGATTAAATGTAAAGACAATATTTATAAGTTAATTGTTTCTAAATATTAAAAAAAACTAAAATAAATTTGTTATCACAGGAAATCTAGATATCAACTTTCATGTTAATGCAATAAACAGAATATGTAAGTAAAGTCAAATCGAGCATAATTCAACGGTAATTGACATATACTTCCAACCATGAGGTTGTGAGTTCGATCCCCCCCACCCCCATATGTTGTACTCAAAAAAAAAAAAGAACATGACATCTACAAAGTTCCTATAATTTCATCGTTCTTTCCTAAAAAATACTTGCCTACGCAACGGTCAACGGTCAGTAAGAGCTCCTACTAATTTTCTGATGTGGTGTATCATTCTTCCCATCTCAAATATATTAATTGGAATCTACTTATCTATTAAATATAGTAAAAATAGACCAATAATAACACACCACATCGGAAAGTCAAAAAGAGCTACTCACCAATGCGTAGGCAAGTATAGTTCTTCTTTCCCATCACACAAAGTAGCAATTTTATGCAGTCTCTTGCTTCCAAAGGTCAAGAAATTTTCTCTGGTTCAGCCATAAATTTGAACAGCTGATAACTGTAGAATCTGAGAAAATATGAATGTATATCTTTATTGCCTTGGAATATTTACATGCTTGGGGGATTCCTTTTTGTTGAGATAAATGATCCAAAGATTCAGATAAATGGCATACCTATTTCCCCCTTTCTACTCTTTCCAGCACAATTCAAGCAGTGATAAGAAATAGAAGGTTACTTATTTTCGGGTAGCTTCTCCAGCAACTCTGGTATAACATCAAAAAGATCTCCAACAAGTCCATAGTCAGCAACCTGCACATTAGAGGGTTCAATGGAATGTAAAACAGTCACAAGCCAATCTCATATACATGTATGTGAATTATGAGGATGACTAAATAGTCACAAGCCACTATTTTTTCTTTTTCCTTGTGAGACTTTGGGAGTGGGGGAATTGACCTTAAATATTGGGGCATCTGCATCCTTATTCACAGCCACAATAACCTTAGAGTCTCTTATCCCTGCCAAATGTTGAATGGCTCCAGATACACCAAAAGCCATATATAGTTCTGGTGCTACAATTTTCCCAGTTTGTCCAACCTGAGAAACAAAAGAATTATCTAGGAACATGAAAGAAATTTGCACCTATGGAAAAAGAAAGTTATGAAAAAGATACAACCCCTGTTTTTATGCCATTTGCAGTGTAAATATGTAGAAACGTATCAAGGATATTTTCCGGGATGAATGGGGCAAATTTCAGATGGTCAGAAAACAGATATGAACCGAGGTATCTGATTATAGTGTTTAAACTCAAGAATGTGATTTTATATTTTATTTTTATTTCTCTCTCTTTGGGTTCTTGATGGGTTGGGGATTCTAAAAGTTCACCATCTTACACAATCAAACTGCAATGAAAAGCCAATGAAGTAATACAGTGTCGGAAATTAATTTGTATTAGGTAAACTTCAATGCTTAAAGTCAGATAATACACTCTGATCACGAGCAGGGAAGGCATCTAGAGGTGTTACCTGGAGGTCATTGGGAACAAATCCAGCATCAACAGCAGCACGTGTGGCACCGACTTAATAAATAAGAGAAAGAGGAACAGATTAGTCGATGCAATTAGAGAATGGATTAAACAACATATTCCCATTTCGCTATTGACAAAATTGGTTTCTTAGAGTAGAATGAACTGAATACAGTGCCCTATGCTGAGATGTGAGATCTAATCTTTTGTGTTCTTCAAACACTAACAGGCATGAGGCAACATATATCCCAATTCCCATGAGAAGTGACTAACAATCAATACTTCATAAACAAAAGAATAAAAATGCAATGATTGATGATACAGAAAGAAAAAGAACTGTAGGTTCAATTAAAGCTGAATCTACCTGCAGCACCAAGTTTCCCCGCAAGCTTCTCTATCATTTTGAAGTTTTCAGCACTTTTCAAACCACGTCCTCCGGTGACAACAACACGTGCATTCCCAAGATCAGGACGTTCTGCTTCCTGAGATGTGTGCTTTACATATCTTGATTTTCCAACAGAATCTGCAAGAATGGCATGGCTCATTAAATCTAGTTACATGTTCTAACTCTCTGACAATCCACTGAACTAATTTACAGAAAAATTAATATGATCTAGAGAATTACAATAGAGTGTTCCCATTGTAGGATGGGAATTTCATAAAAAATACATCCAAGGGTAATCATATAAGCAGAAAGAAGCATTCACTTTTAATCGAATTCTTTGTGATGAAAAGTCGGCCTACCTCCACCAAACGTTGAGAGATCAACCTGAGATATAGGAGACTTATTAGATGTCGATTCAGCTGATCTTGAGGTCACTGGGAATGATGTTGATCGTACAGTCAACATACAAGGGTCAGCCCCAGTGTATCGAACCGTACAAAGTGCATTTCCAGCATATATAGGCCTATTATGAGTTCCAAATCAAATCATCAGTTCTATCCTACGAAAGAGATAAAATTTGAGGTACATCATAATCACATACCAACTTTATCCTACGAAATGCAAAGTTGTGGTTCATAAAAGTTAACATTATAACATGGAATGGAAAAAGAATTTAAGTATTCCTCTCAAGTATATGAATTTCTGCAACATAAACAACACTGCAAAGTATATTTACTATTTTACGTACACCAAAAGGGTTTAATTCGTGAGAAAGAAATATATGCTTCTATAGACGGAGCGTCCTGGCTCAGCATTGTGTGGTATACCAACAGTCCAAACAAACATGTTCCAAACAAGTCATTATATTGACGGATTAAGGTCCTAAAAAACAGTACGAACCTCACAAATTGACGAGATTCAGATATAGCAACAACATCAGTAACAGGAGAAACATCCAAAAGAGCAGCGGCACGAGGAAGAATATTTTTCCCAAAGGAACCTGAAGCCGCAATTACATGAGAATACCCATTTCTCAGTTGGACCAATTGGACTAGTTGAGCCCAAGGTTCTGCCAGAGGGTATGTAAATTTATCGGAATCAGCAACAAGCACCTAAACAACATTTAACCTCTGATATTATCAGTAACAAGTAAACCACGGACAGGAATAATCCTATCGGATCCCTCTAATCTTTCTGAATTCTTTGTCCTAAAAAGTTCCCCACCCGAAAGAAACTAACTACTCATCCAAAACCAAAAACCCTTACACAATTCCTAGGTATCTTTCGAAGCAAAATTGTTCGACAATCGAATCTTCCATGCAAAATGACTAAGGAACAAAGATACCTGAGAAATAGATGGGTGGCAAGAGGCAGCGTGCTGAGCAGCCTCCTGAAGCGAAGGCCCTGAGCCAGCCAACAGGACGGAGATCGAACTGCCTTTGCTCAAAGAGCCGGCAGCCGCTATAGCACTAACGGATGCAGCATTGATAGAACCACCATCATGTTCCGCCAAAACCAATGTGCTAGCCTGCGATTTCAGAGCAATTAGAGAAAAATCGAGAGAGAGTTCTGCAAATTTTCGGAAGTGAATCGAGTAGCATACGGATCGACAAGTGGAGGAGAATGACGGAAGTAATTGCGATTGCGACGTAGACGACGGAAGAATCGATCTCTTCAACGCAGAGAATAGCGTTCGATTGATCATGTTGATAGTTCTATCTCTTTCTCCGGTGAACGGCGGTGGGGAGGCGGCGGCGGAGATAAATGCTGTCAACGGAGGTGTCAAAGTGGGACACGATACGGCACTGCTCAACGATTGAAACGGCGCGTTTAAAATGTGCTCAAAATACGCTCTGACCAATAATCATATTAATTTCGATTATTAATTTCTCTAATTTATAATTCAGATCATTTTTGTATTTTTTTCTTTTTTTAAGGAATATTCAGATAATCTTTGTTAGAGCCTAGAGGATAAACCTAATCCAAGTATTAAATGGTGTATAAAAAAATCCATTATTAAACAAAATAAATATATATATATTTGAGTCAGAATAGATTGAATTATTCAGACGATTTATTCCAATTTTTTTTATTTATTCCAAATTGAAATTAAGATTAGAAGTTACAAATAATAATATATTAATAAAAAATTATAAATTATATTTTTTTAAAGTTTTGGGAGTGTGAAAGTTAGAAGAGAGATTAAATTAGAGTGGTATATATAAATATATGTATATGTATAAGAGATTGTATTGAAATAAATATTTTTTTATAATTAATAAGTTGGCTATATTCAACCCATACGTATTTTAAGATAATTTATGAACTAACTTAACCTATATTATGAGGTAGATATCCACAAGATCATAGCTCATACGATGTATGAATACGATACAATCATTTCACATTAGATTTTTCAAAATATGATTTTTATTAAACGGAGCATTTCTCACACCAACAACTCTTTACTTAAAACTCTTGAACGGCGTTAATTGTTATTCAACTAAAACATGTGTTTCAAAAGAATATTTCATCCAAACACTCGAAAGATGAGATTAACATCATAAATATACCAACGTGTCAAATTTTGTAACCCAATAACATCTGTCATGCTTTATGCTTACCAAACTTAAAAATTCAAATTAACTTAAGCGCCGAGTTGTTTGACAATTAGCAGATTGATATCTAGCACATCTTTATTTTTACATGTAATCTCCTTTTTTTGTTGTCTTTGATATTGCACGCATGCATGATGAATCCAATAAACTTTTTGATCGAAATCACGCAATGATTAAAATAGACTTTTAGATGTTAGAAACTCAAAGATTATATATATTTATTAAGATATACAAACTAAGTCTCATTTGATAACTATTTTGTTTTATAGTTTTTTATTTTTCAAAATAGAACTTATAAACACTGGTTGGTTGTCTACTCTACGAAAACATTTTTAAAATCTAAGTCAAATTTTTAAAGCTAAAAGAAAGGTAATTTTAAGATTTTGTCTTTTTTAGTTGGTTTGTTGTTTGTTTTTTTTTAATTTAACTCAAAATTTAAATGTATTACAAAGAAAATGTGAAAAAAATATCAAATAAATTATAAGGAAGTAACATGATTTTTGAAAACATAAAACTAAAAACTAAATCATTATAAAATATTAAAAATACAAGGCTAAATATATCCTTAGTACCTAATGTTTAAGTAAATTATTATTATTATGATTTCGATCTGGACCCTATTGTTTAAAATATTCAATTTAGTTACGTTTTAATTTCAATAATACTCCTAGGGTGAATGTTAAAATAGCGTATATATATATATATGTTTTTTTTTTTTACAAAATGTATTATACTTATTGAGTTGGCAAAAAAGTTATTAGATAACCTAAGAGAAAAAAGACCAAAATTTTATTTAAAAATCGAGTTGGCATAACTAAAATTTTATGTTCATTTACTATCACAACACGTAAGTTCATAATCAACAAATTTTAATATTTTTCAACGGTAAGAATATAATTGAAAACATGAATAAAGTTTAACGTGTTAGAGAAGCCTATATCCGATTAAAAAGTTGCAAGTTCAAATCTCCACCGACACGTAGTGTAGTAATTGAAAAATGTGAAAGTAAAAAGAGACTAAATTCGAAACTTTCAAGAACTAAATTGAAAAAATACAAAAAAATAGAAGGTGAAATTGTTGCTAGCAAATATAATACAAATGGTAATGGATTAAATTTTCCTCTCTCTCTCTTTTCTCTTCCTCTGCGTGTAGCTTTCTTATAATTCCATGGTTTCGGTTGCTGAGCACTCGGGCCGAGCCAGCTGATGCCGTAGAGGACCCAAATCACGCAAATTCCTGGACCCTCTCCCTCTCGCTCTATCTGTCTCTCTCCCTCTTCCTTCCAGAGTGAGCCTGTGGAGTGGATTTTGCAGCCATCCAGCCATGATTTCCTCCACCAAGCTCAAATCTGTAGATTTCTACAGGTCAGATCTCTGCCTCTGCCATTTTCCCATTTTCCCACTACGCATTTTCATAATTCCACCCCTCTCTGCCTCTCAAACACCCATTTCTGTGATGTTTCGTGCAACCATTATCTTGTTTACGCTCTTTCTTCGAATGTTGCTGATAATCTGAGGGACTGGTAACGTATTGGGTGCGCATGTTTGTGGGAATTTTATGTTCGTTGGCTGTTGGGTTGTGATTTTACAGCATAAGGGAGGAGGCTGTCTTCGATTGAGGCTTTGATGGCCTTGGTTTTTTTTGCTCAAGTTTGATCTAATCCATTTTATTGAAGCTGGTTATTTGCAGATCAAAATTATTTTCGACCATCTGTTTGGAAGGAATATGGCATTCTTCTGACATTGATTCTAACTTGAATGATGTTGTGCATTTAATATAGTCAATCAAGGGTTGAATTGATAGCAAATGTACTTCGATCCTTGACATTTCTAGACAGCTGATATTGGCCAAACATGCGTAGTGGGTTATGATATTCGTTGTGACAGTTGGAAAGATCATTACATTATTGAATTTCATTCCTATGGCATTTCTAGTTATTTTTCGTTTGTAAAGATATGGTTTTGCACATGGTGAAGTATGATCTTTCATTTGTGGTTGATTCCTTTGTCTGCAGGAAAATACCAAGAGATTTAACGGAGGCAACGTTATCAGGTGCCGGATTGTCCATGGTAGCAGCCCTGTCCATGATGTTTTTATTTGGAATGGTACTTTGCGTCTTCTCTTCAATTAAATATTCAGAATCGACATATTGAGCATGAAGTTGGGTTATTGTTCCACCCAATCTAATACAAATAGCTCGCATTTCTTGCTATCACATGGAGCTTGCGGCTTGCTCCTTAATTCTGCTTCTTTAATTTGATTTTATCCTTTTTATTTACCTATCTAGGTTTTTCTTGGTCATGATTTTAAGTTTTATTTTCAGGAATTGAGTAATTATTTGAGCGTTAGTACGTCTACATCTGTTATTGTTGACAACAGTAGTGATGGAGATTTCTTGCGGATGGACTTTAATATCAGGTACTGTGTGGTTCTGTATAACATGTTACGAACGTCCTTAACGAAAGTGGTTTTCATGAAAAAGAATATTGACCCACATGTTGCTTGCCTTTAGCTCCATGCCCCAACCCAAATAAAGAAGTTTTTGATGGATTAACTTTTCACTCATCGCCTTTCTTTATTTTACTTTTTGTAGTTTCCCTGCACTCTCATGCGAATTTGCTGCTGTAGACGTGCACGATGTGTTAGGAACTGTAAGTTTTATCCTTCTATTTCTTTTGTCAATTACCTATGCAGAAATGTGCTTGTCAATATGATCGAACGATGTTATTCTGCACTTGGAAAGAAACCTTAGAGCTTTGAAGATAAATCTAGAGACTAGGTCTGTGGGATATAATTCATTTTTCAGTTCCTCTTTATACTCTCACTAGTTGTTTCTGTAACTAAGATTCTTTTTTTTTTTTTAAATTTATTGATAGGCAGCTTTATCTTTCTTGGTTTCGGAGTCGGTACTACTATATTTTATTTATAGATGAAAAGTCCTGTTCGTCGTTAAAGAAAGGGTCGAAGAAGAATTCATGATATTAGTTGATAACAAGAAAGCAATTATATATAACATGACAATTACAGTTAATATTTAATATAAATACTTATATATGTATCTTACTATCCACATTTCATCACAAAATACATTTTAATATGTAGGTTTTTCAAATCCCCATGACGGCAATGATAGCATCTTGAATAATACGAATTAGTGATTTTCATTTTTTTTCTACGTATAAATTGGTAGAAAAATGTCAATAATTTAAAAACTAAGAAGTTTAGAATCGTTTATTTGAGATAACTAAATGTAATAGATGTTTTTCTTGCAGTCACATGCAGTTTTCTTTTGTATTCTAATACAAGTGCATTTTTTTAAAAAAAAAAATAATAAGAAACAGAAAGATGTATATTCCATAGATAAAAGAGAACAGACTAAGGGCTGGGGAGCGAGAAGACCTCCACCCAAGAACTAGTAAAAAGTCTTCCAAAAGATCTAGCTAACTAAAAATTCTTCCAAAATGAAATAATCATCAAAAAGCTGTAATTACAAGAATTTTCTGTGGTTTGAACACCACCAAGAAACATTATGCTGGACAATACTACAAAAAACATCTATAGAGGAAGGCTTATCTTAAAAAATTCTCTAGTTTCTCTCCTTCCAAATTTGCCAAAAGAGGGCTCTCACCATGCAGCACCACATAATCATCTTAGCCTTTCCTTTTATATTCCAGCCCTTGAAAAGAAAAGGTGCTTTATGCTTGTGCAATACAATATGATTCAGTTTTTTTGCTATTTTGCTGCCCACAAGTTAAATATTTAAAGTAACTTTGTTTGAGCCCAATTAGTAACTTTGTTTTAGTTGTTAATTACATGTCTAAATATGTATAGTGTTTCCCGTTTGATGGGGCCTGTGCTCTCTCCAAAAATTCAAGAAAGGAAATATTTGTTCCAATTCAAAATTCTTCTAATCCTCTTCAATACAAGAGAAAGTATCTATTTATAGAGAAAACATCAACTAAGTAACTAAAAAAACTAAAACAATCAAACCAAAAAACCATTTAACTGACTCACTACATCACAATTGCGCACTATCTATTCCATATTTGGAAAAATTCTGCTGTAACTATACCCCTCTATAATTAACACAAATTGAAGCATTTTTTTTCCTTTTTAATAAGCTCCTGGGGATGATACCTATTTCTTGTGTGATATTTTTCATTTTATGATGTAAGTTTATGTTTATTCAAATGAAATCATTATTTGTTTATGCATGTAATACCCGAGTGTGTTGATTTCTGAATTTTATTGTGGCTTATAATAGAAGGCTAAATATTTCCCTCTCTGCAGAATAGGTTGAATATTACGAAAACAATCCGTAAATTTTCTATAGATTCAAATTTGCGGTCGACTGGATCTGAGTTTCACTCAGGCCCACTATCGAGTTTGATTAAGCATGGGGATGAAGTAGATGAAGAAACCATTGATGGTTCTATTACGTTGAATTCTCGGAACTTCGATAGATATGCTAATCAGTAAGCATAATTGATATCTGGGGCTCAGATTGTTCATTTTTTGAATTCCAATTTTTAATTTTACCTGATTTACCAGTATAATGTAGTTGTACCTTATGTTTATTTCAAATTACACTTCTGCAGGCATCCTATTTTGGTTGTTAACTTTTTTGCTCCTTGGTGCTACTGGAGTAATAAGCTGGTAAAATTGATTCCCTTGTGTGTGTGTGCATGAGTGTGTATATATATATATTTCTATTTTATAATAAAGATCCCTAAAGTTATTTGGAGGTGGATACTAATATTCAATCGTTAAAATTCATCTGAGTACTTGGTTTTTCTTTAAATTTTTAAATTTCATTTTCTATACGGGTTCTCTTTCATACTAATATTAAGCTGTGGATTCCTGCCAAACTAAGAACATATATGATGTACTAGTCAAAATGAGAAATTGTTTTCTGTTAACTAATTATTTAAGGATTACTGTTATAATCCATCACAGATGAAACATTGCTGTGCTGAACAAAAAGCAGTTGTATAGTTGTCATTTGGACGACGGTTGGATTCCATGTCCCCCGACCATTTCATAACTGTTAATGTTAATGCAATTATTTCGTATCTGAAAACTTCTCTAGCACTCTGTATCTGAATATCACTTCTCACTAAAAGTATGGTTTGGTTTCTTCTCCAAGTCCTACTCTTGAACAGAGAATTTATTATGAAAGTTATAAATTTTTTGCACGGGAGATTCTATCTCATCATGTTCTCTGATAATTTCTTATGTTAGGGATATGATATTTGGGTACATTTTGATTAAGACGAAGCTGGGAAGCAGAAACTTGGGCTTGCCATCCTTTTACTTTGAAGACCACCTATCTTATAATTTTAGACCCAAAAACATAAGCATTAGTTGGTCCTGCAACAGGGGACATTGAATAAACAATAGAATAATTAGACCGGGCACATGAATTTCATCATGAGCATTGGAAAAGTACATTATTGTCTTCCATTTTCTTATCAGTTCTGTTATATTCCAGAAACCTTCATGGGAGAAGGCTGCCAAAACTATAAGAGAAAGGTGCTCTGCTTTTGGTATTTTTATTTTGTTTTATTTCATTGGAGATAAGTAATTTTGGTAGTTTCTTTCTTTCTAATTTATCATGGTAAAATTTATTACCTCTCAGTCATGCTGTATAATTTTAATGATGTACTTGTTTTTCCAGATACGATCCAGACGTAGATGGACGAATTCTCTTGGCAAAGGTTGATTGCACAGATGAAGCTGATTTGTGTCGGAGGTAAGTGATATTCTAATTGATTTGACTCCATCTAGTAACAAAACTACAATTTGTTTCTTCTTCGGCTTTCGAAAGACCTGATTCTACCCTTCCCTATAGAACTCTAGTCCTTATTCTGTACAGATGACTAGTTAGCTCCCCTTCCCATACGAGATTACCCTTGTATACCATTACCTAATAGACTAATTAATTGTCTGTATTACACCAAAAACCAACCAGCCGCCCCTCCCTTTGTAACTAACTCTATTCCTTAGCTCCTCTTACCTTTTTCTGTGATGAGTACATGAAACGCACTTATAGCTTCCCATTGTTCTTATCAGTAAGCTGGTCTTGTATATACCATATATTTTTATTCAAATGTCAAAATATTTGGTTTACCCGTCCAAAGAGGAATTTAATGTCGATAATTTGATAATTTTTTTCCAAGATGGCCACCTACCTTAGAAATTAGTAATTCTTTTGTGTTTCCCGGCATCATATGTTGTAGAGTCAGGCGGTTGTCCTGTGAGATTAGTCGAGATGCGCGTGAGTTGGTCTCGAACACTCACCGATATAAAAAAAAATGTTGACAATTTTTTCGATTTGATCTCTATACTATCAATTTTTCTTAGGTCTATTGAAAGTTGGGAGGATTTTGTATCTTGGATTTTTATGGTATCCCCTCATTATTGGCATTCGATTGGGATGTATAATCCACATGTTGACTTTACTATGACCAACTTTTTTGCATTTTATTTTGATCTTCCACAGAACCACTCCCAATTCTTTAGTTGCCTGAATTAGTTTCTTTACTGCTAACCATGCTTCACAATGGAAAATTCAGGCATCACATACAAGGTTATCCATCCATTCGCATTTTCCGTAAAGGAAGTGATGTAAGGTAAGTGAAATGCTCGTTCATAAATTATTGCCATCCAGTTCATATAATATATTTCATTTATGTGTGGTAGATTTATACATGAATAAGTTTGTATGAAATGAACGTCTTTTCAACAAACTGCAGAATCATTTAGGTGTTGAGATACAAGTTGGTTATTTCTTTAAAATATTTGGAAAACTACCGCAATGATAAGCTGGGAGAATTATTTGTTAGCAAGAATAAATTACTGGAGGAAATAGGAAATAGAATTTCTGGTTTTGAATGATGTTACAACTAGTTAAGAGATGACAAAATGCTACCGTCCGAAAGGCCTTCAAGGTTGCTGTAAGCAGTGAAATGTGATCAACAGTGAGAGGCAAGAAGAAGAAAAAGGATGGAAAGTAATACCACGAAGAAGAAAAAGGATGGAAAGTAATATCATGAAGAAGAAAAAGGATGGAAAGTAATATCATGAAGAAGAAAAAGGATAGAATTGAAATGTCTGATAAAATGTGTAGAGTTGCAGGTTGATTGATGAATAATAAATTTAAAATGTTATTTTCTAGTGGTTTTGCTTGTGCAACATGGGGTTAGAACAGATTGAGCTTGTTGTGATTCCCAATGCTTCTTCGCATTTTCTTGCTGCTCAAAGATTCTTATCTTTTAGTTAACTTAAATTGGAACTAATAAATGGTAAATTCCTAAGAAGTTCAAGTAGTTAGCAGCATGAAACAGGAAATATCTCTTGGTAATACCACGAAAGAAGAAAGTACAAATTTGAAAGTCTTGTACAAGTTGTACTTCCCCCCAGTTTGAGCAAACGGTTTCATGCTGAGTTTCTTTTTCTTTTTACATGGACCTTCGTCTCTGCCTCTCCATGTCCCCACTTTTCTGGGTTCAAGCTGCTTTGTATTATCAAAATATTCAACATTTTTCCTTTTTTTTTTTTT
>NW_019104501.1:966733-1005709 GCF_001995035.1 Momordica charantia | reverse complement strand
AAAAAAAAAGAAGAGGGGGTCGTCTCTTGGTTCAAAATTAAAAAAAAATTTACGTGGCCCTCGAGTGGCGTGGTCGACGACCATGTTTTCATTTTTTTTAAAACAACAGTATTTTTAAAAAAAAGTTTCAAAACCTACGTTACTTTTAATATTTTTAATTAAAATACAATATTTTTAAAATAAGTTTTATTTACAATAATATTAATAAAAAAAGCCATCTAAAAAGTGACTATTCTAGTTTCTATTTGTAAAATTTTAACAAAAATCTTATATACGAGAGAGTTAATTTATGGCTACCTTTCAAGAAATTTAGCAAGCAAAGTGTTATGTTAACATTTAAAAAAAAAAGATTAAATAAAAATGAAAATAAAGGAATCAAAAGATCACCTCTTACAAAGAACAAAACGAACGTTTCTAAAATATATAGGCTAAAATGAATAAAAGTAAAAAATATAAAGATCAAAATAGACGTTTTAAAGGTGCAGGCCCAAAGCGAACAAAAGTTGTAAGAAAATGACTAGTATTTAAACTCTTTTTTTAAAATTATCAAAATAGAGATTCCTCCCCTATTTATAATCCATGTTCATTGATGTTCTTATAAAGACAAAATTAATATTAACAATCTTTAACTAATTTAAAAAGAGTGAAATTCTTATTTATTAATTTAAATATTTGACATATATTTTTTATATTATATAATTTTTCCTCGACATCAATACTTCCATTGGCATTTACATAAAATAAAGACAAATTTTGCATAAATGTGAACTTTTCTTAACATATTTTAGTATGGGTTTAATTTAGATTTATGTTATTTACGTAAATAACTCAAAATAAAATTGTGGCATTTTAGAACATAACGACCAAACAGAACCACTCATCCAATCTCGTAGACTAAAAAAATATATTTGTCCTAAAAATTGTTCAGATTTGCATATACAAACTCTGCAAAACAATCAACAAACAGGCATCATTCTTTTTCATGAACATCCATATCATGCAAATTCCAACACGACAAAGATTTAAACAAAAACATGAACTCAAACAACTATGGTTTCATTAATCTACGTCAGATCTTGAACTCCAACAACAATCTAAAACAAAATTCACAACCCAAAATGCAAAAATGATTGGTCCAATTCTGTTTAGTTTGCTCAGGTGTCGCTACCACCACTGGCAGCCAAAGAAAAATCTGTCTATAAACATGCGTCAATTTCCAGTCATAACATGAGAGGAATCCGAGCTAAATGCGGGACAACGATAACAAGAGAAGCTTGAGAACCCGCTAGAGGGATAACATAATCTAACCCCTGCCCGACGTCATTGTATCGATCATTGTTAAAATATACACTAGTTGTTTATGATGCTTTGATGCAAGTGTATTAACCCCTGCCCAACATTGATTTCTTCAACAAATTGAGCTTTTGGTTCCAAATCTATGAACTGGTTGGACTTACTAGCTAGATGTGAAATGCTAACCCTTCCTTGACGCTTGATGTAGTCGGCAACTGCTTGCATTTCTTCCTTCGATATGTATATATATTTTCCCCTGTCGTCCATGACACCAGAAAGTCGGCCTACAATATCACGTATTTAATATTACTTGTGATATTATAATAAAACGATCACAACGATAAAAGCTACCAAGAAATCACGACATACGATCCATGAAATACATTATCCAAGAGAGAAGAATGAAAAGAAACATACCCATACTCTCCAGGGAGGTGATCCGATTGATACATTCCTGCATTTGTGAAATAAATAGGAGTGATATTTGGCGGGAAAAAACGGAGAGAGAGCAAAATAAACATTTAATTGAAAGCCGCAGTCAGAGAACAGAACCATTCTTCTTGAAACTCGTGGACTCTGGTTTATTGTGGTTTTTATTTTTCTTTTGCAGAAAAAGAACGACCACAACTAAATCTTACACTGCACATAACAATAATATCTGGATTACCTGAGTTCTTAATTTAAATTCTGCAGCAAGATCTTCCAATTGGACGCATTTATGACTCTGTAAAATAATGTGAAAAGGGGATCTCAGAAATAGAACTAGAACCACATGAAAGCATAAACTAAATGCTGTCTTATACGCATGTCTTTTTCTGACAACTTTTAGGCAACAGGTCTTCTAAGATGTTCTCAGAATTGTAAGAAGCATGGTTTCAGTTAAATTTCACTCATAGGTTGTGTGATTCACCACCAACGAGCATGGTACAGTCATGTTTTCAAGTTTTAAGGAGCTGGATTGTTGAGTCAACAATATCTCATCAGTTAAATATGAAAATAAAGTCGAGAACAGTCAGATTCAGTCATTCATGGTCAGATCTTACTCCCATCCTACACTAATATGTACTTGTACAAGAACATGGTGGGATTGAAATCCCATAAGGTGAAAGATTGATCATCTCATTAGAACATGACAGACTTCACCTTTACATATTCCACAAAAGCAGAGAGCAAATCTTGATTTCCGCCTTCCACTTCAGCTTCAGTGGTACCTTCAGCATCGACTGAAAATTCCCCTTTCCACTTATCAAACTCGAGTGCAGCAGCCTCTTCCTCCTTGGCCTTGCGTGCCTTGGCTTCTTCTTCCTACACAAAGAAAAGTGACCATTCAATTCAACGACAGAAGTACCAGCCTACTTTGCACTTGTCTATATTCAGAGTATTCAACAGAAAATGTGATTTACTAACCAGTAACCGTTCCTGATCTTCGCGCTCCTCATCTTTCTTCCTCCGCATTTCTGCATAGCGGTCTTGTTTTGTAAACCTTGACTCACGGGAAGCTTGTTCAGCCTTCAAAACAGTAATTTTGACTTCAATAAAGTTAATCAGTAGAGAGTTAAAGAGGGGAAAATGTAAGGAAATAGGATGAAAAAATAAGACTATAAGAGCCACGAGCCGAAGCTAAAAACCTAAAGCATCTGAATTTTTGCAAATATAGTGGAATTATTTATGACATGTATTTTCAACACACATAGATGCAGTCGTTAACAATCCAATCTTTCGATACTGATATTTTCACGGAAAATAGTATTTGAATTTTGAACCTTTTCTCCTCATGTTATATTCCTGTACCTGTCTCTGAGCCTCACGCTCTTGTCGCTTCTTTTCTTTCTTCTTCGATCCTTTACCTTCATAGTATTCACCCCCAGCAATTTCGTCATCACTTCCATCAGCACTTTCTGTTCCAAAACCACCAGGAGCAATTGTAAGAGTTGTCATATTCAGTAAAATAAACTTCTAATTGAAAAAAAAAATAAAATAAAAATCACATATTGCTTATACCGACCATTTCCAAACTTCTACATTAGCTACTTATTGCAATAATCATATAAAACCTCCATATTCCATTGCCTCCTTTTTGGTCAATACACCGTAAGCGAGGGTCAACAGCCCTAATCTCACTTGGAAGTCCAAAATCCTAAAGAAGAGCTCATTTTTTTTCTGAGGATTATTGTTATAAAGAAATCAAATGTCAAAGACAAATCCAAATGAGGCATGCAATCATGTAATTAGCCCCCATGTGTGCGTTACATGGTAAGGTCTTAGGACAAAAGTTCAACCATTTCGTTCATTGGCATATCATGAGGATCACTGGGAAAGTTTATGTGAAGATTTTATACTTTCCTTAGGAGGTTCCTGCCTTGGTAAAAAACATGATTCTCCAATATGGTTCTCGAGCCAATTTTAGCCTAACATCACTTTAATGTTCAATGTAACCAATATGTCAATTGTGAATCGAGCTTGGACTACTTGCCCCGTCCTCCCTTGCAACTGACCTTTGGAAAAAAAAAATTAATCTCGAAAAGCTAATTCATACGCAAACCTTCCAGAGCCGCCCCTGCGTTTGACGAACTAGCAGCCGAAGCCGGTCTCCGACGCATACGACGGCCACCACCCGTGGCGCGAACTACAGTTTCTCTCTGAGGAACCTGAAATTCCAAGAGATTGATAACTAAAACCATGCCAGTCCGATAGAAAACAAAGAGATGACCAGTAAAACGATTCTAAGCAAACCTGATCCTCGTCTTCATGCGCATGACCAGAGCGGGAATCCTGATAGCGTCTCCACAGAAAAAGAGGAACCAATGCAACAACAAGTAGCATCGAGAGAATCGCCACGAGAAATTCCTCCATCTTTCGACTTTCCTACACCTATCACCCAAAAATTCCACCGTTAAACTCCTCAATCGCTTAGAAAAATCGCCAACGAACAGCACAATCGGCTGCCTCAAAATTCTTGTTGTTGCTACAAATAAACCACATCAAAGGGTTGGCGAGCGTACCTTGCGAAGAGAAATTTGTGCCTTGGAAGATCGGAGATGAAGAAATCAACAACACCAACAGAACAGTAACGAAGCGGAGGGACGTCGGAGATGCGGGGAAGTATACGGCGCCGTTTAGTGGCCTTACATAGCAGCCGGATCGAACCGGGTTGATTCGGGTTCGGGCCGGATTTAACGTAAATCATTCAAATCTTTTGTAAAGTTTCAATTTAGCCAACGTATGTTTAGTGGTGATGGACACGTACCCATTTTCATAAGATTGGATGTTCCATCATTTATATCTTTAAATTATTGTCCTAAAAAAATGAAAAAGAAAAAGAAAAAATTTGTCCTTAAAATGTAACTTTTGTTTCAATTTGATTCGTGTAATTTAGATTTGATTAATTTTAAAAATTTTAATTTGATGTCTATGTAGTCAAACTTCATGAATGGTTTTTTTTCTCTTGTATACAGTGTAGTTTTTTACTTGAGTAAATATAATATTAATTGAGTTAGGAGCTGTCCTCAAGATATCAATGTCTAACAAAAAAGTTATAAATTCAAATTCTTACTACCACATATTATTATATTTTAGAAAAAAAAATTGTGTGTAGGATTTTTAGGGATGAGTAAAAAATAAAAGAAAATGGATGAATTTTTCAAATGGGTAAAACACAATTTCTGCTAAATTTAACCAAACCATAAAGATCATATTGAAACTGAAACAAAGTTTAAATCATAGAGACTAAATTGAAAATTATAAAATCATATCGACTAAATTGAAGCTAAGTCATAGGAACTAAATTGATATTTTTAAAATTACATGGAACAAATTTAAAAATCTGTCCAAATGAACTAAATTTTGTAATTTAACATAAAAACAAAAAAATTATGAAAGAATTAGAAATATGATCAATTATTTTATTTTTTCTTTATAGTCTCATAAAAATCTTTTTACACTTAAAAATAATTTTAAATGCTCCTATAATTTATAAATTATAGAATTCTAGGCCAATTCTAATGGAACTGTATGTAACCCTTTATTCTAAATAAATAAATAAGTATATGTAACCCTTTTTGAAATTGAAAAAAAGAATTCCCCTTGATGAAATACATAGGCTTAGCATGTAAAACATTTTGCCCATTTCTATACTTCAAAAAATACTTTGTAAGTTGGAAAGAATGGTTAAAATACTATCTTCACTTCTATATTTCATGTATCACAATTTCAACACAATATTACCATACATAACTTTATATTAAAAATTTCTATAAAATTTGTACATATATCAAAATGATCCATTTTAAAACCAAAACAAACATTTTGGAATAGGGATTAAAAAAACCAAGACGACATATCGTTACAGGAAAAGCCATTATTCATAGGAATTATGATTTATTGATTTACTATTATATTTCATTAATATCCAGGGGAAAGAAAATATTACATGCATATAGAAGGTGTCTTGCACATGACCCATCAGCCATTACAGCCACCACCAACATATTATAATAGAAATTGAACTAAAAAGTACTTCTGGGGACCGATTTTATTACTACCATACTGGACCCAGGAGAAGCATAACAGACGCCATGAGAAATCCAGCACAATATGACGACGGAGCCGAGCCTAAACGCCACCGCGCAGGCGGAGGACGAGGTGGAGGGTCGACTCTTTCTGAATGTTGTAATCCGCCAAAGTTCGCCCATCCTCCAGTTGTTTCCCAGCAAAGATCAATCTCTGTTGATCTGGAGGAATCCCCTCCTTGTCTTGAATCTTTGCCTTCACGTTGTCGATTGTGTCCGAGCTTTCGACCTCCAACGTGATCGTCTTCCCTGTCAGTGTCTTCACAAAGATCTGCATCCCACCGCGCAATCGAAGCACCAAATGCAGAGTTGATTCCTTTTGGATGTTGTAATCTGCTAAAGTTCTGCCATCTTCGAGTTGCTTGCCTGCGAAGATCAACCTCTGTTGGTCTGGTGGGATGCCCTCCTTGTCTTGAATCTTTGCCTTCACATTATCAATGGTATCGGAGCTCTCCACTTCCAAAGTGATTGTCTTGCCAGTCAAGGTTTTCACAAAAATCTGCATCCCGCCTCGCAACCGAAGCACCAAGTGCAGTGTCGATTCCTTCTGTATGTTGTAATCTGCCAGAGTCCTACCATCTTCTAGTTGCTTACCAGCAAAGATCAGCCTCTGTTGGTCAGGTGGGATGCCCTCCTTGTCTTGGATCTTGGCTTTCACATTGTCAATGGTATCAGAGCTCTCCACTTCCAAAGTGATCGTCTTGCCTGTCAAGGTCTTCACAAAAATCTGCATCCCACCACGCAATCGGAGCACCAGGTGCAGTGTCGATTCCTTCTGGATGTTATAATCTGCCAGAGTCCTACCGTCTTCGAGTTGCTTACCAGCAAAGATCAACCTCTGTTGGTCAGGTGGAATGCCCTCCTTATCTTGGATCTTGGCTTTCACATTATCGATTGTATCAGAGCTCTCGACCTCCAAGGTGATTGTTTTGCCAGTCAAGGTTTTAACAAAAATCTGCATACCCCCACGAAGCCGAAGCACCAAATGCAAAGTAGATTCTTTCTGGATATTGTAGTCAGCAAGAGTACGGCCGTCCTCAAGCTGCTTACCAGCAAAAATCAGCCTCTGTTGATCAGGAGGGATACCCTCCTTATCTTGGATTTTAGCCTTCACATTGTCAATCGTATCAGAACTTTCCACCTCAAGCGTGATGGTTTTGCCAGTAAGGGTCTTCACAAATATTTGCATCCCACCGCGAAGTCTAAGCACCAGATGAAGAGTAGATTCCTTCTGGATATTGTAATCGGCAAGGGTTCGACCATCCTCGAGTTGCTTACCAGCGAAGATAAGCCTTTGCTGGTCGGGAGGAATTCCCTCTTTATCTTGGATCTTTGCCTTTACATTGTCAATGGTATCCGAACTTTCCACCTCGAGGGTGATTGTTTTGCCAGTGAGAGTTTTCACGAAGATTTGCATCTGCTAAGACACCAACGATAGTTCGATTAAAACCATTGAAAAGTATGCCTCTCTCAACCAAATCCATAAATGGACAATGCCCCTCAAAAAACGAATTAGGAAAACTCATGCCAAAAAATTTCATTAAGAGAAAATCTCAACTCCATATAATTTCTCTAATCTCAGACCAGCCAGGGACAATTCCTCTTCTCCACCCTTCCGTCAAGAACCTCTTATCAATTCGAATTAATAAAACACGGAATTCGTAAATCTCATAGAGCCTCTCGTCATCAACACGAATTAATAAAAGCCAAGATCAAATTCAATTTCTTATTAGCAAAATTTACACAAGATTTGATAAATACTAGAAACAGGAGGAAAAAAAAACTCTCCAACATGCATCGTGGATTACAAGCGAATATCAACTCAATTATTTCTGGCAGAAAGATCGATCCATGAAGAACATGAACCTAGATTCTAAAACCAACCCTAAAAACACGAAGAATCGAACAAATACATGTCCACACGTCCTCGAGATCCAAATATAAGCAATTAAGAGAACAAGAACGAAAAGAGGTGAAACATACCTTGAGATTAAGAAAAGAGCGCAGTCGGAAGAAACAACGGAGAGAGCTATGAAGAAAAGGGTTGAAGACGATGGATTAGGGCAAGGAGGAGGTGAATTTATAGGAGGCGATTGCCGATTGGAAGGGGTAAGATCCAAAGAAGGAAACGAATTTTATGGCGGTTCTTGATTTGCAAGCCACGAATTTGGGGTTTGCTTCTATTGGGTTCTAGGAGCTTCCGGAGAACGGAGACCTTTATTTGGTAATTGCGTCCTGATGACACGTCTATATATTCCAAGGTAAATCGACATTTCTTTCGTTAAAAAAAATATATATATATATATCTACACTTTGTCGATGTTTTCATATTTTATTTGTCAATTAAATATTTTTTTTTATGCTTTTATAATTTTTAAGAGAAATGATACTGATATTTCTATGAAATTGAGACCTCGGTATTTCTATCGACACTTTGATAATTAAAACATTCGTCATACGTGCTGGCGTTTTACTTATTGGTTAAAAAATTATTTTGATCCATGTATTTTCAGTGTTGGATAATTGTGATCCCGTACTTTGAAAATGTTCATTTTGATTTCTGTACTTTAAACTTTGGTTGTCTATGTACTTTCAAAATGTGTATTTGGTACCTGTATTTTTTAAAAGTGATTATTTTGGTCCCTTAATTTTATTCTTAATCTTATTTTTTTATATCACAATTTTAACCCAACGCTAAAATCAATATATTTCTTAAAGTGTAAATATTATTTTATATTAAAGAGTTTTCGTTAGATGTAAAATTAGTATTAAAATTTTACAAAGAATAACTAAAATGATCCCTCTATTGGAAGTAAATGAACTAAAATGATGAATATTTTATAAAACATGTTTTGCCTTGAGTTATTTTCCTTTTGTCATTCCTTAAATCCAAGTTTAATTTTGAAAGAGATAAAAATAAAAAAAAGGTGTTTCCACAAAAATCTTCATTTCTTTTGTATAATATAGATATTTTAAAAGGAATTTTAAAAATCATACAGTGGAAATTGAGAATTCGATGGTTGATTTTCCAAATATTCATGAGGCACTTTAACTTATTTTTGGTAACCAAAGTAAATTTAAATAATTAAAATTTTCTTAATGGCTTTAGGTCTTCATTATTTGACTAAGAATAATGATCATGAGATATTTAAAAAATATAAATAAATTTCTTTTTCTTTTTCTTTTCCGCATGCACAAAAGACCCCAAACTCAAATCATTTTATGCAGATCAAATTTATCCATGAATTTGGGTGACTAGTCACACCCTGTAAATCAAGATTGATGACGACTCCATTTTTTCGTCACAGGAAGAAAGTCGCGCGATCCACGTCGCAAACCCATAACGACACGGTTAATGTGAGAAATTTCTAATGATAACGACATCTACTCCTAACTATTTCCTTTGATTGGAGGTTGAAATCTCCACATCCACAAATTTGTTGTACTAAAAAATAAAGTTGTATTAAGGAAAATCTGTTTCGACCTCTCCTATATCAAAGTAATGGTAGAAATTGAACTTTTTTCAATTATATTTAAATTTTCTTCGTGTTTCGATCAAGTAAAAGGCAAATGAAATAAATTTAATTTCATTCCAATTAACTTATATTTTATGGAAAGACCATCAAATTTCCACCAAGTTAAAGTCTATCAATTTGCTGTGGTTTTTGCCCTCAATATTTAATGGTGCGATCAAGTTGAAAAATCTCATCAACTCACTTTCTTCCTCCAAAAACAAAAAAGATTGATAATAGACATTATAAAATATAATCATTGAGACCAAATATTAAGCATTTGTTTTCGTTGCATATAAAATTAAACATTTATTTCTGGTGTTTAATTTTTTTTTAGCTTAAACTTTGAAAAACTTTACAAAATATATAGTTACTTAACAAACGAAAAAACACAGTTAGATAGGCAAAATACAAAATAAATAGATTATTAAATCAAAACCAGCGTAGCGCAGCGGTAATTATCTCCAACCAAGAGATTGTGAGTTTGATCTTCCACCTCCACATATTGTATTAAAGAAAAAAACAAAATAGATCAAAACAAGCGTTCATTTATTTATTTGAACATGAGTGGTTCAATGGAGTCTCACATACTAATGTAGGCAAAGAGAAGAGAAAATTTAGAAGATATTAGAGAGCTAGGGGGAGATAATATTTTTTCTAAAAAAAAAATATTAGAGAGATAATCGTATATCTGGCGACGCACCAAATTAATAATTATTTGAGAATCAAAGTTGAGACGATTAGCTTGACTCTAATTCACGCTTTCTCTTTTCTATCGGTAGTGCAGTGGCTTTTGCTTAAGCTTTCTCTTTCCCTTCCTTAAAAGCTGCTAGTGTTTTCTCTCTCTCTTCCTCGATCATTTTGGACCAGATCTCTTTCACTCTCCCTTCCACAAAAGCTGCTAGTGCTTTCTCTCTTTCTTCCGAAGTCATTTTGGACCATATCTCTTTCACTTTCCCTTCATTAAAAGCTGCTTGTGTTTTCTCTCTCTCTTCCGGGGTCATTTTGGACCAGATCTCTTTCACTTTCCCTTCATTAAAAGGGGCTTGTGTTTTCTCTCTCTCTTCCGGGGTCATTTTGGACCAGATCTCTTTCACTTTTCCTTCATTAAAAGCTACTAGTGTTTTCTCTCTCTCTTCCGAGGTCATTTTGGACCAGATCTCTTTCACTTTCCCTTCATTAAAAGCTGCTCGTGTTTTCTCTCTCCTCCGGGGTCATTTTGGACCATATCTCTTTCCCTTTCCCTTCCCTAAAAGCTGCTAGTGTTTTCTCTCTCTCATCCGGGGTCATTTTAGACCATATCTCTTTCGCTTGCTCAAGAAATGCTTCTACTTTCTCTTTGACTTGTTCCACTGCCGCTCCACTGTCAAGATTAAGATACATTAATTTTTATTCAAGAGTGAAAGAGCAGTCTAATTAGTAATTAAATCAAATCAATTACCTCGCATCTTTTCCAGAAGGTAAATGATCTTCGCAGCTGCATTTCTCCAGACAAATCCCCATCGCAAGAACCACCCACAAAACTACCACAACCGACGTCGTTCTGATCATCGCCATATCTTTGTAAAAAAATAATTATCCAAATAAATCGAAAGCTTATGAATGTAGACGAGAGAAGCATTGGGTTTTATAAGTGAGACAGTTAGGAGTGGGGGCTAGTATATATGGCACGTGATGGCTATTTGACCTCATCAATCTCCACATTTCATGGGGCTCACTTCTAATATTACTGTGAAATGTGCTTTTCCCCTCCACAACATCAGCCAAACCATTCATTACTTCTTATTCTCTAAAAACTATTTTCTTCCCTAAAATACATGTTTGGTCAAGGTTTCTATTTTTCCATATTTTCCTTTTAATTTATGTTATGGAGAACAAAAACGACCCGAGAGACAAGGAGTTGAAGCCTGAGATCATTGATTGGGGGAGACCGGCCCATGACGTAACGAACCGGCCCAAAGAACGACCTAGCGCCGGGGCAGAGAACTAACCGGGCTGAGAGGGCTCGGTCCCGACCCCTGCTCGGCCCACGGCCCAGCCCATGAATCTCCCGCCTACGATCTACAATACCTCGGGCCCTACAACGCCGAATTAAGGTTTGGCTACGGAGGTTTTGGAATCATCCTCACGGCTATAAGTAGGATCCAACCCTGAAGAGGCAGGTGACTAATCCTTAGTTAATTATTTTTTCAACTCTCCCTTGCTAACTTAAGCATCGAAGCTCGTGTGACTAAGGTCACACCGGTTTAGATCGGTTTGATTTTGCAGGTATCGGTTCCCTTATCATCGAGTTTGGTGTGTGCGAGAAGAAGAGACGGAGGGTCAAAATCCACGCATCAACAATTTACAACTAAGGTACTAAACTTAACTGAACACTTTTTAATATATTTCTAAACTTTTAATTGATATTTTTTTAAACAGTGAAGATATTTTACTTTATTTATAATAAGTCTACGTTGTTTATTCCATCAAGTTTAAACTTACATCCTACCACATTGAATAATATTATCGAAGGAAAACTAGTTTGGTTAAGTTTCAAGTAAGTTTAGATGTTTGGTAGTGTTGGGGGGTGACTGTGCGCGGCCGACCTGGGCGTGACCGTACCAAAAAGGTCGACCTGTAGGTCGGCCCCAACGACGAACAGATGGAAGAACCGCACGATCACATGTACTAGAGCAGGGATCGGACCGGTCACTGCCAGCGACCAACGATCCCTCGCCAAGCTCCTCACCGAGCAGGGAAATACCCTGCTGGGACGTATATTTGCCCACCTTCCACTGTAAATATGTCACTCCCATGAGCCCAGGTATGAAAATCTGTCTAATTCTCATCTATTGAGTTCAGTTTGAATACTAACTCAGGCGTCGGAGTGGTCGCCTCCTTGCAGGTATCCGGAAAACTGCTTAAGTGCTGACGGTCGACCTCCGAGGTCATCTTCTATACCTCGACCAAATCTTGCATCAACAAGTAGTAGTATAAACTTTAAATTAACCGTGTTAATCACATAAAGTATGTTAGACGCAAATTTTAAAGTTCAACGGTACATTAAAAAAATTATAAAAGGATGAAATGTACAAGAATGAGTTTTAAAGCACTACTCTTTTAGCATGTGCATCGCACTTGGTCTTTTTTTTCCATATATTAAATTAAAGTTTGTTTTTAAAAAAAGAAGTTGAGTTTGTATTAAATAATCTTATTGTTTATATTGATAATAAAATAAACTGTTTATAAAGTAACGAGTCATTTTTTCCAAAACAATTTTATAATTATTCTTCTTAAGATAACTATATAATAGTTTTTAAAATAAATAGCTTAAAATTTTATTAAACTATTTATTTAAGCACGTGCAATACATTAAATTTTTTTAATCCAACTGAATAAATGTTTTAGAAAAAAATATGAAAATTTTTCTATTTAAAATATGGATAATTGAGTTCTTTTTCATTCAAGGGGATAATTAAAGTTTCTTTTTTCAAACAACCAACTCGTTAGATTTTTATTTTGCAAATAATGACTAAAATTATCCTTTCTTTAAAGTACATTTTCATAGTATAAGTACTAAATTGAACCAAAGTTTAAAGTACATAAACTAAAACGATCACTTTAGTTATTCTTTGCAAAATTTTAACTCAAAGTTTACACCTAACGAAAACTCGTTAATATAAAATTATGTTTACATTTTAAGAAATGTCCTGATTTTAGTGTTGTGTTGAAACTGTGATATAAAAAATGAGATTAAGAATAAATTAAAGGACCAAAATAGTCATTTTTTTAAAGTACAAGACCAAAATTAACATTTTGAAAGTATATAGACTAAAATGAATCAAAATTCAAAGTACAGAAACCAAAACGAACATTTAAAGTACGGAGATCAACATGATCAAAGACTAAAAGTACCTGACCAAACTAATATTTTAATCTTATTTATTTATTTTATTTTATTGTCAAATAAGAAAAAAACTATGGTATAGAATATATTTTTGGTCCATGATATTTGAATAATAGGTAGATTTCATCCCTATATTTCAAAATCTTACAAAACTCCTTGCTTGGCATTAGATTGTTATCATGCCGTGGCAATAAATATAGTTCACATTAGGTTCTTAAAATTAAAGAAATAAATAAATAAAACTCTTTCCTCTCATCTCCCATGTTTTTCGTTTAGTACAATAAATATTAAATATGTGGGGTGAAAACTCGAATCTTCAATATTAAATAATGGAGTTATATGTCTTTATTTTGGGAATTTCAATTTTATTTATGAGATTTAAAATGAGAGAAGAAAATGGATGTGCAAATAAATTGTGAATTTATTTGATTATTTAGTAAGTATGGTTTATTATTAAAGGTGTTTCTAGCGTGTCAAAGAAGTAATAGGTTCAAACAAATATAAATCTCATAGAGTGACGTCAAGACACAAAAGCAATAAAGTAACTTGTCATACCTTAGAAACGAGACACGGTATATCAATTCATTTATGCAAACTAGTTTGTAACACATGTCATGCTCGTGATAGGTAGAAGATTGCAAAGTAGTAGTGTTATATTTTTATTCTAAAATATAGCTATATTAAAGAGTTCAATCCGGCATTAAATTTTAGAAAAAACATAATTATAAAATTAGTCTTTCCAATTATAAAGGAACTTTAGAATCGGTAAACTTGATACCTGTGTTGAGATTATTTTGTTGAAACATCTCCATCTTTCGTTTTAATACATTGCTATATAATTGGTAAAGAATGCTTACTAATAATATCAATTGGATGTTTTTTTTTTCTTGAACAAGGGTGTTGGATATACATCATCTAGCTTATCGTTTCAACCTCATTGCTTTTGAGCACATTGGTTGACAAAATAATACGGTAGCTAATTTCCTTGAAAAAAAATAGTCCTACTAATATTTTATCTTTGTATTTATTGTTGGACTTCATACTCTTTTCCGCTTTGGTTATCTATCATGCTTGAAGATGAAAGACTTGTTGATGTAGCCAATTTAGTAGTGTCCCCGGTTATTATTTAATTGAAGTGACTTTTGTATGGAAAAAAAAAAGCTAGTACCTTGCTATTCATATGAAAAAAAAAATTAGTGTGCTACTAAATCTAGAAACTTCAGAAAAATTAAATTAAGAAAATAAGAAAAGTACACTAAAAATAAAACGTAAAGTTTTGTGAAAAGAAAAATAACATGCAGCTGCTTATATAATTGCAGCAGTCGAAGACGATGAAACTACTAAAATGTTGTTATTAATTATAACAAAAAGTAAATTCATAAGCGAGTCTACCTCAACAGTAATTAGTTTATATCTCCAACTACATGTTGTACTAAAAAAGATAAGCAATTAATAATATATGAAAAAATGTAAAAGATGTTACGGGAAAAAACAATAAGTGAGGTGATATTTTAATTATTTTCAGTGAATGTGGTATAGGGTGTGTGCTTATCACCACAAATACGCCTCCACATTTGAGCATAAGAAGCAATTGCACAAAAGAACAACTGGAATATATAAGAATATGTATGATATAGATAGCTAAACACAAAACAAAGTATAAAGATAGAAACTTTTCTTCATATTCCACTCAGAAGAAACTTAAAATTAAATAGAGAAAGAGTAATAATATCAATGACAACAACAATTAATTTGAAAGGAAATGTGAGCAAATAATCAGTAAATTTGGTGAAGCAAAATAAGGGAATAATGCACAACCACTCTCTCCATGATCAAGGAGATTGGCAAAATCTGATTAGTCTCAACATGGTACTGCGGCTTACAATTGCAATTAAAAAAATATAGTTTTCCGTCGTGATGATAATGGATACCAAGCTAGATGAAGGTGAAGCATGAGAAGCTCTTTACCGAATTAGTCTAATCCCTTCATCTAACATTTGCGATATTGAACAAATTGTTGAAGAAAAAAGATAAAAGCTATGTGTGTATAAAGTGAATGAAGGATGAATCTTTTTATAGTTGTATGTTGGAGGAATAATAAAAATTTTTGGTATTACTAATTCTTTTTAAATTCCATGAAGTATATAAATAAATGTAAAACTATCCGCATTCTTCCTTCCTAAACTTCCTTCATTTGTCACTAATTATAAGGGAGCAACAAAAATTAGAAAAAAATAAAAAAATAAAAAATATAGATAAATCCCAAGTAGACCTTATCAGTGGTCAGGAGCTATAACAAATGCTATCTCGCTAAGTAGTAGCACAAATATAAACATAACTTTGAATAAAATGTAAAATAATTTGGATTGGATAAAAAGCACCCCCATATATCTTGGAATTACGTTCTCTTCCAATAAGAGAAATCTAGATAGCCAAAGCAATCTTTCACTTTATATTTAGGTGAACAGTTTCTACTAATACGACGTATTCATGTCAAGTTTGTATCTCATAAGCAAATACAATGCGAGGAGCCCACTAACTCAATCATACACCCTATATAATTTTGCTAAACATGCACAAATAAAAGAGGGTCCCAAATCTGAATCTCATCAAAACATAAAACACACATACTGAAGTAGAAGGACACCAATAACGTATACAATTGTGAGTCGAAGAGGTGATCATAAATAGTCAACCAACTCAAAAGAAAATGGGTTAGAGATACAGACCAATTCATAGATTTGTTAAAAGAAAGAGTATAATAATTTAAGAATTGTTAATAGAGGAGCCTGATAATTTGACAAAGCTAGTCTTAGCAATTACTACATTTAAATAAAAAATAAGATGCGTAATTAAGATCGTGTTCGGCTAAAAATGTTGAAAGTAAAACCTACAATTTCAACGTAAATAAATAATAAGGTGATGTCAAAGCGATTATAACTCAACCATAATCCACATAAGAGCGTGAACTCAGATTTGCTGTCCAAATAATGTACTGAAAAAAAAGTAATTTTCTTATCAATAAAAGAAAAAACGAAAAAATTAGCATAGTTCTTTTTAGGGAAAACAGACAATAGTGACTACGAAGTTTCCTTTCCATCCACTTTCTCACACCGGAACCGCCTTCGCCGTCGGCCGCGATCTTCGTTTACCGACTCAGTTTCCGTCATCCGATCGCCGGAACTGTAAGTTTCAATCTCTGCGCACAAATACGTTTTCGACGCTTCATCTTCATCCATCCATTAGCTTCAAAATCAAATTCATTTACTGTACAAATTTGATGAAATCTCAATTTTGATATCGAACCCAATAACACACCACAATCTACCAGTTCTAACTCTGAACTTCTTCACTGGTGTAGCGACGACTGGCACAGCGTCTGGGGAAAACACTCCTTTGAGCTCAGTTCGGATCAATCATGCCTCCCGCTGGTCCTCGATCTGGTGATGCAATCTTCGCTAGCGTTGAGCGAGTGGTAAGCTTCTCAACTTCAAGTCTCTCTGTAGTTTTCTCTGTTCCTGCTGTTTGGTTTCTGAGGAATTCTAAGAAAATGTGAGGGAAGAGGTGAAATTTTGATCAATTGTATCGGAAATGATGTCTGTTCTTGATCAGGATTTGCATTTAATTGTCAGCTATGAGAATGCCCAATTTCTAGGTCTTGATTTCGTTTATTTTTTGGGGCTAAAAATTTAATTGATATAGAATGCGGAGCTGTTTACCTTGACTTATGGAGCAACTGTTCGTCAATTGCTTACGGATCTGGAGGAGGTTGAGGAGGTCAACAAACAGCTCGATCAGATGTAATTTTATTCCACTTCACGAGCTTTTTGATCCAACTCGTTTTTCATAGCTTATAATTTTGCTTGTTCCAAAGTTGGTTTTTGTTTTTTTTTTGTCTGAATGATTGATGGATTTGGTTTCGCAGTTCATTTTGGTCTTTGATTTATGATTCTTTTCGTTGCTCAATTGCTCTCTCATCCTTGTATGATCTCATGTGAAGCTGAAGGCAGTTACAGATTGTGTAGCTCAAAGAAATTTCTGGTTGTCTGTTTTTCTAAACAAGATACGACTCAATTTTTGTAAAGTGTTTTATCGAATTATGTTATGCAAAGTTCTTTACAAGAAACACATAGGTGGAATAGTTTTTGGAAGCTTAATATTCAGAAACGAAAACAAAAAAACAAAATGATTTTCAAGGGGGCAAAGCATTTCTTTTTCCAGTTAAATTAAATACTTTCTATATTCATTGATGACAGTTCTGTGCTTAAACTTAATAATGTCCTTGAGACAACACACATTAGATTTGCTGATCTGACTGTTTCTTTAAATATTTTTCAGGGGTTATAACATTGGAATCCGACTGATCGATGAGTTTCTAGCAAAATCTAATATCTCCAGATGTGTTGACTTCAAAGAGACAGCTGAAGTAATTGCGAAGGTAGGTTGTAGTTGAATACATATGCCAAAGTATTTTATTTTTTCTGAAAGCGAACATGAGACTGTTGAAGTAGCTTTCCCTGTCATTCCCGTACTTGATTGTCACAATTCATATTAGCTATTAGTATCTAATTCCTACCTAGTTTTGGAAACCTCTATTGAAGTCTCGTTGGTTGTTACTTGGTCCTGTCCAACCTTTCTGGTTTGCCTCTGTCTGTAGAACACCACTACTTTTAGTGCTAGGAAAATTTATAGACCAAAAATAGGATATAAGCTAAAAAAAAAGTTGTACCTACAATTAAGTGGTAGTTTTGAGGACAGTGTATGTATATTCTGATGCAAATGCAATAGGCTTTTCAATTGATGTATCGTACATGGTCCATATGCATTTCTGATACCATTGAGTTTTAATGACTTAACTATGAACAAGATTTCTCATATATAATATAACTTTGGATGCAAGTCTTAATCACTTTGGGTTGGAGTGGGTGAAGCCTCTTAAAAGTAGTGGGGTAGGCTATGAGCAAACTAGATGCGGGGCACTCCGATACTCCGGTTATGAAACCAAAAAAAAAAAAGAAAAAAGAAGTTACTTCTTATAATTTTACTTCTATTCATCTGACATTGACTAGATCTTCATGTCCATTTGGACTTTTTTTTCCTTTTCCTTTCAATCTAGGTGGGTTTAAAAATGTTTTTGGGTGTGAATGCAACGGTGACCAACTGGGATGCTGAAGGCACCTGCTGCAGTATAGTTCTGGAGGACAATCCATTGGTAGACTTTGTAGAGCTTCCTGATACTTGTCAAGGTCTTCATTATTGCAACATCTTAAGTGGAGTCATTAGAGGAGCACTTGAGATGGTGAGTCTTCTGCATATGTTTTTAGTCTTGCTTAATCGTCTACCATTCATTTTTCCTTTGACTTTCATTTCATGTTTCTTTGAAGGGAAATGTTTTGCCAGTGCTGTGAATTATGATCTTGAAAAACTTTTGTGAGGTCTTTTATGCTGAGGCTGATTTGGTTTGTGTTTAATCAGTCTCTGAAGTTTAAAATGTGCCTGGTATTCAAACTTTCAATTTTGTTTCTAATAGATCATTGTAATAATCAATATTCTTAAAAATTCACAAAATTCATAAATTTATTAGGCACAAAATTGAAAGTTCAAGATCCTACTGGATAAACAAAACCTCCATTTTATGTGTAGTAGAGTAGATTCATTGATTTTAAAAGGACTGAATATGTTAGAGATCTATTAGACACAAAATAATAATTACATAACTTAAAAGTTTAAAGATTAAACTTATAATTTAACCTAAAAATGTTGAAGTTGCTTGATTTTTACTGTGGTTGGGGCCAGGTGTCAATGAAAACAGAAGTGACATGGCTACGCGACATGCTGAGAGGAGACGACACGTTTGAACTACAAGTAAAACTCCTCAAGCAAGTCCCTGAAGAGTACCCCTACAAAGACGACGAGTAAGCAATTTCCATATCTACGTAAAAGAATAACTCTTATTTTACTAGTTTTGCTTCCTGTCTGTGTTCATTTGGTCTGAAAAAGATAGCTATATTCTCTGATTCCTTGAACCAACTTTTAATCTTAATCCCAAGTTATATATATAGTCTTTTTGCTATTTGTAGTTTCTTATGAATGGATTTATGTCTTTTATAGGCCAAATATACCAAATAGTCTATCATCTTTAAGCTTATTACCAAGGTAAATTCAACAAGGGGTAATTCACACCGTCATATTTGCAAATATAGCAACAAAATTACAACTGTGCAAATATGAAAATTTTTCACGTATTGATTTAGGCATTTTTACGTAGTTCTATTTTTCTTCTCGTGTATCACTCTTGTGCATCTATCATCACTGTATCGTCTATCGCTGATAGGCGTTGCAAGGTTGTTTTAATCTTTTCAGTGAATTAGTTTCGGTTTTTTTTTAGCATATCTATAATGTTTGTGGCTATATTTACAATTAGTTGGGTTTGTTTGGCCATATATGTAACCGCTCCTATTATCAATTTGGTGTTTTATCGTTTAAAACTCTCAATTAGATCCTTAATATTCAACAACATAAAAAATATCCCTTACACAGAGGCAGGCCACTTAAAAAGGGAAATTGACAAGTTTTTGGAATGCTATGACCCAACTTCTTTAATTGGACTTTGGAATGCTCAAATGACCCAATTAAAGACCCAACTTCTTTAATTGTGTCCAAATGACCCACTTTAATATTTAATTGAATTTAAATTGAAAGGAAATTACACTGTTACCTCTAAGTTCAAAAATCAAACCTTTCGTCCCTTTGTCTTCTCCTTCAAATTTCTTCTCCGTTTCCCTTTAAGGTAAGTTCGATTTCTGTTAATTTTTGTTATTTTCCATTTATTTTCCATTGATTTGAATGTTGAGGGAATATTTAATGAAATTTAAATTGAAAGGAAATTACACTGTTACCCCTAAGTTCAAAAATCAAACCGTTCGTCCCTTTGTCTTCTCCTTCAAATTTCTTCTCCGTTTCCCTTCGAGGTAAGTTCGATTTCTGTTAATTTTTTGTTATTTTCCATTGATTTGAATGTTAAGGGTTTTAATTTTCATCGCTGTTGAGCAGTTGAATGTTAGGTTTCTTCGTCAATTTTGTTTTTCGGTGTTTTTTTTAATGAATGAAAACATGAATAACATTACATCGATTTATGTTTCGTTTCTCGTGTATTTCATTTTTCGAAAAATAGGAAGACTATTTACTCTTTGTTTCGTTCATTGTTTTTGGTTCTTTACTGTATTTTATGTGAAATTGAGTTATGTTGTCTCTGTGTGTTAGGTTTGTTTGAGAAATATTTGTGGTGGGAGGTTGAAGAAGAAGGGTGAACTCGGGCAAAGTGGGATAGATCTCGCGTGAGGTTGAAGAAGTTCCAAACCTGGCTCGAGGTTTCTAAGTCTCTGTCCAATTTCTCGGGAACGACCTCGAGCGAGGTGGGCYTGAGGGAATTCAAAGACACACAACCTCGCTCGAGCTTTCTAACCCTCTGAAATATTCCATGGGGCTATCTCGCCTGAGGTTGAGCCCGAGAAATTCGACAGAGGCTTAGAAACATCGAGCTAGGTATTTGAAAGTCGCTCGAGGGTTTGTGCCCTCTTTTATTTTTCTCGGGTTCGACCTCGGGCGAGGTCGATCCCGAGGTATTCGGAAGAGGCTGAACCTCGAGGTTGAGCCCGAGGTTGAACATATTTCAAACACCTCGGGCTCAAACTTGACCAAGATTATCCTGGGAAATTTTCCAGAGTGTCCAAAACCTTCCTAAATCCTAAACCACGCTTGAGGTTATTCCCACTTTGCCCGAGTTTAGTCTTCTTCAACCTCCGACATTTCAACAAACATTACACCAACACCACACAGAAGAACCATAGAGAAAGCAAAAAAAAAATCAAGAACAAATAAACAAAGTAGATTTCCTTCCCTAAAATGAAATCCAAGTTGATGGAAAACTAAATTGATGCAATATCATTCACGTATTTCTTCATCTAAGCACCAAAAAACATAATCAATGGAAAAAAATACGATTAACTTCTCATACGAAATCAAAAACCGGTCTTAATCTTCAAAATCGATCGCCCACTATATACCTTAACAGAAATCGAACTTAGAAGAAATCTCGAACAGTTTCTTTTTTGAATTGAGAGGTACTAATGTAATTTCCTTTCAATTTAAATTCAATTAAATATTAAAGTAAGTTATTTGGGCACAATTAAAGAGGGTGAGTCATTCGAGCCTTTCAAAAACCTTTGAAGGTTATTTGTATCAATTTTTYCTTAAAAAACAATGGATTTGGTTAATGGGGGTTAAATTTTGCTAATAAAGAGTTAAGTTTGATGTGACAAGTCGCATCATAATAGGTTACTAAAATAATAATTTAATAATCTTGTGTACAAATTTTTTTATAGCATGATCTAATAGAGAATTTTTAACACAATAAAAAAATTGATTAAAAAATTAAGGATTGGATCAACTAAAATATGTTGTGAGTTGATCCTTTATCCCCGTATTACAAAAAAAAAAAATTAATTAATTATTAAATTATTTGGTAATATTTAGTTTTTTTATTGATTGGGTCCCAGTATAATACAGCAGCTAGCAGACCTTGGATTTCGTGAGTGACGTCATGAGCGTGACGTCTTTTTTTTGTTTCTTACGCCATCTTAAAAATTTTCAAATTATTGCTTCTTTTCTTTGACGACTTTTTCTCCCAGCTTTTTTTTTCTCCATTTGTAACTATTTTACTTTTATTCTTTTATTTATTTATTATTATTATTATTTTTTAAGAAATAAGTTGTCAAATACTACTTCGATTATCTTATTTGTTCTCCTCTCTTAAAACTTTTCATAAGCTGAGTTAGATTTTTAAAGATTTTTTAAAAGTTGTTTGTTTTAAACACAAATAATTTTTTAAAATAAAAAATGAAATCGTTAATAAAATGATCAATTTATTTTGTTTTTATTATCTACTCTAGCCAGGTCCCCACCTAAATAGGGATATATTATATTATGTATTTAAAGTTGTTTCATTTATTTTAATATATGGTGTTAGACTCAGGACTTGGATTATGATTTATGAACCGATTTTCAAATATGGTTTTTACTTTTTTTTTTTTTAATTATTCTCTCTACACTTTTTTTCCTTTCAAAATAACTAACTTTTGATTAAGGGTTACCATGGCTAGTACACTCACTAAAATCGTCTATCTAACTTATATACCCATGAATCTTTATCTTATGGGGTAAGTTTTAGAAACTTATTTTCATACATGTCTAAAGATTTCGAATTTTACACTTTTAGATTTCTGTATTTCGTAATATCGATTTTACTCTTATTTATTATAGTTATTTTTTTAAAATCTAAAATATTGAAATCCCTAAATTGTAATCATATTCTTTTAATTATTGTGGGTCTCACACAACTTTTCAACACTAATCCCTTAATTCACTCATTCAAAAAGATTTATTCCCATGATTTACCAATATTATTAATTACAAAAATATTATAATTCGTCTCTCTCATGTAATTTTCCATTGGTTGTCGGAAGTCACTGTAGTTAATTCACTCACTCTCGTGTATCTAACTTATATACCCATGAATCTTCATGAGTAAGTTTTAGAAATTTATTTTCACACAAGTCTAAAGATTTCCAATTTTACACTTTTAGATTTCTGTAGATTTTTTTGTAATATCAATTTTACTCTTATTTATTACATTTACATTTATTATAGTTATTTTTTAAAAATCTAAAATTGGATATCTTACAATTATGTTCAAATTGCTTACAACTATCTCTTTAGTTAATACTCTAATTCAAATTAGTTAATACTTACCACTATGTTTCAAAAAAAAAATTTGATTCTAACTAGTTCTCTATTTTATTCAATATACCCAACTCGACTCAAAATTCACTATAAGATATATCCTCATATATACAATAGTTCACACCTAAATTTTGCACCACTAAAATCATAACAGTACAAAAACAACCATTGAAGATATATTGGTATGGAAAGGGTTTCGAAGGGGTTTAACAATAAAAAAAAATCAGGGTTTTCAACATTGTTCAAATCTAAAATCAAAAACTAGGAGGATATATTGGAATGCAAAATATATGGAAGTTTATATGGTGAGACAAAACAAACCTTCCAGTCAGCGACTAGACAATGGTTGGGATAAACGAAAACGAATGAGAAGCTAGACGGACTGCTCTAGCGACGGAGAAGAAGTAGCAGACGGAAACCGAATGACAGAGGAAGAATAATAGTTGACGGACTGCTCCAATGATGAAGAAGAACAGAGACAACAACCGAAGAAGAAGGAACGCGTACAGCAGTCGGAGACGAAGGAACGGACGGAAAAGGAACGACAGAGGAAGAAGAAAAGTTGGAGGAATGAGGTTTTCGAATTTTTTCAATAATGGATAATTTTGGGGATTTGGTATTAGTATAATTAGGAAAGATTTAAGTGATTTAAATTGTAGTAACTCAATTTGGATTTTAAAATTTAATTACTACATATACAAAAGGATATAATAGTAATTTGAGTGATAGATATCATCTTAAATTAAATAGGAATTTTATACATGCAAATCTTTTATGTAATTATAGTGTCTATCAATGTACTAATCCGTCTAATAAATGTGTGACTAGGTATATTTTTCACATCATACTCTTTGTTACTTTCAATTGGACCCTTTGTCCTAACATGGAAGTGCAGGTGACTCAGGTTCATCCGCTATTTGAAACTTTTTGAACTAGATGGTCTAAATTGAAATTAAACTGAATTATAAAAGAAATATTAAAATCTTAAAACTACATCCACCCAATTAAAATTTGGCGATTTGAATCATCTGGTCAACGGCAAATAAAAGGTCAATTATTTTGTGGTCATTTCCTTCTCAGCAATCTTTTTTTGCTTTACTATCCCCAACAATAATTGTACCTCCTCTGTTCTCAACATCTCAATTTCTACTTTTTCTTCCACCGGAAAACATGACGGAAGCCGGCGGTTGCGGCCGGTGCTGCTTCAGCTTCATCTTGACTTCCGGCTTCACAGCTCTGTTCTTATGGCTCAGCCTCCGCACCCACAAACCCAAATGCTCAATCGAATCTTTTTACATTCCTGCGCTAAATCAGTCCCTAAATTCCTCCTCAGATTCCACCGTCTTCTTCGATCTGCGCCTCAAAAACCAGAACAAAGACAAGTCCGTCTTCTACGACGCCATCAATCTCAACCTCACCCTCGTCGACGGCGGGCGGCGGCCGGTCGGCAACTTGACGGTGGCCGGATTCCACCAGGGCCGCGACAAGAAGGCGTTCAGGAAGGGGCAAGTCGAGGCTCGTGGAGTGGATTGGAAGGCGGTTCGGCGGAATGGATCGGCGGTTTTCCGGCTGGATTTGGCGACGGCGGTCAGGTACAAGATCTTGTTTTGGAAGACGAAGAGGGATAATTTGAGGGTTGGGGCAGAGGTCAAAGTCAACGCCCAGGGTGCCAAGGAATACCCGCACGGGATTACGCTCAGCTCCGGCGCCGCCGTGGCCGGCAGATCGCCGGCGGGAGCTCTGTGGAGCGTTGGGGCGTTGATATTGTGGAAGTTCTGGTGAAATTAGGGGTTTGTTTTACTATTTTTTCTTCTGCTGTTATTGACCGGAATGTTGGGCGGCGTTATTTGATTCATCGGAACTGTCTCCACCGCCGACGGCGGCGAAGCAGATGTAGAGGGAGAGTTTAATTTTTTTAAGGGCTTTTTGGAGAGAAGTTTGCTCTGTTATGGTTCCTAATTTTTAATTTAGTTTACAATCTTTTAAATGTTTTTCTTAAATAATTCTACATTAATTTTGTTAATAACAGCTCCATAAAGTAATTCTTTTTAATGTTACTAATTGAATTAAATTTTACATTTAGTTAATAAAATATTAATTTAACAATGTCTCAATTTTCACCGGTAATTGCTCGTAAAAAAAGAATGTGTCAATTTTTAAAAATATTTTTATATGCAAGGACCTAATTTAGAATTTTGATAAAGATAAAATTTTAAAAATTTTAGAAAATTTAAAACCGATAAGAAAATCACTTCAACCAAACGTTAGGAATATTTTATATATTTAACTTTGTTTTAGGCCTCGACATACATCGGAGGCATTCAAAAATATTTTAAATTCCTTTCTCAATTTATGAATTTTTAACATTTTTACGGTAGACCAATTTGAGCATAACTGTTTTGCTTAGACACAATCTGACGTAAATTTATATCTAAAAGATCGTAGGTTTGAATTCTAATTCCCACATGTTTTTGTAGTTTTTGATTGGAGTGAAGTATTTTCATTTGTGAGTATCTTCTTTCTTATTTTCTTGTATATATGTATGTATCTATATATATGTATCTCAAGGAGAAAGACCACCTATTTACTCGAGAGGTAGTGGAGGCCAACTAACAATTCTAGAAAATGAGTTTACTTATTGATCCAAGTATTAAAATCTTCTATAGATTGGGTTACTTGCTTAAAATCTTATTAAAATGAAAACGGAAACATGGAGTTCCAAAAATGTGGTTTTACGTTTTTTCTCTTTTATCAGTTTTTCCTTTTTTTCCCTTTTAGGTTGTGAATGGACTGCATCAATTTCCCTCCTGTTGGAGAGGATTCGGCTTCAACAACAAGATCCACCAAACAAAAACAGAAGAATAGGAAAAAACGTAACATAAAAGTTTCTAACTTTCTCAACTACAATGAAAAGTCTTTAATTTACCATGAATAGGCTCTTTGGTCAAAATCTCATGTCAGTCACCCGCATATCAATGTCTTTAAGCCGAATTATAACTACATTTTTGTTTTACATACATTTATTCCCTAAAATTTGAAATTTATTTTTCCTAGTACAATAATATATGAGTTAGTCAGAATACATGTCTTAACCAATTTAATTAGATTGAAAAATACTACACTCATTGGAAAAGGGACGTGATCACTTTAGGTGGTAATTTAGGGATGATAGGACAATATTTATTTATTATATAAGTAATTTATTAAATGCGGCTTTTTTTTAATATATTTTTCTCTTTTATTCTCTCTTCCCCTTCAGTTTCCCTCCAACAAGTGTTGCTGTCGCAATCTTCCCTTCAGGTCACTATTTTTCTACACTCGACCAAACGTATATTTTACCCTATTTTATTTCTATCCAATATCTTTATTTTTAATTTAGATTAAATTATAAATTTAGTTACTAAATTTTTATTGTGGTGTGTTTTTTCTTATAATTATTATTCAATAAAATGATTCAAACTTATTACTTGTCCAAAAGTGTATTTTACCTCATTTTATTTCTCTCTCAATATCTTTATTTTTAATTTAGATTACATTATAAATTTAGTTACTAAATTTTTATTGTTGTATGTTTTTTCTTATAATTATTATTCAATAAGACGATTCAAACTTATGATTTTTAGTTAGTTCAACCTGATAGTTATTTATTTATTTATATTAATTTCATTCTCAACCTCCAATCACCTCTAAACTATAATCGGACTTCAAATAAATTTCAAATTTCAAATTTCAAATTCCAATCATATGGGTTGATTTTGGACACAAAAGCATCTCAATCTATCATATCTTTAAACTCTACTTTCTCATTTCACATGTTAAAATGTCTCCTAATGATTTTGGTGGAGACCAAACTACCCAACCAAAAGTGGGATGGTCTTGAGAATGTTTTGAAACATTTTCTACTTTCAATTTTTTTGTTTTTCAAATTTAATTTGACTCAATAAAATCTATTGCACTCTTGACATATGCTAAAAATGTTCGTAGTCTAGGTCATAGATATTTCGATAAATAAATTGAAATTCACTCCCATGTATTGATTTTCTTTTTCAACATCTATGGTACAGAAAAAAATCAATAACAATGTAATTTTATATTTTTTTTCATTTTGATTACTGTACCTTGAAAACGTTTATTTTGATCCAAATTTTTTTGTTTGAAATGGAAGCAGTTGCATTAAATTAAGCCACATGAGAGTCCTACAAGAAGCCAAGGAAGAAAAGAGTTTTGAGAGTACCACATGTCCGATGGAGATTAAATTTCCCATTTTGCAAGACAGTAGGCTGAGAAGTTACATTGACGAGGGGCATGACGAAAGAGATGAAATCGACATTTGGTGTTAGAGTTTTTAGTATTGATTCATTTTAGTTGTTCACGTATTTTTAAAAAGCGATCATTTCGATCCATCTATTTCTATATTCATTTTATTTTTCTCAGTATATTTAGTGGGGGTGGAGGTGTGGTGGAAGTTGGCCCGTGTCAAACAAACAAGATAAAAATAACAACAAATATAACCTATAGAATAATAACAATAATCACCATTTTTTTTCCAATCGCACAGGTAATATAACATAAGAACAATAAGGATAAATATAATTAATAATTTATAAGAAAAGTAATCTCCATGAATTTTAGAACTCAAAAGAGAACAAAAACATTGTTCCAATTTCAACTTCTTGTAGTTCGTTCTCATATCATCATATTCACAAAAAATGAGCAGAATGATTCGATTTCTCATCCCAGAAAAGGAATTCTGAGATTCAAAGGGTAGAAGTGTTTATGGTCTGCAAATTTCTCAGAGAATAGTACTCTCCACGGCGCCCCAATGAAATCAGCTCACTGTGCGATCCTTGTTCCACAACTTTTCCGTTCTTGATCACGGCGATGGAGTTCGCCTTCTGAATCGTTGATAATCGGTGAGCCACGATTATGCAAGTTCTGCCCACCATCATCTTCTCCAGCGCTTCCTGCACCAAGTTCTCTGATACACTGTCGAGTGCGCTCGTTGCCTCATCTAGCAGAAGGATTGAGGGATTCTTCAGGATTGCTCGAGCGAGTGCGATCCTCTGTTTTTGGCCTCCTGATAGCTGAGCTCCTCTCTCTCCGCAGTATGTATTGTACCCATCTTCCATTCCACTATTACAATAAAGAAAGGGGAAAAAAGTGTAATGTTACTGATTGAAATCTGTGTTTTTAGATAGCTTAATTTTGTTTTCGTTTTTATTTTAATGATGAAATGGAAGGAAGGAAACCTTGGAATAATGATGTTATGTTTACCTTATAAATTCGTGAGCATTGGCTAGAACAGCTGCTTCTATAATCTCTGATTCCCCTGCATCCCCCTTTCCATAGGCTATGTTTTCTCTGATAGTTCCGGCAAAAATAGTTGGCTCTTGGCTGACTAATGCAATCTGTGACCTTAACCATCTCAAATTGTAGTGCTTAATGTCTTGCTCATCAATGTATACGGATCCACTTGAGGGATCATAAAACCTCTCAATGAGTCCAATAATGGTAGATTTTCCAGAACCACTTTGCCCCACTAGTGCAACTGTTCTTCCTGCATCAATTTTAAGGCTCAGACTCCTTAAAACCATCTGGTCAGGTCTTGTTGGATATGAGAAGCAAACACTCCTGAGCTCTACCTTTCCCTTTATCCGTCTTTTGAGATCTCGTCCTGATTTGCTATCTGGATCAATTTCAGTCTTCCTGTCTAGGATTGCAAAAACTGATCCAACAGCATTGCTTCCTTTAGATATATCAGAAGTCATACTTCCAGCATCCGCTATGATATATGCGGTGAATAGCAATATCAAGAATGCTTGGAAGATATGCTCTGAGGATATTAAATTTTGTGTCAATAGTCTCCCACCATACCAGTAGGCCAAAGCTGTAGCAGCAGTGTTAAAGAACTGGGAACTGAATAGGCCAAGGCCAGATATCCAAGACTGCCTAGCACTCTCCTTCTTAGGACCTTTTTGCGTGGCAGCAAAGAGCCCGAGCATCTTTTTCTGAGAAGAGAATGCAGTGATAGTTTTATGGTTTATAACGGCTTCACTTGCAAGTTGGCTGCCTTCTCTTTGTGCTTTACGGGCTTTTTCAGCCATGCTCTTCATCAACACACTCCTTGCATAGAAGCTACCGATGACTAGTGGCTGCACTGCAATCATCACCAGAGTTAACCTCCACGAGAGCACAAGTCCCACACTGTAAGCAAGGACTGCACTAAAAATTGCTTGGACCAGTAATGACATTCTGTCTCCAACAAGAGAACGGACCATGTTGGCTTCAGTCGATAGCCTTGCACAAATGGCTGCACTTGTGTTCTCATCTTGATCGAACCATCCAATTTCGAATGTCATAAGCTTTTCAAGTATTTTCTCACGCACCCTTTTGGTTAATCTTTCTCCCATGATAGAAAAATTGTGATGCTGCAGGATATTTGTTAAGAAGTTGAAAATGCCAATTCCTAAAAAGACAAGTGACAAGGTTCTAGATTTAGACTTAATTTTGGGCTCATTAGCACGAAAATAAACTGATATGAGTGCTCCGACGCAATAAGCATTAATGGGCTGCACTGCTCCTGAGCCCAGAGCACCTACACATCCAAGGAAGGCTCGTCCCCATTCAGGTGCATTCATTTTCAGCAAACGCCATTGGGAAGGAGAAGGATAAGTTTGCTTTCTATCTTCTTCAAAGCTTTCATCATCAGGATCGAATTGGACAGAGTAAGAGTAGGGTGTTCCCATGGAAACAGACATCGCTGTGCTGAAGGGATATAAAACTGGAGTACTAGGTCCACTGGATCTCACACTCATTGGGCTTGTGGGAGTACTCATCCTATGGCGATATCTTTTATCCATTTCAATGTTGGAATCATTGAAAGTTTCATTTTGCACAGCCATCTGCTGCAACTGCACCATTCTTAGATACTCTCCACCCTGTCCATTGTTCAACAGTATCAGCTCATCATGTGAACCTGATTCAATTACTCTTCCAGCTTTAAGAACCACAATCTGGTGTGCTGTTTGTATCGTTGAAAGGCGATGTGCAATGGTGATTGTCGTCCTTCCTTTTGATGCCTTATCTATTGCTTCCTGTACCATTTGTTCAGATTGTGCATCTAGTGCACTTGTTGCTTCATCAAGTAGCAGCATTCTTGGGTCCCTTAGAAGAGCTCTTGCTATGGCAATCCGTTGCTTTTGACCTCCAGACATCTGGAAACCAAACTGACCAACCTGAAGAAAATCACAGTCATTGACATAACCAAAGATTCAGTTAAAGCGTTTCTTATCTAAAAAAAAAAAAAAGATTCAGTTAAAGCAATCTAATTTTGTTTCACTTTTGAAGTACATGGTAAACTTTTAATAGTTTACAAATGTTTTATTTGTTTCAAACTATTGAAGAAGGTCATCTATTTCATCCACTGCAGATGATAACTAGTCTCAAGCTTTAAAGTTTTAGATAGCAACCTAATTACATGCGTGACAAAAACTTACTTGAGTATCATAACCTTCTGATAGCCTAACGATGAAGTCATGTGCGTTTGCAGCTTTAGCTGCATTCATCACTTCTTCCATTGAAGCTCCATCTTTTCCAAACATTATGTTCTCTCTTATTGAAGTTGCAAACAGAACAGGTTCCTGATTCACCAGACCCATTTGAGATCTCAGCCATTTTAGCTGAAATCTTTTTATTCTATGTCCATCCAAGAGTATCTCTCCATCAGTGGGATCATAAAACCTTTCAAGCAGTGATATAACAGTGGACTTGCCAGACCCACTTCCTCCTACAAGTCCTACTCTCTTCCCTGCTGGAACCTTCAGATTGAATCCTTGTAATACAGGAGTATCTGGTCTTGATGGATAACTAAAATATACGTTTTGAAATTCAATTTCCCCTTTCACGTGTGATAGAGCTTTCTCCTTTTTGTCTTCTCTGTCTGTCTCAGAAACACGGTCGATCATTTCAAGGATACGAGTAGTTGCAGATTTTGCCTCTGTGATGGAGGTTAGATGAGGAAGTGCACTCAATATACTCCTGAAAATATTGAATTTCCAAAAAAAAGAAAAACAAAATAATTGAAGATGCGGGTGAATGGAATCGTGCAACTAAACACAGCAATAAATGCACTGGATATAGATGATGAAGATATACTCACAGTCCTCCCATTAGAACATTGAAACCAGCTATAAAAACATCGCCTCCTTTTTCTCCTTTCTCAGTAATCAAGTAAGTGCCAATCCAAGCTTGAAAGCCCCAACCAACATAAATGATTCCCATACTTCCAAGCATCAATCCCTTCACAAAACCCGACTTAATCCCAAATTCCATACTTTTTTGGAGTGCTTGGCTGAAATTTTCCAGTGTTTGACTTTCTCCTACATATGAATATACAGTTCTTATTGAAGATACTGCTTGCTCTGCAATCCCACCAGCAACACCATAAGATTCAATCATCTTCATTATCAAGTCCACCATGATCTTTCCAAACACGAGCCCTGGACCAATGAACATGACTGAGAGCGGGATGACTGCAAATGTCAACCTCCATGATGATAAGAAGGCAAATATGTGGCAGAAAACGAATGTTGACATGTAAGCAAGACAATCAGGTATCTGCACAGAAAGAAAGAATGAGGTATACTAGCATGATCAACAATGAAATTATTGATTATATTATTGACACTTCTCGGGCACTGCAGTGTGGGGAAAGAGTGACCCTGAAATCAAACCTTTTCACACAAAGCAACTTGGATTGAACTGGCATCAGAGGAAATGAGGGAGACGACCTCATGAGTTGTTGAAGAGCCTGCAGCTTGGGTATCAAAGAAGCCAACTTCTTGTCTAAGCACAGATTTCAAATATTCCATTCTCATCCGAGATGTCTGTCTCTCTGCTGTTCTTGCCCAACATAATCCTTCTGCAAAGTTAAAATTGTGAAACTCAATGAGAAAAACAGAGATTTTAACCCCCTCCTTGTCCCAATCTGAGTATATTTTCCATGCAAATGGCAGCTTCAAAGAGTTTGAATCAGAGCAAGATTCCAATATGCTTACCCACAAAGGCTGAAAGTCCAACTCCAACTGCTGTGTAAAGTAGACGCAGTGCAAACTGAAACATATTTGAATAGCAAGTTAACCAATTGCTTTACGTACTCCCAAATGGGCGATTCATAACAACTGAGAGCTTTTTTGTGGATAATTTGGTTAGAAACAGATTGGAGAGTTCTCAAAGATGAAAAGAAGTCTATTGATCATCTATGAGATGGTATCGTTTTTTTTTTGTATTTTTAGGCCCAAACTTTTTTTGTAATTACTGGTTTATAACTAGGTGGAGATCTCTCTTGTAACTTCATGGTTATTCTCATTAATGAAATTCCTCTGATTCTAATTAAAAGAAAATTAACCAACAGCATTTGGGATGTGTGGTAAAAGACAAAACTTCATACTTAAACTCAGTTTCTGCTATTTTTCCCTCGCAAGGGAAGACATCTTACTGTCATAGAAAACTTTTTCTTTTTCTGCCTCCTTTGGTTGCCTTGTTGTCGAAAAAGATATGATAGGAAGCTCCAGGCTATTTGTTTTGTTGGTTGAACATTATGTTTAATTGATCGTATCCATTGTGTCATTCTCTCACTAATTCTTCACTATCTCTTTCATAAAATGTGTAAGTTGTTCATTCACTTTGCCTTCTATCATTACTATATATCAACCATAACTAGGTATTTGCTTTTAACTTCCAATCAAATTGAAGAACAGAGCTTTTCAGAAAAGAAGACATAACAGAGGAGCAAGCTTTACCTTGTCAACCATATCATTTGTCAAGCCACTGTTTTTGTCTCCATAAGCATTGATCACGTCCTTGAGAATGAACATCGTGAGAGGTATCTGCACTCCATCTCCTATGCTGCCCAGAGTCCCGAAAAACATGAGAAACTTGTCGATGCCATCGGCATAGCGAAACATACTTTTCCCTGCCATTTTTCCCATCCTGTGGTCGATAGAGGAGCAGCAGCCTTGGAGATGATTAAAGGTATGTAATATTTCTAAGTTATCTAGAAAAACTGACGGATTATTATCTGTTGCACTGTCTCTTTCATTTTCTGATATAGCCAATGCAAACTGAGATGAAAATGGCTTTATATTTGAGCTCTGCCGGCAGCCATAGTGATTCTTGAAATGTCAAATCTTTTGGAATTACTATTTGTTTGTCTACAAGCAATTCAAGCACTTGGGAGACTGATTCTCCTTTCTAGTTATTGGAAAACACAAGTGAATCAGAAATATATTAACAAAACTTGGAAAATGAAGATGATTGATTTGGGATCCATGAATGATATGATAGGTTGAGTTTTTTATTTTTATTTTTCTTCTGTCTTTGGACTGCTTTGTATGGCCATGGTTATGTTATGTTTATGTGTGGCTTCTTCTAGTTGTTTACTCCTCCAAAACTAGGCAATATCTGCCTGCAATTTTTGCTCCCTTCCTAATGCATAAGGCCAAAAAGACTGCACTTTGGAGATTATGAAGCAATCAGAATCTGTTTTGAGGCTATAAGTTAAAGTATCATCCTTGTTTAAAATCTCCAAAAACTAATAGAAAACTAGAGCAATATCAGATGCTGCCACAGAGAGAGGGAAACAAAATTATTATATTCCATCTTCATTTTTTTCTTCTCTAGGACATTTGGTTTTGGATTGGACCAAATGAATTGGGTTGTCTTGGTCAACTTGCATTGTTATTGCATTCAAATAAGCCACACAACAACAAGTGCTGAATTGGTCAACATTTTTGCACCTTTTTGTTCTAAACTTACAATCAGCTGTGTAACCTTAAGAATCCAAATGTCATTTTGAATTTGAAAGACATCTTCCTAATCACTCTTATGAAGAGGGAGATTAAGAAAAAAAGCTCAGATGATGTGCAAATTTTGCCCCGAAAAATGTTGTAGGGAAAAATCAGACAGATGAGGAAAAATGACTGCATCAAGATAGATATGAGAAAGCCGAGATGGTCGTAAAATAAAACCGTAAATAATAAAACTCTAACTACTTTGGTCCCTTTTCTAAGTCCAACCTTAAAAGAATTTTTACTTTTGTAATATTGCATAATAGCATATAAGCTGATGATTGGGATACAAAAGAGAATTCTCAATTAAATTTCGAGGTCTCAAGTTCGAACCTTCTGATGAATTTAATACAAAAAATTCTTTATGTCTCTTGGGTCCGAGTTTTGGACAGGTGCAGGTGCCCTGGGTATAGGGAAGCAAAGCTTCGGCTCTCGGTTACCAAAAAAAAAAAAAGAAGAATATCAATTCTCACCGTGTTATATCATCTCTTCGTATGTGTAAATCTCATTCACAATAAATTATCCAAACATTGTTTTACCACCAAAATTTATTGAGTTTTCTATACCCAATACTTTTAAGTGTGGGCGCGAGATGACTTATTTTTGTTTCCCGTTCTCCCTGGCAAGTTGCAAGAACATTGAGATTTGTATTCTAGGTAGATGGTCACTGTGAGAGAAAATGTTTTTAAGCTAATTAAAACATTTTATAAACTTTTTTGAAATTATTTATTATTTTAAAAAAATTTAAAAACAATTAGTACTTGAAACGCTTTTAGAGTAGACACTTCATTAATATTTATTCCAAAAGTACTTATAAGAAAAATATTTAACTTAAAATTACTTTTATAAGAAAAATATTTAACTTAAAATTACTTTTATAAATAGCATCGTAAACTCACCATTGGACGGAGAGTGCGTATTTTATTTTTTCTTTTCATTATTTGGGAGATCAAAGGTGATGAAATAGTGGCTGTTTAAATATAATTAGGGTTTATGTTTTTCATTTCAAGATGATTTTTGAGACTTGTGGTTAAGTGAGTAGTAGTAATAAGCAAAGAAAATGAGGATAGGGCAAATGTAAAGGTTCCAATTTGCAAAATTAAATAATTCTTTTTAGCTTTAATTTCTTTTACTTTTAAAATTAAAAAAAAAAGGAGGAAAAAAAAACTTTTGTATTGAAACTGAAACCATCGCCCATAATTCTTTGGTATCTTTAGAATCGACAAAATGCCGGAATACGTTTTTTTTCTTTTCTTCTTTCTTTCTTGCTATAAGGATAAAGTTGGTTTAGAGAATATACTTTTACCATGCTAGAGCGAGCTTTACAAAGCATCTAAATATGTCGAGGTGGACAAGTCGAATCAGATCAACCAAGATTCTTAGATCGTATTTGGGACAATCGCATGAGTCTAACTCATAGGCTAGACCCATGGACCAAGCACCATAGGCCAACCCATAGGTTCGAGATACGGGCTTGAGCCATAGGTCGAGTCCAAGAGGTGCAACTCGGGGTCTAGGAGATGAGTCTCATGGACCAAATCCTGTTTTTCGAGTATTTTTGGGGCCAGGGCACGATTTCATAAATACAAAATTTGAATAGAAAAAATGTTTTAGAAAATTTTTGGAGAAGTCTCATACACCATGTATGGTAAAAAATCAATCTAATTTAAGTGTTAAAGTATATTTGACTAGATATTCGTCAATTTACCTTCTTTCCAAGTTACACTTGATCTCATTCTTTAAGAAGAGCGGTAAGAATTTGGTTATTCTAGGCAGATTTCATGCCTAACAAAGTAATATATGCATCAAGCTCCTGTCGGGAGAGGTTGAAAATTTCGAGGAGGATGGTACTTTGATTAAAGATATTCTTAATCTATCCTCCTTAGGAGTCCATCACTTCACGAATGTCCTGAGAAGGGCGAATGTAATAGCCCACAAATTGACTTTTGAAGCTATCTCATCCACGGTTAACTGGTGTTGGTCCACTCAATTTCCCATCGTACTTTTAAATGAAGTTAGCAGAGACTTTGATCATTATGTAGTCCATGAGGCACATCTAATTATTTAATAAAGTTCACAGATTTATATTCAAAAAAAAAAAAATTAAGAAATATATGTCTTATCCGATGAGCTATGTTTCGACAGCATCTATACTATCAAGTGATTTTTTTGGAAATAAATAAATCTTATTTAGAATAATTTTCAAAATGATTTTTGTTATCTATATATATAATTATCAAATTTTTGAACCCTACAAACTAATGGCTCATAATGGAATGTTTCACATTGCAACTTAAATTCCATTTAATTGAATTTAGCCCTTTAGCATAAAATTATTATCTCAGGCATGTGCGTGAGTTTGTCTTATGAAAATTATATATATAAATCATTTTTAATTATTAAAATTTGTTAACAAAAAGTTAAACACGTGGATATGTCACCCACTTAAATACTATTTTAGACACGTGAAACTCGTTTTGTCAATGAAACCAACCCACGTATTAATAAAATTCATTTCTTAAAAGCGTTCAAATAAAATAGATCAAATATATTCAAATATGTTAACAATGCAATAATTTAATGACGTATCAATTTATGTTAACACATATTAACATCTTTTTCTTCATGAACTTAATTTTCTGAAGTTTAATCTTTTAAAATTCGCAATTTACTTTTAATGTATTAAAAATTCTCAATGATGTATTTCATAAAAAGAAAATTTGTTAAAATTTGCTAACGAATAACTGTTGTTAAATTACTATTTTACTAATATATTTGAACACATGAACGCGAATACTATATGACACATTGACCCACTCATTATTAAAATTCGTTTATTCTAAGTGACACGTCGGTATAAATATGTAATTAAAATAATAATTTATTAATACGTTACTTCTTTTGTTAATAAAATTTAATATTTTCACTAAAAAAATATATTTGAATTTAAATACCTAAATGGAAAATTAAGGATTAAACTAAAAATTACTCCACACATTAGAGATTTCTAATTTGGTATATGTTAAGCATTTTAAAGACATAATTTAAGAGTAAAATTGAAAATTTTAAAAGATTAACTAACAATCTAATAAAAACTTAAAAGATTAAATACGTTTTAAAATAAATATGAAAGTTCCACCTAATGGAATTTCAAAGTTAATGGGTTCAAATCTCATTAAGATTGTCTATGAATTAATTTTTATGAATTTTCAGACAACAAATATTGTACTGTTAAGTGATTGACCGTGAAATTATTAGAGCGTGCAAATTGATCCATACACTTTGAGGATAAAAAATATCATTTCTAACTTTTTTATTATTATTATTATTATTTGGGTCAAAGAACCCAGTTCGAATGGGATGTTGCCGTCGCCGATAAACCCATAAACCCCACAACGAGAAGCAACGGCGGCTGAATTCGCCGGAGACCGGAAATTTGCTTTTGCTGTTGCAGTTGCAGACCTTTCGGAAGCCGAACCTCAAATGCGTTCCAAATCCAAAAATCTAAGCTCACTATTCCGCTCCGCCATTGCAGCTTCAAAACCTTCACAGAACCTCCAAGATGCGGCTCTCAAAGACTACGTCTCCACCATCGACCCCTTTTCTCCCAGCACCTCTCTCTCTAAAGCCATCGATTATCGATATATCAAGTCCGCGAACTCCAAGAAGCCTCCCCAGAAGCTCAATTCTGATGTTCAATTTCCTGCTCTCGTTTTGGAAGAGCCTTCAGGGTCTGGTATGCATACTGTATTGAGATTGTTTGGTTATATATATGCATTGTTTTTGTTATTTTGGTTAATGGGGTTGTGAATAATCTTCGATCAAGCTCAATTTCGCCCTAGGTTTTGGTGGCTTAATTAGTGAACCGGAAGAAAGTTTTTGTTTTAATTATATTCTGTTTGCAGTGATGGCACTGATAGGTGAATGATATTTGATTTATCAGGTTTTACTCACCTCAAAGGATAATGTTTGAATGCAGGGGATTCTATGAAGCATCTAACCAAGGCAATATCTTCCATTCTGTGCGGTACGTGTCATTGAATGTTTGTTGTAGTTTCTGCAAATATTTAGAATTGCATTCATGAATTTCTCCTTAAGTTGTTAATGCAATAATAAGGATATAGTACCTTGGAACTTTCTGAGTGGTTTGTTTATTTCTACGTCCTGTCCAGTTACACAAATTCACTAAATTATTTCTCTATATTTTTTGTGCAAATGTTACAATGACTTGAACTTTAATGTTGAAAACAGAAAACTAAAAACCTTGGTTTATTAACTGGGCAAGTTTCGTCATTCTCTACAGGTTTTAGAATTGTATTTATAATTACTTGGCTTGTAATTTTCGTAGACATGGTTTCATAAGTTATAGTTTTGTTTGTGATTTTATTTACATGTAGTTCTTTGTTTCTTTGCCTAGTAAAATGCTTTACCAACGCATTGTTCCCGTTTGCAGAAGGCTCATCTGTCAGCTCTCGTGATGCACAAGGAAATGGTGATGATAAATCTGTGGAAAAATTATTAGACATACCGTGGTTTTCCAAGATATCCAATCATAGCATATCATTTCGTCGCAGAGAGATATCCCGTGAAAGAAAGCAAAAATGGATTTTCAAAAGTAGCCAAAGCAACAGATTTAATCGATTAGTTAGAAATTGCGCACAGAAGCTGGGGACTGATGTTACTCTTGAAGTTTTTGGTAAATTGGGACGAGAAACTGGTGTGAAAGAATACAATGCACTTATGGATATATGTTTAGAGAAAGCTAAGACAAGTAAAGACGTGGAGATTGTATTGGAACAGATTGCCAAGGTTTATCAGCTATTTAAATTAATGAAAGAACAGGGTTTTCAAATAGAAGATGAAACTTATGGTCCAGTTCTTACATATTTAATTGAAATGGACATGATGGAAGAATTTGATTTTTTCTGTGAGGCTATAAAAGATGGACATCCAGGCTCGTATTCTAGGTTGGGTTATTATGAGATGTTGTTCTATGTTAAAATCAACGATGGAGAAAAAGTTCAGGAGCTTTGTAAGCATGCTGCAACTAATGATGGAGTGGACAA
>NW_019104501.1:909229-965988 GCF_001995035.1 Momordica charantia | reverse complement strand
ATGAAGCATCCACCTAGGCTTTTAGACTTCAATGTACTAGCCTTAACCCATAAAATATTACTTGGAAAGTGATCAAAATTGTGTTTCACTATTTCAACGTTGGAAAAAAGTTGCCGCTGTTGTTTTAAAGAGGATAATAGAACTTATCTTTATTGACAACGTCAATGGGGTATATACCAAGGGGGAGATCAGAAATTTTCCCACTCTCCTAGCCTCTATTACTGACAAAAACAGACTCCTTCTAGATACTTACATTCATTATATACTAACTCATACACGACTTCTCTCCTCTCATACGTCACATCACTTAGTTACCAGTTGTGATGGATATGACCTTCTAAATAAGTTCTGTAGGTTGTGATGATGGACATTGTGTTTGGCATAAGCACTTAGAAATTTTAAATCTACATTCATATTTTTCTATTTTTGACAAGCTATTGTCACACTTTTGGTGAAGCATATGTCTTACATTGAAATTGATTCATATGATACCTATTTAGTTAAAAATTTGGAACCTGTGGTCACAGAAAATTATTTGTTGGCCCTCTGCGAATGTGAGCAGAAGAACGAAATTCTGCAGATGCTGGAAATTATAGACATCACAAAGCTTTCATCAACTGTACTCGCAGTTAACATCTTCGAATGCTTAGCGAGGCTATCACTTCATTCTTTTGCAGAGAAGTTGCTTGTGGCATTTAAAACTTCTGGTATGTTAATGATTACCATAAATTTTTATTGTCCAAGGAATTTCATGCAGTCATATCTTTGTAAGGAGCGTATTTGGATGAAGTCAGATATATTGAAATTAGCAACTGAATAGATTTTCTAAAATTAATATATAATCTTTTTGGATTTTTGAAACCAGACAAGTGATAATTTTGTAAAACTTAAAGAATACCATCAATCCCAGTAAATAGTATTTTAAGCTTAAACCAATAAGAATTTTTAACTATGTTCTATTTTATAGTAAAAGAAGAGGAATATCGTAGGCTTTTAACAAGTTATTCACTAGTCATTAATAAGATTCAATTATGTTTGCATGGGTATTATATTTATTTGACCTTTTTCAATTGTATGATCTATCTATATTTATTGTACTCTGTTCAGATCATGTCTTTCTGGCAAGTATTGTGTTTTTGGTTTAATATTCAATATAGGCTCATCAGTATCGCATAAATATCCTATTGTCTTCTTCCCATACTGTATTACTGAATTGAAATTGCAGGGACTGGAGCAGGGAATATCCCATACCTTATTTATAGTTATGCTGTCAGCATTCCAAATTTAGCGGTGAGGTTCCCATGAATAATGCTGGTAATGCCCTTGAGTCTACAAATCTCTCTGCCCCAGGCAGTTTGATTATTTTGAAATTGGATGCACCTTTTCTTTTTCCAATTTTGGAAGTCATTTTGTTTATTTGCGTATTGTCATGTCACTCTGTAGAATTTATAAAAAAAGAAAAAGAAGAAAGAAAAGGAAAAGGAGTTGCTTTAAATAGAAACACATTGTGCCCTACCTAAAAGGGTCACACAACTTAAAATAAGAGGCTTAATTGTTAAGAAAAAAAAAGGTAGGTACGGAACACCCAAATGGAGCAATTGAAGTGAACCACACTCTAAACCTCCTTTAAAGATCAAGCTACTTGTTGAGGATTTTATTATTTCTCTCTCACTTAGATATTATAAATAACAATGAAGAAAACTATCTGGCAAATAAGTCATTCTCTCTAACATAAGGGAGGACGGACAGACAAGCACCACCTCTATCAAGCCGCTTGACTAATAGTTTCGAAAGTCAGGCTCTTCTGCTGAGCGAAGCTGCGAGCCTACCCTTCTCGAGCCTACTTAAATAGCTTACACTTACCAAGGACTTGCCCAAAAGCTTAGTAACATCTCCCTTTTCCAGTGGGAAGAGTCAAAATCTTATTTAAGAACTTCGACTAAGAAACATTGATGGACAATACTGATGATAGCTCAATGAGTCGAGCATCGTCTACTAGGGTAATAGCTGAAATAGGATTCATTTTGGCTAGAGCGCCCAAATCCGCTATATATCTTACACGGATTGGCAACCTTGTCCAGAATAAAACTAATGCGAAAAGTCTTAAGAAATCTTACCCTAAATTTTCACGATAATGTGACATGAAATCAACCACCTTTTGAGATACAGAATTCTTCCATTTGGTTAATCTTTCAAAACACTTTCTATCACCAATTCCTGAAACAAATTTGACTTGGAGTAGAGGCAGCCGGCAGGTTAAGATACTCAAAAGGACGAAACTCCTTTTTATAGCTACACATCCACTCTTCCTTTCTTCCATATTCACCCCAACGATTGGAGTATTTTAGGGATAAGTTCTACAGGAACTGGACAATCCTATTTGATCAAATACCTAGCGACAAACTCCTATGGACAAACATGAAGTTTCTTGGAATATTAAGAGAATATAAGCTGCTTTCGGCTGGCAGCTGGGCCTTCCAAGTAACATCAAGGAATGGCTAGAATCTATCTTTATTCACCACCCTTCCAAGCATGAAAAGGCAATTTTATGGATGAACATCAATAGAGCTTACATTTGGGTTATATGGAAAGAGAGAAACTCCAGTATTTTCAAAGATAGGATCTTCAACATCAACATCTAATTGAATCTATACTTTTTTTGGCTTTATCGTGGTGCAAATATGTAAATCCTTTCATTAACTATGGGTTGAATTCTCTCACATCCAACCGGAGAAGTTTTTTGTAATTTCATTGGATAGGGTTTGTATTTTTGTACTTTCATGATATCAATGAAATTCATTCCTATCCAAAAAACAAAAAGAAACAAATTTCTAATTTTCTCATCCTTATCATGGCTAAATATGATTGTGTCATTGGTTGGATATGGGTGACATGAGCACTGTATTCAAATGTGAAGCTGTTAGCTAGTGAAATGTTATTTCTAACAAGATGAACGTTTGAACTAGCAGTAAATGTTTATTATTGATCATTAAGGTTTTAAGTTTGCTTCTGTTTATCCTTTTCCAGTCTTTATATATATCCAATGTAATATTGAAATCTTGAGACTGACGGCTTATACCACTTTCTTCAAGTTATCACATAAACGTATTAGCGTTTCTACCATACTTGCAACAATTGCTTGTAGTACAGTCGAATCTTTCTGTATTTGCCCGGGTGTTTGATAGTGCACAAGAATTTTGATGCATAAGAATTGTTGTCTTTTGTATTTTGATTGCTGATAAATTTCTCAATTTTTTTGTAACGTGGAAGATTGAGGATATGGTTTCAAAATTCAAGAGCTTGCACTCCAAGTTGGACATCAAGCCCTCATCTACTTCATATGAGAAGCTCATTCATTATTGTTGTGGTTCATTTAAGGTATGGTATTGGAGAAAAGATTGACAAGATCGTTTAAATTTGTTTGTTTTATTATTTTCTTAGGCGCAGTTTCGGAACAGCCTTGAAATTGACCTTTTTTTTTTTCTTTTTTTTCTTTTAAAATCTGATGTAGGTGCACATGGCTCTTGATATAGCAAACGAAATGTGTGATGCAGATTTCACACCATCAACTGACGTCTTGCACTCCATTTTACATGCCATGGATGAAGGTTGTGAGTTTAATTTGGTAAGTGTTTTTGTAATATTAAAAAAATATTGGTAAGTGTTTTGTCATGTGGATTCTTTTGCTTACAGTCACATCATCTTTGCTTCTCATTACCTTGATATTTTACTTTATATTTCGACATCTTGAAAAATCTACGAAAAAAGTTGATTTTTTTGTTGGATAACCTTCAGGTGATAGAATAAGATTGATGTTAATGACGATGTTTGTTTATTTGGTGAAATATTTGTATTTATCCCATATATGAAAAAGACGTTGACTCGGACACTCATGGATATCAAAAAATGTAGATATACACACGCGCGCGCACACACACACAGAAGATTGAATGCAATGTTGGAATATTCAATGCAATGTTGGAATTTGCATTTGTTTTCCAGTGATGGGGGAGTACACCTGCCAAAATGGCAAAGGGCAGTGAAGAGAGGAAATATTAGCAAGAAAGAAATGGAGGGAGGACAATAAGGAACAAGCAGAAGATTGATAATTCATATTTTAAAGTTGAAACTCACCAGGACCATTAAAAAATCCATATATTGTTGTGGCATATCATTTTCTATTTGGCCTTTTATGTAGTCTCTAGTTAGTCTATGTCTTGATATTGAGGATTGGGCTCAACATCTTAGGCTGGAAAATATTGAGCTTAGGGGTTTAAGAGACGTGTTTAGGAAACTTGTGTTTAGGATGGTCTTAGTTGGATCTACTCGATAGGTTGTACTAGTGTCCTTGAGTCGTTAGGAAACTTGTGTTTGAGATGCAGGCTTAGGTAAACTCAGTGAGAATTGGGTTTGGGGTATTTTTGGAAGTTTGAAACCCATAGCTTTGTTTAACAAACCCCGGACTTGACAAATCCACAGAGCAAACTCAGTCATCTTAACCCAAACCCATCTAAATTCAAACACTCCCTTAATGAACTTCAGTGAGATTATATCTTTTTATCCATTTGTGTGTATGGTTCCATGTGATTTCCTTATTTCCTTGTTTCAATATCGTAGCTGTTTTTTATATTAATATTGTTTTGACATCTATTGTTCTCCACTTTCTGCTTTGCGAAGGTTCATCAAGTTTATTCACTCATATGTCGCCACAACCTAAAGCCAGATTGTGAAACCTTCAGGAGCATAATAAGTCTGCGTGTGAAGATGAAAGATGTAATTTTTAACTCAATTTTTGTTTTTATATCCATTGTATTGCTATGTTATGTGCTCAAATGCATGCAATTCAATGTTGACTTTCCATAGATGTCAACTTTTTATTTTGTTTCATGCAGTTTAATGGTGCCTTTGACATGCTTAAGGAATCGGAGAAAATGAACTTAACTCCTACTTCTAGCATGTACAATGCTATCATGGCTGGATACTTTCGAGAGGTACTTTAAGCTTTAGACCATGGGTGGCTCATGCTACTAGCCTTCTACATGTATTTTGGACTCCTAAAATTAATTCTTCCAAGTACTCTGCAGAAGAACACTTCTGGTGCATTGATGGTTCTCAAGCAAATGGAACTTGCAGATGTAAAACCAGATTCTAAAACTTTCAGCTATTTGATCAGCAACTGTGAATGCGAGGAGGATATTATCAAGGTACCACAGAGTTCTTCAAACTTTATTTCTAATTTTTACATGTAACAAAAATAAAAAATAAAAAACACTTTGATATCATTTGCCTGGTTACTTTTATGCCTTTCAACTTTCATTTGAAAGTGGCTTTGCCCCATCAATCAATTATTACCTATTGTAGTCAATTCCTTCTTTTATTCTTGAATACTAGGATAGTGAAACTTAGTCTATCACTCAAGTACTTAACTTATTAAAAGTCTCAAAATATTAGGAAGAATAAAAATGTAGAGGAAAATGCAATGAAATATATATTTTTTTGTTAATGTTTAACTTGGTTCGAACAAGGACAAACTGACATCTACATAAATCATACTCTAGTTTGCCATTATTGTTACCTATAGTGCTGTTGAACATATAACATAACTCATTGAAGTCGAATTTTATTTGTTGAGGAGTGGAGAAAGAAGATGACATCAAGCATCCTAGTTTCAAACCACAATCACAACTAGCTAGAACAAAAGTTCTGCTCTATAGATAATTTGCATTTTTGTTTAGCAAGTTGGGGTTGACCAAAAAATCAAGGAGTATTGTGATTTTTAGTGTTTTTTTAAAGCTTAATAAAGTTAATTTAATTAATTTATGTTTTGACCTTTAATTATGCATTATAGCATAAGTTTGGCTCTCAAACAGTCTTAACTTCAGCATGCATAACATTTACTACCAACGTTTCTTTTAAGTTGATGGGTATTAAATAGGACTTCATTCTAGACCTTGTACATGTGTTAACTTCAATGTGAGTTTTCCGTCGCTAATAGGAAGTTTGCCTTTCTCTTCTGGAATTAATTTTCTCATATTTCAATTTTTTTCCTCTCTCTGTTCAATTGTTTATTAAATATTAAGGTTTTACTATTGCTTCTGCAATATCTTTATCTTTTTTTTTTTTTTTTACACTCTTTGCCTCTCAATCCCTTAAATTTATCAATAGTATTCCGAGTTCCAACCCACACCCAGAGAACTCTTCTTTCACAGTTGGGACTCTGGTAAAGTCATAACTGATCATAAAGTTAATCCTTATATTGACTATCGCATGTAACTAACCTAGATGCCTAACAAACTATGCTTTGTACTCATCACTGAATACATTGTTTGCTTCAATCCAATTAGTATTCCCTTTAACGTTTTAAACTGTAAAATCTAAGCATTTTATGAATTTAAATTTAGAAGTTACTTATCTTCCTGTAGTACTATGAAGAACTGAAGAGTTCTGGAATTCAAGCGACGAAGCAAATTTTCATGGCGCTTATAAACGCATATGCTGCTCATGGACAATTTGAGAAGGCAAAACAGGTACTTGATCCGGGACTGGATCCCCATGCTTTTATTCCTTTGATGATTTTCATATATAGTTGCTTGAAATGTATGTGGTGTGCAACATAAGATAGTTTAGATGCTGTTTAATCTCGTAGGTTATATTGGATGAAGGAATACCGATGAAGAACTTGAATGAAATTAGAAGTGTGCTAGTCTCTGCTCTTGCTTCAAATGGGCAAACGTCTGATGCCCTGAAAGTTTATGATGAAATGAAAGAAGCTGGATGTGATTTGGAGCCAAAAGCTGCCATAAGTCTTATTGTAAGTTAAACGTTTTATAGTTGATAATTGTTACCTTTTTCGTTTCGTAGACTAAAGAACATTTCTTCTCGTCTCTAGGAGCACTATCCACTTGATGGGCCATTGAGTAGAATGCTTCAGTTACTTGCTGAATTGAATGGTCTTGACGACTGGATAGATTGTTGCCGCAGAATTATCTTATTTTCCTTAAAACACAACGATTTAAGGTTCCTCCATTACGAATTCATTGTTTACTTGGTTGGTTGGTTTAGATTTGTTCTTGTCTCTTATGAATGGGAATTTGATATAGAAATACTGTTTTCTTTAGTTCAACTCTTGATCTGTTGAAGCAGCTCAGTTACAGATGCTGTAACGATGAAGTGATTATGAGAGTCGCTTTTGATGAGGTCTGTTAGTTACTTCCCTTCCCATTATATTTATTATGTAATTTTCTTCCGATTCCCAATAATTTTTAGAACTCCTAGTTTAAGGATATTTTTAGCTCATAGAAGGGTGGCCCATTGGCAAGGACTTGGAGTCTCTTGATCATACTGGCTTTGAAGTTTCAAGTTTGAACCTTTGAGTGAGCTTAATATCAAAAACCCTTGATGTCTCATAGATCCGGTCCTTGAGATAGGCACAGGTGCAAGTGGAGCAAAGTCCGACTCCCAGTTATTGAGAAAAAAAAAAAAACGGTGTTTTTAACTCATTAAAATCACTTTTGGGAATTCAAAATTTTCAGACAATCAAATGTGATTTTGGAAATAGGTGATTATTGGGATTTTGTGCCCCTCTTTTGCCTTTTAATAGGAAAACACATCGATCCTGTACAAATAGCCAATTCTTCTTCCTTCATAAATCTCGCCAAAGTCTCAAAAGAGTTACCAGATTACTGAGTTTCTGATCTAAGATATAAATCTCCAAGCATTATCGTATAACTTGCTTTCTTGTCCAGGTTTTCTCCTTCATAACGGAGTCTGATCCTACATATTTAGAAACAGGCCTGCTATTGCTTCAATTCATAAAGAAGGATCTCGGTCTATCGCCTCCGCGGAGATGCCTCGACTTTCTCCTTGGTGCTTGTGCTAATGCCAAAGATGCAGAGAGCTCTCGCCTGGTCTGGAAAGAATATAAAAAAGCTGGCCTCCCTTACAATACCATTAGTTTCTTGAGGTAAAACCATGATGCTAGACTGCTACTGCTCGTTATGTTTCTTTCCTATGAGTCCTCACTCTTACTTGTTCCGCTTTCTTCAAGCTTAAACGGTTCGGTCTGACTGACTCCATCCACGGGCATTTTTGCAGGATGTATCAAGCTCTTTTGGCATCTGGGGACCAAACATCTGCAAAAGTTTTGCTCGATAAAATCCCGAAAGACGATACTCATGTTTGCTCCATAATCAAAGAATGTGAAATGGTTTATGGTGCATCTTCCTCAGTAAAGAAGACAAAAGGAAGAAACAAGAAAAAGATGCTGAAAATGAGCAGGACAGAAACGAGAAGTTAATAGAGGAGTAGGATTGGAATGAATTAACTTGCATTTTTGGCTTCTAGGAGTAGGTAAAGAAGGGCTAGAGATGAATGTGATGGCCTTTATTTCCTGACTGAAGAACGTGAAATAAAATTAACTTTGTATTCATTTTTTCTTTTTGTTCAAACTGGAGTAGGAAATAGAATTATCGGCTTTCGAGATGGTAGTAGATGTCTTTTTCACTGAACTACGGTCGAACTGGCACCTTGTATTGATTCAACTATTTTAATAACAAGAATCAAATTTAGTTTTATAAGATTTGAACATGTGAGATCTATTTTTGAGACCATGTTTTACAAAACTAAACTAACTGTAACTGTAGTACCAACGTGAATTACTGATACATGCGTAAGTTTGAATGGTGAACTAAAATATAATTTCGAACATAATTAAATAGATAAAATATTTATTTATTGTTTTATCATCCAAAAGGTCAATGATTCAATTTTTACCTCAAACCCCTTAATATAAGTGGTCGCTCTTGAAGTCTCAAAAAGATTTTGGGTTTAGGTAATTGACCCAAAGCAACTTAAATGACCTAATGATCTCTTCTGACATGTAAGTAATGGTGAAAATACCATACTACCCTTCATTTGATGTAAAAGTGTGAGGTTGGGTTTTCATAATTTGGTGGATGCTTATGCATTTCAATACTTGGAAAAAAAAAGCAAGAATCGAACGCGGGCGTGAAGAGGCATGTTCGAGCCACCAAGCCAAGGAGATATTGATTAAAACAATATAACCAATAATATATATTACAAAATTCAGAGCGGCTCGAGCTTTTTAGGCCTATCATAAATCTGCCTCTGCTATAGAATAATTTATTGGAGAAATTTTGGGAAATAAGGAAGAGGCCAAAACTTGAGCAAAAATAGTATAGAGTTTTGGCCTTATTTTCCATGCGAGGTTTGAAGATTTGATAGCAAAAAATTCCTACTATTCTTCCTCCCAAGTTCGAGAACCCAAGACTAAAAGAATAATCTCTCAATTTCTTCAAATCAACCGTTCAAATCAAAGTTTTTATTCATATTATATATATATATATATAATTGCTTTTACAAAATGTACTTGAGAAAATATTACACGAAACAAATGGGAGTGGGAAGAGAAGAGAGAGAAGTTTGAGAATTTGATTTCAAAAAAAAAAAAAAGTTTGAGAATGCAAGGGAGAAGAGAAGAGAGAAGAGAGCATCATAATTTCGTTAACTCATCAGAATATCAGTATAACTTCAAAACTAATCAAAACCCTACAATTTTCAACCAAAAATATAAAAACTTATAAATTTATCAATCCATAACAGAAAGCAAAAAAGAAAATAAGAGCAAAAATCCAAACTCGATTGGTAAAACAATAGAGAACATACCTCGTTTAAACGGTTGAAAATGTATTCAACCTTCAAAATGAAGGTTAAAGTTAAATGATCAAAACCAATAACTAGCTAAACAATCTTTAACTTTTTTGAATTTTGGTGTGCTTCATAAAATAGAACATTCACGTTCAGGATTTTTGTTCACTGAAATATTAATGGAAAGTTAAAATTGGTGAGCACAAATTACTTTTGTAGGAAGAAGTTGGTGAGATAAATTCTGAAATTTAATATACTTTAACGAAGTTAATTGGTTACTCGGTTTTTTTATGGGGCATTAGATGTGCTTTTTTCTATAAAATTTAGGCGAAAATTTTTTAACTTACTCAAAATGAAGGTAATACCGTAAATTCATCAAGCTAACGTGTCAGAAAAAGCTAATTTGAGTTAAAAAAAATTGTTTTTTGAAAAGATGGATCATCAAATTGAAAATTATTTCAAGCCATTTGAGTCCATTTCTCCAATTGGTTTCATTTAAACAAGGGTTTAAACTTTAAATTATAATTGTCCATTCATCGTAAAACACTTTTTTTCTTATCAGAAAAAAACATTTTTAAATTTGGGTCAATTTTCATTCATCAACGTCTTTGACTCTTTGCCACTGTAGGCGGAAATCGGGCGAGTGTTCCATATGTTGTTTATATCTCCAAAATCCGTAGGAAAACGGAATGCGCCACTGAATAGAAATTTCGACAGTGGCCCGTGTTCTATCTTTGAACCATTTGAGCTTCAATGAGTTATCTTCTTGGTGTTTCAGTCAGTGGGTTTTATTCTAGGGATATGTTTGATTGAATGCTGCGTCGTACGATTACGAATTTTGTTTGATTCTGTTTATCTTTTGATTTCTTCGAAATTTTCAATTGCCTTCACTCCCAATTCTACTCTTGAAGAAGGAAAAGAATTCCGATGCATGTGTACTAGACGAGAAACGGTGCTTGTTACTTTTCCTAATTTCTAATTTTCTGTTATCCTTTCTCATGTTGCTGATTGCTAGGAAATAATCTCCATCCAGTGATATGGTTGATGGATTCTAATACTTTTGCAGGTTACTGTTTACTAATGTCCGGAATGAAGATGTGAGTGATTGTGTTGTAGTTGAACCCCAAATTGGTTTATATTCTCTAGTAGTTACATTGAATCCCCCATTTACTTTGTAGATCAATGTTGATGGCTCTCCATTTGTTGTTGCTGGTGGAATCGATGTTATAATCCGTGTTATTGATGCTGCCACTGAAAGATAATACAAGGTATCATCATATAAACCACCTAGGACTTCAAATTATGATACACTCTTTGCTGTGATTGATCATGTGACATCTAGAGTTTAGTTGGAAGCTATCTAAAGATCTCACTATTAGTTTGTTTCAAAGATTTGATCGGTTTTGGTGAATAGATTTTAGCCTTTGCGCTTTTCCTTTCAAGTTAGTTCAGAGCTCATTTTAGCCATCTAGAACATGTACAGAGAGATACTTTACCAAAGCTCATTTTGCATTCAATTATTAACTAGTTGATTATCTGTTAGTTTAGTATTATCTGGTGATTTCTAGCAGAAGGAAATGAACTAACCTGCTTATGAAGTGGAAATTTTCTATTATAACACTTACATGTTGCTGAATTAGACAGGAAAAGTGGGAATTAGTCCCTTCTTTCACCCTTTGAGTCCTATAAAGAACCAACCAGTTTTTCCAACCCCTTTTTGTTTGAAACAAAACAAGCAGAGAAAGCCATATCTTTATAAACAAATCAGTTGGCTGGTCACAACTTATGCCACAGTAAAAAGATGTTCTTAGATTGGAACCTTGCTTTCAACAAGTGCATGATTTGTCATCAAACCAGTTGATTTGTTTTCTGGATTAGATTTTAAATTATTCCCCCAATGCAACTTGTAGTTTGTGCAAGTTGAGGTTTGGAGAAAATCCAAAGTTAGGAATTGTTTGGCCAAAGAGGAAAAAAAAAAAAGGGTGAGAGAGAGTTTAGAAGAAAACTCTAGGAATTTGTACTCATATTTTGAAGTTTGATTGGCATAACAATCACTTACTGAGAACAGAGAATATTTACAGGCCTTTTTTGGAGTGGGAACAAAACAAGTACTGTCTACCTCTAATCTTTATCCTTCACAACTGATAGTGATAGATTGCTGTCAAATCCCAACTCATTGTGGATCCTCTTTTTGAAGGTTTCAACTGGTCTCTTCAATATTTGCTTTTTGGAGTTGAAAGGAAAAAGAATAGCGATTACATCATCTTATCAATTTCATACCTGGTTTCCATTTCATTCTGAAGCCTGCTTTTCGTTTCATCCTGACCCTCAACTTTTAAGTGTCTCTTTTAGTTTCTGAACTTTTAAACGTTCAACTTTAGTCTCTAAATATAAAAGTCATTTTAGTCCATGTTGTCAGATATTGTCCACTCAGATACAAACAAGTGGATTATGTCAGCTTTTTATATAGTATTTTATTTGAAGTTAATAGTAAGGACAAATAGTTGTTTTGTTTATAAAGGATATATATGGGATTAAAATGGAATATTTAAAAGTAAAATAGATAAAATAGGATCTAAGCTCATCTTAAATGGTTTTGATGTTAATGTATTCTTTCTTGTTTTAAGCGAAAGATTCAAACCACTTGGTTGATTTCTTTTTTCAATTTTGAATTAGCTATTTTATAAAATAAAATTGAATTGGTGATGTAAGTGAGCATATCACTATCTATATGATTTATGTTGGAGCAAATACATAACGTCCAATGTAACTGTGGACTCGCCAACTAGTTGAGATGTATATCTACATCAAAATGTTAAATGTTCGACTCTTTACTCTATTGTGTTGAACTAAAAAGATTAAAAAATAAATCAGTGTAATAATTGTTAGTTGATAAAGAAATTTTCATCGAGCATCAAATATCAGGATGATGAATTCACGATGAAAACAAAAGTTGTATAAACATTCTTAAAATGGAGGCTTAATTGATGAAGGCAAATGGTGAAAGTAAAGTTAGAGAAACCATATAATATAATAAACATTTTCATCTAGAAAATAACAAACATAACATGTTATGTAGAGAGAGAAAATAGAAAGTTTTTAATGTCTCAACAAATATTCTTGAGCGTTTGTTTGGATGATGGGAAAAAGGAAAGGAAAAAGAAAGGGAAATTGATATTGAGATCACATGTGAAGATGATAAAGTCACGCAACTGTGAGTTGTGACTTTCAACTCCACTTTTCCTCTTTATCTTTTCGCAACTAATTGGGCTCTTATTTAATGGCCCAATTTCTCTTCCTTATTGGGCTTCGCTCGGCCCATTATGAATGTGTGACCAATCTAGCAAAACCGAACTTTTTATGTTTGTGTCTATTTAGTCTTTCAACTTCAAAAATTCTAAATTTCGTTTTTTAACTTTTAATTTTGATTTTAATAAATTTTTATTATTGATATGATTATTTAAATATTAACGTGGCACATGAACTAATGAACTTAGTGATTAAATGCACTACTTTATTTTATCCAATTTGTTTAATCTCTAATTTTAGAGTTTAGTGATTAAATGAACAAAAATATCAAAGTTTATTGGCTAAATTTGTAAATATAGCTTGAAGTAAAATACATGGTAGCAAGTAATTATTAAGACTACGATCCATCGATAAAAGTTAGGTTAAATTACAGGCTTAATTCCTTAACTTTCAAGATTGTGTCTAATAACTAGTTCATTGTATTATTATTTATTATTATTATTTTTTAAATAGTTTATTGTATTTTAAAGTGTTTAATAGATCTCTAAAATTTTAATATTGTTTCTAATATGTCATTGAATTTTAAAAAATTATAGAACATGAATTCACCAACACAAAAATTGAAAATCAAATGACTTTTTGAACTTCAAGGACCAAATAACGTAACAATTAGTGATGAGTATGATTATAATACATCAATATATGAATTAAAAAATATTAAACAAATTATTGGTTATATAATTGTTTAACCAAACCAATATCTTTAACAAAGTTTGAGATTAAGCAACTTTCCATATACATTTGTCCATAAAACTTTATATAAAATTTATTTTAGTTAAATTTTAAAATTTTATATACACGTCTATTCTAAGTAATTTACAATAGTCTTAAGGAAGAGATTAATATATACTATATTTTGTAACTGACTTTAATATTAATTGGAACAAATAGCTATAAAAAGTCATACCAAGATATTCAGTCAAAAAAATTGGCTCATCCAATATGTCCAATTGCCCATAAATTAACCAAATTTGTTAACTATACACAAAACTTTTTTTTCTATATATAATACAAAATTATATTGTTCCACTGAATAATTAGTAATTATATATTAAACCAAATTTAGGATAAAGAAAAATACCAACTATATATGAACTATGACCTTTATGTCCTTTGCTAAATTAATGAGTACATTCAAATATCTATATATATTTGAAACAAGATATTATGAATTACTTTATTATTATTTTTTTCCTTTAATATAGATGCATATTTTGTCCATTTATGTGTGTATATGGACAATAATTTAAAGCCTTAAAACTAAATGGGTTGGAGGTATATGACAAAGCTAAGGACTGAAACAAAATTAATTACAGAAGTTCAAAAACTAGCTAGCGCTTCCGAAGCCTCCGCCAGCCATTCCTCTAAGCAAATCGCATGTTGTTGATTCAATGATGCTCTTCGCACCAAAATGTGAGCAACTTCATTTCCATCTCACTTCGTGAACCTGTAAGTTTGTAAAAACAATAAGTGTGTAAATATTTTTTACTTTATTATTATTATTACGTTTGAAATATTTTATTAAGTTAATAAAAACAACAACATTTTAATCGGAGATATATGTTAATTACTGAACTAGATTTGACTAGTAATTATATTAGAATCATTCAAATGACTGAAATTAAATTGCCTCAAAATAATTTGGTAGGATTTCTTTTTAAAAACTATTTTTTAAAACATATTTTAAAATCTTATTAAATTAAGGAGAGATTGACATTTTCTTTAGTTATGGGAAAGAAAAATGTTGACTTGTGCCAAAAGAAATGATTTTGGATACGTTTTGTAGATTATTGTCTTACATATTTGACCTATTGATTTTTCTTAAAGCAAATTTACATTATAAAGGAAAACAGAAAAAAAAAACATTTGAATCTCCCTTCAAAAAATTAATACATAACCAGTCAAATTATGTTAAGATATGATTGGATTTCGATTTGATTCTTCTACCAAACTAAAATGTGATGTTGAATTTGTATATGCAAATCTCCAACTAAATTTACTATTCTTGAAAATCAATTTTAATTGATACTTAATTTGACATCGTTGTAGCTTCTAAAATAATTGAGTTCAATGGTAGTTTTTAAAAAGTTAGTCACACCATTAATATTTTGTAAATTTCAATTTTAAAATAAAAAAATTTAATATTAAATTTGATAAATTGATATTAAATTGCTGTGACTTAGCTTGACTAAAATAGACATAATATTTTACTTGTACATCTAGTTGCGTTAATATTTAATTTCCTTTATAAAAAATTGGTTTTATCCAAAAAAAAAACCTAAAACTTTATAAGTTAATTATTTAAAAATTCATATAATATAAATTATAAATTATATTTTATCTATTAAATTATTTGATAAAACATTTAAAAATTATTTAAATTAAAAAAAATTGACAGAGATGAGATACATTGTCAATCACATTGTTTCAAAATTTTCGTCGTAGATAATGATATGGAAAGATAAAATGAAAAAATTCACTAGATTTTCAATAAAACTAAAATTTAAAACTTATATCAACGTAATTAATTCTAAAAATAATATTTAAACTAATAAATAATGAGTTTTATCGAATAATAAAAATAAAAATAGTTACATGGTAATCAAAACGAACATAAGTATTCAATCAAATTAAATAATTCAATTCGATTTTATTTAGCTATAGATTTTCTTAATATTTCTAGATCATAGATTCGAATCCTATCGGTTTACAATAATATGAATATAATATGAATATGACGATAAAACTGTTTTAAAAAAACTAATTTTCAAAAGATTACAGAGTTGATTTAAATTAGTTAGTTCGAACAGAAAATAAATAAATAAATAGTGTAAATATTAGTTCACAGTGCCTTCCAATTTCCATTGATTAGAATCTGTGGGAGTCTGCTGTTTCTCTCCCTAAAATTTAGAATTTTAGAGAGAGAGATTTTGACAGCCTTGAGAAGAGGAAGAGACGTGGGAATTGCAATTGGTTATCGAGAAATTCAATTCATAATTCCCGAAGCACAGCAGAAGAAAAGAAACCCAACCCAAGTCCTGATTTTGTAATTAATATATATATATGTAGTTTTGGAGAGAGAGAGTCGCTTTTATTTGCCGAAACAAAGATTACTTCTTCTTCTTCGTTATCCAAATACCCAAATCCGCGTTCTTCCCTTTATTTTCTCCATTCGGATCTCTCCCGGTGATTTCTGGGCTGTATTCCGTTTTCAAATCCGTCTTCTACCCAATCCCCTGTGGCCTGTGCTGTGTTGGATGGATTGATTGATTGATTTCATTGTTTTAATATTTGGGATTCTTTTTAAATTCTAGCTTCCGCTTCCTTTTTGGGTTTATTTGTTTATTTTTAATTCTTTCGGCAAAGTTAAAAAAGAGAGAGTTCAAAAGCTTGTTTCAGGAAAGAAAAAGGGTGCTTCGAATTTTGGTTTTTTGGATTCCCTTTTGTGGGGTATTGAAGAGATTGTATATTGGTGTGCACCGTTTTCGTTGCTTTTGGTTTTTTGCGTAAAACTTGGGGTGGTGCAAAATGACTCACGATCGAATTTGAAACCGTCTGTATTGATTTGGAGGCGTCGGATGATTGCCGATGATTGCCGATGATTGAAGAAGCAGATGGAGACAGTTGGAAACTGAATGAAATTTAGAGGGGCTGTTTCTTGCCTTTTGGTAATTTCTGGGGCTTGCAGAAGAAACAGCCTGGGGTTATGATTAGAGTAGAATTTGGAGAATTGGTGATTCTTGTGTTTTGGGCATTGGGTATTTTGCTTACTTTGATTCTGGGGATGAGGAATGATGGAGCTTTGAAACAACAGGGAACCGTAGCCCGCTCTGGGCGGGCTCACGAGTTCATATCAAGTTCATTTCGTGCCTTTTCTAGTTACATGAAGATTGTATCTGCTGGTGCTTCTACTGTGGCGCGGTCTGCTGCATCAGTGGCATCGTCTTTGGTTGATAAGGATGAAGAAGCGAATGGCTTTCAGGTATGTGCTGAACTTGAATGAACTTCAAATACTTGGGATTTTGATGTGTTTCTGGCTCTGTTTATTATGTTTTTTGGAACAATGATGATACCTGCTGAACCCATTTGGATTTTGTGTTTTAGTCTATTTTTGTTATTGAGAGGGCTTTATTTGGTGGAATTGCCTAATATGCTAATGCATGTTTAGAAGGGTACAAGGTTTTGGTTGCCATTTATTTGAATACAAGGTTTTGGTTGCCATTTATTTGAAGAATGATATAAAAGAGTTTGTTATCTTGCATGAATGCGGCATACATTTGGAAAGGCATGCTACCATCGTACTTGGGATGCTGGACTTTTTCCAACACTTGCTGCTCACCTCCATAATTGCTTTGTTTTGTGGAATATATCTTTATTGTGAGCGTTGTATCGTAACATTGTTGTACTGTATTTGATTTTGAGAATTTATTGGAATGCAACTCTCCATGTTCATGATGGCCCAGAATTGGGGAATTCTTCATTTCACGATGTCCAATTTTTTCTCATAGTTGATCATTGAGCAAGGGGAAAAAGTTTGATTGGTTTTACCCTTCTTTTACTGGCAAGGGAAGTAGCGCTTGTGAAATTATTCAGTTTTCCCATCCTCATTTGATGAATGATCTATGGGTTTTGTTTTTGTATTGACTACAATGGAGTTGTAAATCGATGAATTTTCAGTATCACTAGATATTTCCGAAATCCTTTAATTTTCATTTTGGTTTTTCCTTGTTAATCTTTATCTGTATAATGTTAACACCCTTTCATTTTACTTGTGTTTTTCTCGTAATAAATGTGAGATGATTAATTCATAATTCTGTTGTTATATGGTAAAGGTGAATTGGGCTGGATTTGACAAGTTAGAGTGGGACGACAATGTCATTCGACGGGTTCTTCTGTTGAGTTTCCGTTCTGGTTTCCAGGTCTGGGATGTTGAGGAAGCAAATAGTGTCCAAGACCTGGTTTCTCGTTATGATGGTTCTGTTTCAAATATGCAAGTGCTGCCAAGACCAATACCATCAATGAGATCAGGAGATAAGTTTGCTGAAAGCAGGCCATTGCTGGTGCTTTCTGCTTATGGTTCCATTGCTGCTGCTTGTGACATTCAGGATCGGTTAGCCACTTCTGGCAATGCAGCCATCCCAAAGTGCCAGGAACTAGTGGATGGAAGTTTTATGCCTACTTTTGTTAGGTTTTATTCCTTGAAATCTCAAACTTATTTTCACGAGCTCAAATTTAGATCAGTTGTATATTCTGTGAGATGCAGTCCCCTGGTTGTTGCCATTTCTCTGGCAAATCAGGTATGTTTGCTTATATAAATAGGATGCAGTCTTATTATTTGTTATTTTAAAGCATTAAATAATTGTAGTCTGCATAATAATTTTGAGTCCTTTGTATGGCAGATACACTGCATCAATGCTACAACTTTGGAGAAGGAACATATCATTCTTACTAATCCTGTCGTTTCGGGTTTTCCTGGATCTGGAGGTGGGATAGGTTATGGACCCCTTGCAGTGGGACCCAGATGGCTGGCTTATAGTGGAAGTCCGATCATGGTTTCAAATACCGGGCGAGTGAGTCCACAACATTTAAAACATTCTGCTAGTTTTTCTCATTCTTCTTCAAATGGGAGTTTAGTTGCTCACTATGCAAAGGAATCAAGTAAGCAAATTGCGGCAGGCATTGTCACCCTTGGAGACAAGGGTATCAAGAAGCTATCGAGGTATTACTCGGACCTCTTACCCGAAAGCAACAATTCTCTTCAATCAGGTGCTCAGGGTTTGAAGGGCATTGGGGCTCTTAATGGCCAAGTGACAGATGCGGATAGCATTGGAATGGTTTGTATTAATTTTTAGTTTGTTTCTTCCTACCTCGTCTATTTTCTGCCTTCATATTTTGATGTGTTTTTTTAGTACAATGATCTCTCTCTTTTTGCTTTAATTTAATTGTTTGATGATAGATGATTCTTTATTTTTCTTTGATTAGGTTTTAATTATGCAGTTGAACTGATTCAGCTAAAAATTAAAAAAAAAAACTTCTCTTTTTGCGGATGCTTTACCACGTTCTCACTTTTACATTTTGTTATCAGGTTATTGTCAAAGATATCATTAGCAAAGTTATAATCACCCAGTTCAAGGCACATAAGAGCCCGATTTCTGCTTTATGCTTTGATCCAAGCGGCACCATCTTGGTGACGGCTTCTGTTCACGGTCATAACATAAATGTTTTCAAAATCATGCCAAGTTCAAGTTTAAATTCATCTGCTTCTGGTACTGGTGCATCTTCTATCCATCTATACCGTCTCCAACGTGGTTTCACTAATGCAGTAAGAGCAATGCATCTCTATTTCCTTGTTGGACCATCACAGCATGGATTACTTTTATAATTGTATTTCTGGATGTATTTGTCAGGTCATACAAGACATCAGTTTCAGCTATGATAGCAACTGGATCATGATTAGTTCCTCTAGAGGGACAAGCCATCTCTTTGCCATAAACCCTGCTGGAGGACAAGTGAATTTCCCATCTGCAGATGCTAATTTTATTATCAGAAATGGTGGGTCGGGAGTTCCTGCCAGACAAACCCTTCGGCGGGTTGATTCTGGTTTACACATGCCTAGTAAACAGGACCCATGTGCTACTGGAGTTCCGGTCACACTTTTTGCTGTTAGTAGAATTCATCATGGAAGTAATGGCTGGCGAGGCACTGTAAGTAGTGCTGCAGCTGCTGCAACTGGTAGAATGGGTACTGTTTCAGGAGCTATTGCTTCAGCTTTCCACGACTGCAGGGTAAACGCTTTGCATATCGACAATGGATCTTCTGAGGCTAGGTACCACATATTAGTGTTTTCTCCAACTGGTAGTATGATACAATATGCATTGCGAGTTGGTTTAGACTCAACCGAAGTTTTGCCAAGATCTAGCACCGCTCTTGAGTCTGTTCCCGAGTCGGATGGTAGACTTGTAGTTGAAGCTATCCAGAAATGGAATATATCCCAGAAACAAAACCGGAAGGCTCAAGATAATAGCATTGACATATACGGTGACAATGGAGGTTTAGAATGCAATAAAAATTATTGTGGAGAAATTAATGGAAATCCTATTTATCTTGGAGCAAGTGACACTGTATTGAAGGCAAAGGCTTGCAGGGAGGAACTACACCACTTCTATATTTCAGAAGCGGAACTGCAGATGCAAGCTGCCCGTTCTCCGCTGTGGACAAAACCTGAGGTATCAGCTGTTTGACTTGTGTCTTTAAGAAGTAGGCCTGTTTTGTTTGAGATTTACATGTCTGCTTTATTTGTTATCGATGGTCAGATATATTTTCAAGCAATGGCAAGAGATGGTGTCAAAGGTGACGAAATTGGCAGTCTTGGTGAAATTGAGATCGAAAGGATCCCAACCCGTATGATTGAGGCTAGGTCGAAAGACCTGGTTCCTGTTTTTGACTATCTTCAGTTACCCAAAATCTCACAGACAAGGTGAGCTAAATTATATAATTTCTTATGCTTCGTAATTTGGATTTTGACTCTTAGGAAGCAGAAAGATCCTGCTGAAAAGGGCATTCATGATAAAGAATCTATAGGGGGTTATACTTGTATAAAATTCTACTATGTCCATGTCCATAATCTTTTACTTTTCAATAACCGACTCGTTCAGACTTTGTGGAAGAGGAACATTGTTGCTAATTATGCTTGCTATTATTTACACACGACACGATTATTTTTGTTGTTTTTCATCAAATAATTCCTCTCAAACTCAGGTATTTAGACAACAACAGTGAGCCGTTGCTGCACCAGAAGTTGTCTGTCCTCGTTGAAAATGGGAGGCAATCATTGGGGAACAATGCGGGTCCCCACGACTCTATTATCGGTAACGAACAGGCAGGAACTGGTAGGCATGGTTGCAAGATGGTGACAGAATCTAAGGGCATTGTAAATGACGAGAGCCCAAACTCAGAAACTCAGCTCAATAATGTAAATAATTGTACAGAGAGCTTAAGAATGGAGTCTCCACACAAGTCTGTAAATAACCAAGAAAGTGGCCCCAAGGTGGTGAATCTTTTTGAAGACACAGATGATGAGTTTTGATTAGAGGTAAATAATTCTACAAACCTTGGTAAACTCTCATCTCTTTAGTTAATACTCTGTCCTGCTGATGAAGTGTTGGTTCATAACAATGGTAACTTTATCATCACTCTGGTTTGCAGTTTATTCTTTTATTTCTCCTGGAAGCTTTATTAATGGTGTATATGGGTGTAAGTGTAGAGAAGAGTTGAGATGGAGAAATATGTGGTTACAGTGTTTTAATGGAGTTTCATTTAATGGTCAACTTTGTAAATAACACAGCTAAATTATCTCTCCCAACTAGCAGTTTTATAATGTAAATAATAGAACTGCCTTCATAACTACTACTGACTTGATATGTAATTTATGAATCATTGAATGTGATTCACTGTGTTGCAGTGAACATGAGCATTTATGTTGTGTGGTTGATCTGCATTAGAGCTGTCTCATATTTTGTATGATTTGTCTTTATACTGAAACTTTTAGTTGAAATTTTTCCACCCGGGTCGAGTAGTTGCCTTGCGAGACTAGTTGAAGTGCCCTTAAGACTTAAGTTGGTTTGACCACTCGTAGATATTAAAAAAAGTTCTATTTTAGAAATTTAATTATGTTAATTCGGAGATGTTAATTTTTAGTTGCGTGTCTTCGTCCATCATAGGCTGACAACCTTAAACATGATGAGTCAAGACGCCAAGGATGTTCTACTAGGTTCCAAAAACAAATCGAGGGTTTTTGTTAACACCTCTTTTATCTTAAATCATTCAATTAGGGGTTTGTTTTCATGCCTTTTGGAAATCTTACTCTTACTATTAATAATTAATAATGAAAGGGCTTTCTTCCTCAATTTGTCTATAAAAAAAGGTCAGAATTTATATTGTGTAATTTTGATTTGAGATCAATGTCTTATCTAGTTGAGTTATGTTCATGTTGGCGTAATAAGAATTGCTGGTTTCCTCTATTTATTTTTAACTCATACAAAGCATTTTATCGTTGCTATTAACTTTTCAAACTAAATAACTCTAATTAGGAAGACAATTTGAGATATTGGACTCGTTCGAACCAAATCAAAGATATTGGACTCGTTGGAACCAAATGATAGTGGAAGTGGTTTCTCTTTTAAATGATAGCCTCTTCTTGGCATTTTGTTTCTTTGTTGGTAGGTCATCCGTTTGTAATCAACGTGCTGCTAGCTCAATTGTAACTATAAACTAGTTTGAAGAACAAGGTTGCAAAAAGCAACTTACAAAAGGAAAACACCCTTGAAACTTCAATCCAAATTAAACTTAACTATCTCTGAAGTCTTGGAAGTAGATAAATCCAAGCAAAATGTATTTTAAAGATGAATAATGCAATTATCTCTTCGTTAGATATGTAATACAAAAAATTCATAGAATAGAGTCACATACGAATTAAAAATTTGAAGGTTGGAATCTCTGATTTTTCTCTTTAGTTGAGCAAATCTTCATACTACCTCAATTCGAACCTAACTTTTTTCTCCCGTAAGAGTCTAAACCTTTTAATAATTTGTCGCTCACAAGAGGAATTCTTTAAAGATAATTTGAATGCACAAAACTTAGAGATATTAAAAAAAGAATGTCCAATTTGGCTTTTGTTTGTGAACTTGGATGGCTTGAGGAATCAAAATCAACTTCGTATCTATGAGCAAAGAGTGCTGATTTGGGGGTGTTTCATTTTTTTAGTAACATTCAATTTGGGAAAGATACAAATGTACAAGATACAACTATCATTTTCATAGTTCAAACACAAGACCAGGTCATTAAAAAAAAGAAAAAGAAAGAAAGAAGATACATTTGGTAATTATGGATGGGATTGGTTGGTGATGTGAAAAAAGATATCCGATAATGAATGATTCATTGAAAATTTCATGTTTTCTAGGCCAGATTTATTCTAATATATTTGCAAACTAGTGTTGATTAATAACTAAATATTTAGTTCAATATAAAATAATATTAATTAATTTATTAATATACATGTTATAAATTTTGTATAATTATTATTTTATATTTTATATATTTTAATTTCAATTAAAAAAATAGTTTACAGCATGAAATAGTATATTTGTCAAAATATTTATCTTTTTTTATTGTAACTCTGTATTTTAATGTTTCAAATTAAAATTTTGGAAATGTTAAAAAAAAAGTTATTTTCAAAATTTCAACTATTTAAAAATGACATAGTTTGTTCTATGCTTTTGATTGAGGTGTTTAATCCCAATTTAATCCATTAAAATTTTAATATTTCATCATGCAAACCTGATTTAAAATTTATTTAGCCTCCATCCAACTTGTACTATTTTTAACAGTGGATTAAAATTTGAATTGAATCACTGCAAGTGCATATTATCATTAGAGTTAAAAAGACTAATAGTAAGTTCAACCAAAAAAAATATCGTGGACCCAATGTATTTTTTTGACGTATCAAATTTATTATTCTTCACATTTATAACCCCTTGGTTGAAATGAGTGGAAATAACATTTACAACCTCTAAGTATTCACCCAAGTAGAGAAAATAAATTCAGAGAGGGGCCATTAAATATAGTCATTACCAAATCACTCACTTATTTACAATTACAATTACAAAACATTACAAGTTCTTCCATTATCCTCCGATCGCAAATAAAATAGTCAACCCCAAAATCAATTGACAAACCTACTTAAATGTAAATACTGATATATCAGTCGACAATGACAGATTAAAAATGAAACTATGGGACATTTCCAATGGTTCTTTATGGCAACCTAGGTTGCCAATAGCTCAAGCAACAGGTGGCCGGAGTACGTGGTCCTGTGACGTGTCCACCGCAGCGGGTGGCATGAACTGCCACATGGCAACTCCTGGGTGGTAACCAATGAAAGGAACCAACTTATTGCCCGGAGCTTGGCTCTGAGCAGCAGCAAATGTAGGGATGGCTGGAGGTAAGAAGCCAGGTTGAGCATGCATGGACTTCACTTGCTGCTCTAGCTTCTCCTTATCTGCCTTGAGCCGCTGCTTTTCGTCGCGGAGCTCATTCTTCTCGGTCTGGACGAGATAGGAGAGAAGAAATTAATGATCATTCACCAGGAAAAATTTCTCCTTGCAAATAGATCAATTCTCCTTGCAAATAGATCAATAGTAAACAAATCGAATGTAAAAGCTTATGTAATGGAATGAGTATCATTGGTAAGAAAGTCAAGGAGACTTGCCTTCAACTCTTTAATCTTCTCCTGGAGACTTGAATTGGATTCCTTTAGTTTCTGGGCTTCCCCACGTAACTGATTCACCATTCGAACAGCATCAACTAAAATTGCAGCCTTGTCAGTTTTGGGTGGTCTTCCAGGATCCAAAATGGAGCCCAGTTCCAAAAACCTGTCGTGAGATTCATTATAAAAAAATTAAGCTCTGTTGATGAGACAAAACATACAATCGTCATAAACATGCATATGACTGGCCATTTATTAGTGTTAGAGGTAGTACCTGTCATTGAGCCTATCCCTCCGTAACTTCTCCCTACACGCTTTGGAGCTTGATGCACTAAATGAATCAGATCTGACCCTGCAACAGAAAAGACTTGAGTATTTTATTTGATGCCATATTAGATTTTACTTAAATCAACTCAACATCCTAACATGGTCAGCCTTAGAACTCAAAGGACACAGATATACAACCCATAGAACAGATCCAGTTCAAGTGAAGAAGTACATCTTAACACGGTCAGCCAAACTTCACAACAGAAGATACATGAAAGCAAAAAAGTGGACCCTCAGCCTTTCACTAAATCATCGTAATTAGGACCCTATATCCAATTCCAACTTGAATCTGTCAACTGTATGAAATATAATTACAATAAATTCATTGAAGCTCAAATGAACGAGGAAAGATCATAGCTTTATCACTCACTCCAATCCAAGCCACAAAACCAGATGCTACTCAGTTAACTTATAACTGGTAAGCGAACAACTATCCCATGTGCTGTGCACAGGGTAAAAGACCTTGTGACTCAACAAAAGGTCAGAGACTCAAATTCCGTCGGTCACACTAAACAAGCAATTACCCTATATTACCCCCTACCACTAAATGCTATAGCATCTAGGCATCTAGCCTGCAAACCTAGTTTCCGGCCCATTAGAACATAACCCTTATGCAAATTTCTGGGAATAAATTAATATTGAAGGTCGTACCTCTTTTTTGAGCCAGATTCTAGACGGCCATCTGGTTCTGCCAACGATCCATCAATTTCCACACTAGAATAGCATGCCCAAGGAAAAGAAAATCAGCAGAAAAAAAAAGCGGGAAAAAAATAACATGTCCAAGAAAAAATTATGCTGATCAACAAGAACTCAAATAACATCAAAAGCTCTACTTGACATCAATTACCATTTCTAATAATGTAACGGACACTTCAAGTCACAGCTGAAAATAAACAATCAGTCAACATAGCACAAGCACGAAATAACAAAAGAAAATTTTCCTGACAGACAAATGGCCATCTAGTACAAATTCGCATAAACAAGAAGCCAAGCCGCACAACGGTAAAACATCCTTTACAAAGTATCATCCCAATCTACAATTTTCAAAATACAACAACAAATAGTTCTTGGTATATTAACGCCCCCCAACCCCTAAAAAGTAACCCCAACATCTTGTAAATTTCACCCATCAGCCCCGTAGACGCTAAATCAATTCGGTCAACGACTTAATGGTGTACCATACAGAATCAGAAGTAAAGCATCCATAAACCATTTCCCCCACAATAAAACATCCATAAACCATTTCCCACACAATCTCTCGTATTCCCGTCATAAGTCAGACGTCTGAGCCATCACCACCTGAATCTAAAAACGTTTGGTTGAAATCTGGCTCAAAAGAAAGGAAACCATCTCGAAATTTAATCCCGACAGCAATAAAAGAGCAACTCCAAACGAAAATCCGGGAAGTATTATATTTTCCCTCAAAATACGTAATAGAAATATTAACAGTTGAGCTCTGATAAAAAAAAATAATAAGAAGAAGGTAAAAAAACCATAAATAAAAGAGATCTGAAGAGTACCCGACATCAGGGGTGCCATTCAAGGGTTGAACAGCCCACGAGAAGCTTGAACTTGTAACTGGGAAATTCGCATCCGGTACAGGGATGTTGTCGATCAAACCATAGTCAAACAACCAATTGGGATTTTCGGGAGATACCATGTCTCAAACAATAAAAAATAAGCGTCGGATCGCCGGAAAATTTGAAAATTTCCCGGCCTGAAAAACTGGAAGAAACACGGAATAATAATTGAAGGAAAATTGTGGGACTAGGGTTAGGTTTAGGGTTAGGGTTAGGGTTACTGGTGAAGAGAGAAATTTGAAGCAGACGATTTTCCAAGGACGATAAAATTTCTACAAGATTAGGAGTTATGGGTACTGCTGGCATATTGGAACCCAGTGGGAGAGACACGTCGTCATCTGTACGTGGTTGGGCATGGGCTTTATAAGCCCAACTCAGGCCCAATTGACCGTCTATATTGAAGGTTTTAATAAAGATCTCGAGTTCTCAATTTATATTTTTTTTAAAAGTGATAAAAATTAAAAAATTATAATTAATATTTTTTTCAATTTAACATTCGTATTTCAACATTTATTATTTTATAATTAATGTTTCATTATCCTTTAATCTTTCTTTCATTTGAAAAAAATACTTTATTTGTTACAATTGAATAGTTATTATTTACATTAAAAAAAATTTTATTGTACACGGTCTCTTTGTAATTCATGGTCAATTGCTTAAGTACTCGGTAAATCATTATTATTTATATTTTTACTAAAATACTTTTTCAAGTTCAACCACACATGGAAAATCTCTATCCTTTTTATCGAGGATATATATTTCAGATTGATATTTTTCACTAAAATATTATTTATCTAAAAACTTTGAGATCGGAAGCATAATTTCAGTCTTGAATCGTACTTTAAAATAAAGTTAGCAAGAAATTAGAATACGGTGATGAATGAAGATTGAGACGGTCTAACTATTTGTAAATCTATACTAATAATAAAATCATCAGAAATATTTTTATGATCAACATGGTATATTTTAATCTCTATGAAATAATTCATGGTGATTGGTGTACAAGTTCTATTTATATAGATGTATTTAATTTTTTACTCAAATATTTTAATTTCTAAATTTAAAATTTTAAAACAAAAAAGGATTTTCGCCACAATTCCCAAATAAAGAATCCTCAAATCTGTCTCGCTCCTCCAAAATTTGAAAATTAAGTGAGATCAAAGATTAAAATTTTTCAGGTAAGATAAAGTGAACTACCATAGATTAGCGTAATAGTTATTAAGGAGGCAAGGGAGAAAAGTAGGACTTTGATGAAACTAGTTCAAACTTCAAAGTATTCATAGACTAAAATGAAGTACACGTAAATTGGGCCAAACATTCGCCCATAATAAAACCGAAAAAGATAAACATGTCAATATCTAGCACCATCTATGGGTTGTTGAGGTCACTCTTTTAAAAATATGTTTTTCTTTTTAAGATTTGAAAAATGGCAAATGAAAATGATGGAACTTGAACTAATGGAATGATTCCATGAAATGAGAATCTAATTTTAATATATTAGGGTGATTAGTGATGTAGATGAATGAAATTTGTACTTTAAATAAAGCACATGGGGGAGTTTCTAGATAAGTTTAGTTTTATTTTATTTTGTTATATATATATTTTTAAGTTCAACGGAAATTCAAACCTCTAACTTTTTTGTTAAGGATATATGTTCTAACATATACTTAGATTGACGAGCCACTCATGAGTTAAAATTGAAGACTCAAAAGAATTTAAGATCATTTCATGTTTTATGTATATTACAACTAATGAATCTTAATTTTTTTTGAAGATAGATATATTAACTAGCTAGATTTTAATTTGGCTAACGAAAGTTTGAGATTGGTCAAAAATAAGTGTGGAACTTAAAAGTGTAGCTAGTAGCATATTCATCATTTACAAGGTTACATACCTAAAGTGGTCAAACATGAACATTATTACATCCCCTTAAGAGTTGTCATTTTGAATTTCTTCCACCTCTTCTATAATATAATATGTAAAAAATAATAATAAATTATATTTACAAGTCGAAATGGAGACGAGCTTATTATTTTATTAAAATTTGGTTAAAAAACATATTTGGTCCCTATACTTTCACTCAAGTAATAATTTAGTCCCTGATTTTTAGTTTATAACGATTTAGTCCCTATACTTTCGCTAAAGTAACAATTTAGTCTTTGAATTTTATCTTGTAACGATTTAGTCCCTGTCATTTAAAATTTGTAATAATTTAGTCCCTATTGTAAAAAAAATTTATTAAAATTAAGTGTCAAATTTTATCGTATAACAATTTAATCTTTGTAATTATAAATATATTTGGTCCCTCTTTAATTTGTCAATCTATATATATAAAAGAAATTTAACAAAAAAAATTTACGATAAAACTAAATTGTTACCAACTGTAAATTACAATAACTAAATTGTTATATATTAAAGTACTAAATTGTTACTTTAGCTAAAGTATAGAGACTAAAAGTGAGTTTTAACCTTAAAATTTCTATAGGATGTTTAGATGTAGTTGAAATCTGTAAAACATAGTTCCAAGATGAGCGAAGCTATCAAATTTTGAAATTGGCTTAGTTTTCCACTTTTTGGAAATATATTAGCAAGATGACTTTATAAAGAAAATTAATAACAACAATAAACCAAATAAAAAGTCTTTGAGTTGTCAAAGTAAACATAACTCAACGATAATTGACATATATCTAAAATCAAGAGGTTGTGAGTTCGATCCCTGCCTCTACATGTTGTACTAAAAAAAGACTTTGAATTTGTAACATTTTATTACGTTGATAGTAAACCAAAAGTAAATAGCCAATACCAGAAAAAATTCAAGAAATAATAATGGTTTGAGGTTGAAACAAATGTGAGATCCTAAAACATGTGTCTCACATTCCTATTATATTTGGTAATCACCAATCAGCCATATATGAAGCCATTGATCCTTTTCCTCAGCTCAACTGGGTTGGCTCCAACAAGTTTGAAGTTTGGGGCTCCATCCTTCATCAATACAAATGTGGGCATGGCCTTTATTTCCAACTTGGATGCAACATCCTGTTCATCATATGATCAAAGAAATTTATATCATAACAAACCGAAAAATCCAAACTTATGTTGTTTGATAACCGTGCCTATTTGGTAGCCTAGTTTATACTCATATCGACTAATTATCTCGTGGACAAGTATTAACCCTACAACATTTGGGATCAATGAAACTTCGGTTCTGTTCGAAACTTCCATGTTTCCCATTTGTTGTTTCTCATTTTTAAGTTTTTAATATAGGCCTTATTTGATCATACAAATTTGATTTCTTGTTTCTAAAGTTCTAAAATGTTCGTGTGATTGTTATTTCTTTTCATTTGAAGAAAATATAAGCAAATAACAAATAGTAAGAATAAGAAACGAAAATGTCACCGAACAGACAATCACAACTCCTAAGGTGACCTATCTCAAGAGCTCCCATTGATCTAAAATTGTGTTACCTACTTGGATTATTTCCATCACACATAATCTATAGCTAAGTTTATGATTATAAGATCAAAGTTACATTATAGACACAAACCAGAAAAGATCACAAGCAAAACAGAAACATCAGTCAAATGAAATCAAGATTACCTTAGTTTCATCCACATCCACAGACAGAAACACAACACCTTTGTACTCCAAGGCCAGCTCTTCAAAGAAGTGGCTCATGGCTCTTGAGGGTGTGCACCAGCTAGCACTAAAATGCACTGCAACCTGCAAACTTCCCAAGTCATCTTTTTCTCCTTTCAAGTTCTCTCTAGTCTCTCCATATAACAGGAAAAAAAAAAACAAAACAAAACAAGGATGGGGACTTGAACTTGGGGAGGTAAGTACTGCCTTGACCAATTAAGCCAGGACGATCAGGTCGGCTTCCCAAATGACTATTTCAGTCTTTCTACTTTGGATTGCATTTCATTTCCATACTACATAACATTGAACTGAGCATTATGAGAGAGAGTAAAGAGGGGACTTACAGGGAAACCTTGTTTGAAAGCTTTGGCAACATAATAATCCCAAGATCCCTCTGATCCAACTTTGATTACCCTTGACTTCTTCACAACCTTTTTGTGTCCTTCCATGTCTTCTTCTTTCTTCTTTCTTTGTTTCTTGAATTCAGAAGGAAATATAATTTATAGAGCACGAAGATAAGCTACAAAACTGTGGGTGCCTTTACTGCTAGTAATTTTCTGGTCTTTCAGCTATTAAAACTTGACTGGATGTGAAGAAGTTTGAAAATAATCTGTAACTTCAGGGACCCCACAGAGAGGAAGGGACCAATGCTTATCCACTTCCATGGTCATCATGATAATCATCAACCTTCTCTAATGTCTTTACTTTTGTTTTTGTCTTCTCGTGATTTGGACCAGAAAAGAAGGAAGCTACAAAGAGAGAAATGTTTGATCAGTTTAAACTACTCGGGGTCATCCATGTTCACCTTCTCATAAATTACTTGTTTTCCCACAACAACTAATGCTGTCCATCCTTCAAAAATTACGAATCAATAATTTCAAAACTAGCTTCAACCTTAACAAGTCAGCAGGAGCACGTCAAACTAGTATATCCTTTGAGTAGAACTATATCGCAAACTAAACTATCAAACAACACCACTTTCCATGAACAACCAAAAAAACAGCATGCATTTTGAGTTTTGGCATGAGGGCATCTCTTCAGAGAAAAAAGGGAAAAAAAAAACACTTCAAACCCACAATAGAATCTGAACTAAAGAAAAAAACCATCAAAGTTAGACCCAAGAGACAGAATCTGAAACTGAAAGGGGTGACATTTCAATAGCAGCAGTTAAAATTCATTGAGTGATTTCATCAAACACCTGACAGGCGAGAAGGGGCTTCTGGGGCCTAAAAAATGGCAAGTTTCGCCAAGCTTTGGCATGCTTCAAATGGCGGTGGTGTTGTGTGATCTAAGCGCGCCATCTGATGTGGAGAAACAAAAATGACAAGTGGAAGAGAGCTGGAGAGAAGCGATGAGTCCAAAAGGAAAGGCATCTGGAAATTTTTGGAGGGTTGAGGGTGGCGGAAAATCGACAAAGAGAGATTTGCCGAAAGTATTGTTGCATTGGCATTTGTGCCATTGTTTTCTCGGAAACCGCTTTTGGAATTTGTCTCAATCTCAACTCAAGGTTTTAAACGGGGATGTATATTTCAGAAAATTTGGCAGAATTGGAGTTTTGTAGGGTTTTTTTTGGTTTTTCAAACGCCTTTTTTAAAACATAAGTTTTCAAGGATGGACGTGTGAAATTATGTATTTATCCTTCCTCAATTTTTCATTTTTATTTCTTTCTTCACCTTTCTCCCTCTTTTATTATTATTTCTCTTTTCCATTATTCGACTTCTTCTCTCTATCATTTTTTCTTGTGCCCCCTCTTTTTCCATGATTTACGATGAATTCATCAAAGTCGTCAAGGGAGGTCGTTCGTCGAAGAAAAAAACTTGGGGGCTTTTAATTAAAAATTTGAAAATTGAAATGGAAAGAAACTAAATCTCAATCTCTCATCCCTTAACGGTAGTAATTGGTGTTCAAATTTGAAATTTAATTCAAATTTCAAATAAATTTGGGGCGGGTATTGAGGAAGATGAAATTCCAAATATATATATTTGCAACAAATATATAAGTTTTGAAGCTTTCAAGAGGGCGCTTAAAAAACAAAAATTTTTACTTTTGAAATTTGAATTTAGTTTCTAGTTAGAACTTAGATTTTATTTTAGTTTCTAAAAATAATTTTTTTTAGTACACTATGTGAGGTGGAGGATTGAACTCATAACTTTTTACTTTTGAAATATAGATCAATTACCTTTAAGAAATAGTTTTAAATGGTCAATAATCTCATTTGACACGAGTGGAAAAATAGTAAAATTTGGTAAAAAATATTAGCTTAATAATTTTTTTATCTTCTTCTCTCCATCTCTCTTCTCCCTGGTCCTATGTTCCCTCTTTCTTTCGACAGCGGTTACAACAAAAGTATGATCGGCCATTTAATCATTTTTCCATTAGTCAATTAATAATAATTTAGAACTACTTCTCAAAACTCGAAATTAAAAGTGTTTCTTTTAAATCTCATGGACCGAATAGACACAAAATTTGGAATTCAATGATCAAAAGTGTATTTTATCTTAAAATATATATATGGTACGAAATTTATAAGATTTAGACAAAAATTACATTGGAAAGGATATATTTGTTGAAAATTTTAGGTTTTTGCAGAGTTATTTAATGGTCGATTTGTATATTAATCAAACTTAATTTTGTGCAATTTTCATTCAATTAGCAAGTTTTTTTTTTTAAGTTTTTTACATTACTTTTTTCTTTAATTAGTGGGTCAGCGAAAATTGAATATTGAATAGATAGTCAATTTTACAACACTTATCTAAGTTTAGGATTCAATTGGATGAAATTAAAAATTTAGGGAAAAATTGATACAATTGTCACGATAAAAAATATCTTCTTTCTCATCTTTTTCAATTCAATAGTTGGAGAGTGAGAATCGACACTCCACTTTTGAGACAACAATAAATGTCTTGTCCAATCAATTTAAATTTTATATTAAGATTAATTAAGTTTATATTTAAGCAAGATGAACGTATTTAATATAAAAAGAAAATGGAAACTTATACTAAATAGTTTCTTTCAAATATCATATCCCTATTTCGTTTCTCAATTTCAACATTATTAAATAATTATTATTTAATAGTAAGATTTCTTAATACAATAGGGTAGAGATTTGAACTCACAACTTTTTAATCTAAAATAAGTGAATTACCATGAATAAAAATAATAATTAAAAAATTGAAAACGACAAATCATATACTTTTATCTGCCTTGTTTTAATTATATTGTTTTTTCCTTAAAATGAATATCTTAACAAATAATAATAATTTCATGATATATATAGGTAATGTGACAAAAGAAAACGAAGGGATATAGTTTCAACATTTAAAAACAAAACAAAATAAATTTGTCATTCCTCAAAAAGTTCCAAAGCCTCTATCTCTATATATCAAAGCAAGCTCATCCAAATTTTTTGTTGTTAATAACATGCATGAAATAAGAAAATATATTGTCTTTTTTTTTTCTAGTTTGACGAGATGTGACGTGAGATTCGAGTTTCTTATCTTTTTATCGATAATATATATTCTAGCCTGTATTTGGACAAAATATTTTTTTATTCGTGAAGATTTTAGGACAATATTTTATTGTGACCCACAATTTATCTAAGTACTTGTTTCTTAAAATAATAACCATTGCAAAAAAAAAAGTGCGAATACTATTAATCAAAGATGCAGAGTGAAAAGGTTATTTAAAAAAAAATTATGTTATAAACTTCATTTCTAATTTCTGTTTAAATTTAGTAAATAATGTTATAAATTTGGGACTTTAGACTATTACTTTGCTTGTAAATAAAACCTTGATTAAGATAATTTTATTAATAACTTATTGATGTATATTATATTTTATATTATAGTTGCAATTATTTTTTTAACACTATTTGTGTAATATATTTTATAGATAACCTTTTTTCTTTAAAAATATAGTCACGAGAAAGTGTTTTTAATGGATCAAATAATACATGATATTTCATAAATGTCCATTATTTTAATTATTTACAGATCTGGATTTCGAGATTTTGAATTTTTTATCGTAAATCACATTCTTACGGAAAAAAAAAGTCACTTAAACACCGTTCACATTATAAATCCAAGGCCCAATTGTACGCTTGAGCCCATTGCACAGCCCAATTCGGCCCAGTCTTTAAGGGCTAGAAATTTCTTTTTCTTTTTTTTTTCATTCCTTTTTTTTCTCATAATTAAGGAAGATATTACTCCCTCCTTGGTATTAAATTTTTGTGAACATTTTTATATGTCTATGAGTTCGAGTGCGTGAATTATATTTATATATATATATATATATATTTTTTTTTTGGAAACAGTGAATTATATTTCTATAATATCGCATAAATATCAACAAAAATATGATTAATATAGACCTGTTATTAATATTATTAATTTTTTTACTTATTTTAAGAATGTGTAATGTTTATTTGATAATTTAAATATTTGTTAGGGGATGATTTCCATGTTTGTCCCATAATGCAAAGTCGATGATAATGCTCATATAAAGATAAACAACTTACATACTAAAAATAGTTTCAGATTTTATAATCTTATTATTATTATTAACATTATGAGATAAATCTTATTAAATTAAATTTTACTGAGAAAATTACCAAAATAACCTCAATGAGGATATCCATTGAGTGGATAGTGGAGGAGCGACGAAGGAAACGGATAACTGAATTAAAAGCTCTGCCTTCTCTGTGTTCCCAATTTCCTCCATTTCTCTTCCTCTCTTTTCCATTCAATGGCTCGTCTCGCAAATTTAAACGGCGTCTCAGACAAATTCTCCGCCATTCCCAAGCTTCCAAAGCTTCAAAACCCTCGGAAGAGACTCAAAATAATTGGGTTTCTCGGGAAACAAACAGAGGTTTCTTCTCATCACAGCTCATTCACAAGAAGATTGGCTTTAACCAGCATCGTCTCTGTTGCTCTGTTTGGCAACGCATCCGTCGAGATCGCTTCCGCTAACGAGTACTGGCTCGATGGCCCTTTGCCTGTGCCGTCTGTTTACAACAGTAAGCTAGCTTTCTGATTGAAGAGTTTTGAAGCTTTCTGTTTCTGAGCTTGTTTCTTTATCCGGGTGCAACTCGAAATCGAAAAAAATCGAGGACTGACTCGAATGAATTTCTTGTTACAGACATTGCGAATGAGAAGACGGGGACCCGATCGTTTCTGAAGACGGGGATTTACATAGCCAACATAGGGACAGAAGGAAGAAAATATAGACTAAAGAGATATGCCTTTGATCTTCTGGCTATGGCGGATTTGATCGGGAAAGATACTTTGAACTATGTAAGGAAGTATCTTCGACTGAAATCGACTTTCATGTACTACGATTTCGACAATGTCATCTCGGCAGCTGCAGATGGTGAGAAGCAGCCTCTAACCGAGCTTGCGAACAGATTGTTCGACAACTTCGAAAAGGTAAAAAGACGAGAAAGTTTACAAATTTCTGCAAGTAGTCTGCAGATTTTCAAGCTGAAGTAGCTTGTTTTGTGTTTTGCAGCTTGAAGATGCAGCAAAACAGAAGAATCTGAGTGAAACTGAATCCTATTATCAGCAGACAACTCCTATACTTCAAGAAGTCATGGATAGAATGGCTTAAGTTGAGAAACTTTATTGAGAAGATTATAAGATCTACTTGCTTTTCCACCATTCTTTTCCTATTCTGTTGTACATGTTCATAATTTGTTTCGATTTTGTACTAAATACGGCGAGAAGATGCAAAACCAATTGCCAGCATTGTCGAGACGATATCAATCTTGTTGCAGGATGCTTGGTATCAATTAGAGAGATTTGATCATCAAAAAGTGGGAAAAAAATATCTTACTTTCATTAATACAATCAGATCTCTTTTGCTATACAACTAAGCCTAAGTCAGAATCATTCTGATGTTTCATCATTGAATAGTGGATTCGCGGATATAAAGACAGCTCGAGCATAAATCTCAAGGTCGTGTATTGGTTAGACGTCGCGGAGTACCAATCTCGCAAGCATTGACCCGGGCAGCAAACCGAAGCGAGCAGAGTGACTCATTGGCTGAGGAGGGGTCGGGAGAGATATTTACAAACATCAACGTCTTCGAATCTCCACCGAGGCACGGCTGGTTAACCATCCATATTATTAAGTTAGAACGATTAAAGGGAAGAAAAAAAAATTTATGGTAATCTTTGAACAAGTACCTGAAGAAGATAGGTAAGTTTGGAGTTTCTAAAGGGAACATGCTCTTCCTTCTTTGCCAAAGCAAATATAACATCACTTAAAGATGATAAACTTCTGTTTATGGCCTGATTGTAATAAAGAAAAATAAAGGATTATGAACAGAACTTTGCATGATGAAACAAATTTAAACAAAAATATGATAGAAGTGATCAATTACTTGGGTTTCCTTTAGTCGGTCTCCCGTAGACCCGCTCTTAGAAAGACGCTCGCTTCCAGCAAGATCGATTAAATTCAAAATGCCTTGTACTTGTTGATCAGTGCTCTAGCATGATGCAAAATCATAAGAAGTGAGTCTATGGAAACATGGCAGGACAGAGGAACCAGAATATTTTCAAAATATAAATGGTGTTACCTCATTGATACCAGATATTTTTAGAGTGAACACAAAATGACTTCTTGATGATTGCTCATTCATTTGGGTTTTGCCAACAGATCTAAGGAAAAAAATAAAGAAATGCATTTAAGAGGAAAATCTATCAAGAAAACACGAAATTTTCGTGTGGACATAATGATGAAGATGAACGGTAAGCAACAGGAATCGTAACTAATGTCCTAACTGAAAAGCATATAGCTACGTCAAATCATCGATATATAAATGCAAACTATGCAGTCACTGATACCTGCTCCGAGAAGCTTGCTCTAATAGGAACGAGACCTCCCTGGCACTACGGACATCCACGACTGTAAGATCAGAAACTTGTGTGTTTCCACTCGCATCGTGTTTGATTGAGTATGGCTTTAAAGGAGAACCATTCTCTGGTCGTTGCACATCTGGAGCTGATCGATTTGTTGCTAGTAAATCACGGATCGTTTCATTATATATTTCCAACATCGATACCTAGAAAATGTTTAGTATAAAATGCCTGAGAACATGACGACGGAAAAAAGATTAACAGATGGTAAAATCTAAAAACTGTTCTTTCTCTCTCACCTGCATTTCATATTTCCAACCCTGAGGTTGAAGAGATTGTCTAGTTTGAAATATTTGTTCCAACGAACGAGGTATCAGACCTTTCTCCTCTAGGAGCCCTGGTCTGCCCATCATTGTATACGTCTTGCCAGAACCAGTTTGACCATACGCAAATATGCAAACCTGAAATGAAATAGCGTTAACTAATAAACTTGAAACAGTCTCTAATGAAGTAACTTGATTGTCCCACCTCGAATACAATAAAATCTTGGTTAAAAATACTTACGGTACCTGGACTTTATAACAATTGGTTGGTCCCTATAGTTTAAAATTTGTAAAAATTTAATTGCTATGGAATATGTTGTTAAGGTTTAACTAGGTTTATTACCTACCTAGATCGATAAATCAACCAAATGTGTTTATAAACAAACTATGGAGACTAAATTGTTACATAATAAAAACCGATACTTTTATCTTGACTGATTTTTTTTCATTAGGGACTGAATTGTCACATACTATAGTTCACGGACTAAATCGTAACAAAATTAAACTTACAGGATAGCAACAATAGTACCGGACCAAAGTTTTTTAACTTAAAATCTTTTAACAGTGGAGAATACATATTTACATGTGTACGAGTGAGCAGATGCATTAACTGTTTTCATAGACTATTCAAGTTCAATCTTTTTGTCAGAATTGGGTAACTATCGCTCTGTTTCTACAAGAAAAACGGCAAAATATATGAATAAATACCGCGGTGCCATGTATTACCTTATAGCCATCAAGGGCACTTTGGACAAGCTGGGAAATTTCTACAAAGACGTCTTCTTGTGATGCTTCTGGTGTGAAAACCTTGTCGTACGTGAAAGAATGTCGTTGCCCTGACAATATATGAGCATGGTAGCAGTTGAATTTTCAATATCACTTTGAATAAAGAGAGCTGGAGGGCAATGTATCATATGGAAGAAATTTGGTAGGCTTGAATATTATCCATAACAAGCATACCATTTTGCACCAGATCGATTCCTCGTCCAAGCGATTCCACTGATGAGGGATAGGAGATAAAATTTCCTTCGGCACTGGAACGTTCATCGGGTAACAGAGGCCGAACTCTACAAAATACACGAATGTTCCCTTTTAATTCCTGTATTACAAAAGGCCCAGTGAGTAACAACACCACAGCAATTAATATAATGCATATGCAATAAGGGAATTACCAAGATGGTATTGTGCAATTTTTTCCTAAGCATCTCTCCTTCCATAAGCTTATTTTCCACATCTGCGAGTCGGTCTAGCAACTCACGTACGAGCCTCTTTTGATCTTCGAATTCACTCAACGTCTCCATTGCAGTCAGATCAGAGACCTAGCATAAGAAAATCACGTGAAATACAATATTTTTTTAGTGAAATCACTATTTTTGTGTTGCTAGAGCTGTTCATCGTAACCTGTATCTTGTTTTCGGCCACAGCTAGATGATTTTGCAACGTCTTTAGCTCAATACTTTGTGAAGAGCATGTTGCCTGCAAAAGAACTCCAAAATTATCAAAGAGCTTCCGAGTCTATGACAAATTTAAAGATCTTCACAAATAAGGGGGAAAAATCACAAGCTCACATATAGGGAAAAAAAATGGGATCACGTAAGAACCTCTAATTCATTTGTTTTAGCCTTCATTTCATCCAGCTCCTCACAGTACTTCTCTGCATTGTCCCTGCACTTCTCTACTTCATCTGACAAAGTCTGCACCAGAGATAGTTGACGATCTCGATCGTCTCTAACTTGTTGTATTTCTCTTCTTAAACACGTGACTTCGTTCACCATAGCATCCTTCTGCTTTACCGCCTCGTCTTGAGAAGCCTATAATCATGATCCAAACAATGACGATTCACAACAGACCGATACACATTTGTAAAAATTTATGAAAGCTCTTAATGGAAAAGAAACTCACTCTAGACAGAGCAAGTTCGCCCTTGGTCATACTGAGGTCCTCCACCACAGCAGCTTTTTCTTTCTCTACTCGTTTGAGGTCATCCTCAGCAGTCGAAAGCTCTGTATGAAGTTTGCCATTATATTGCTGTAAACTGGTAATGTAATCCTGCAACCGCTTGTACATTTCATTAAGAGACGATATCTGCAGAATTGCCAGAAGCCATCGTCACAACATTTGTCATGTTCGGTACACCGATCAATAGCTATCAGTTCATTTTCTATTTTACCTTTTGATTCGCACTCGAGAGTTCACGTTGAGCCCTTGCAAGCTCCTCAGTGAGTGAAGCCTGTGACCTCTCCATAATCAATCGAGCTTCTTTCTCCTTTGCGAGAGATTCCACTGCAGCCTGACAATGATACTCAAATTCTAGATAACAAACCAAGTTCCAACTTATCGAATCATTCATACTCGACAGCACGATTCAAAGCTTACCAATTTATCTGATTCTTCTTTTGTGAATTTCTCTTGAAAAAAACCATTGTTCTTTCTGAGTTCCACAATGATGGAATTCAATTCCTCCTCTCTCTTCTTCACAATCATCTCTATCAACAGAAAAACAGAAAGATCAAGAAAAATGGGCTGATAAAATCATAACCCGAGAAGAACACGAGATCCTGAAGATACCCATTTCACTGCACTTGACCTCCGAGGATTCCAACTCATCTTGTAACTTCTTCTGCTCAAGCAAATAGCCATACTCAAGCTCTTGGAACCATTTGATGCAGAGTTTAAGCCTTTTAATGTATTCCACCATGTTATCACATTTTTCCTGAAAGACAAACCAAAAGGGTCTCACCAAAAAATTTCCTCAGATTACAATGACCATTTTAACTGATCTAACACTTCCACTATCTGATAATGTAAAGAAAAGAACAAAACAGAACACAAATGATCTCATCTCTGAATTACCTTAACTGCTGAAAAGGAGGGACTGACCTTTAGATTAAACCTGTCCTTCCTTTTAAGCTTCTCATTCAACAGAGCCTCAACGTCTTCTTTAGTGAACTCAATGCCACCGCAGTCGGAGCCCGCAAAACTGGTCGGAGTACTGGTCAGACAGAGCTCTTGTCCGCCATTAACGACCGAGAAGGACAAACGGGCTCTTCCATTAGTTGCCGCTCCCACCATTATGGCCCTCAAATCACTCACCGCCCCCACCTAAAACCCCCTGTTCATCACCGATATGTTCGTTTCAGGGCAGCTAACAGGGAGCTGATGGATCATAATCCAAACCCAGAAGAGGGGAAAACAAGAAAACAAGAAAAAACAAAAAATCTAGGGAAATGGGGGGAAATTTCGGGAAACCCAGAAGAGGAATTGCTCAAATCTTAACAAGGGTAGGACTGAATCTAAGAAATGGGCGAGGGAATGAAGCCAAAAGAAGCTGAAAAACAATATAATATTTGAAGGAGAAAGCAGAGAGGCAAAAAAGAGTTTTAAGTGTGTGGGTGTGGGGCCATGGATTGCATTTAAAGCTAACGATTATGTATATGTACTGCAGCCGCTTGCTTGAACCAGCAGGAAAGATTGATGAGCTCCTAAAATGGGGTTGTGGGGAGTAAAGATTTATGATGTATAATGGCGAAAACTGAAGAAACTTATCTGATTTTGGTGCCTCTGGTGCAAAATGATGGGAAATTTTGTGGGGTTTTGTTGGTAGAGGAGACGAGAGAGCACAGGATTCCTGGATTTGTATTGTTTTTTACTGTTACCGATGGAGAAGGTGGTGTGTGAAGTGAAATTTTTGAAATGGGGTTTTTTTTTTCCTTTCAGAATCTGATGGGAAGCATGTGACTTGTTCTTCACAGGAAGAAGATCATGGCGCCACGTTTGGTTGGTCCTTCATTCTCTCGCCGCTACCATAAATCCATTTCAACAGATCTCAAAATATAAATAACAAAATGAAACTTTTTTGGATAAACATTTTTGCTAAATATATAATTTTGTTCTCTTGACTCTTTCCCACGTTTTCTCGATTTATTCTCTAATATTTTAAAGGTTTCAACTTTTTTTAATTAAATAAAGGATGAGTTTCTTGCACCTTTTTTTTAAACTATGCTTGCTTGTGTCATCTCAAAGGTTTCAACTTTGTTTGATCGAAAATATCAACTCTGCAAAGCTCGGTTCGGACTGAGAACTGCTTGAAAGATGAGCTAGACGAGTGACCTTCAAAACATAACACACTCCGATGTTAAAGTCAATAGCTGGCCGAACTAAACTCGAGAGAGAATTTAGTATTCGTGTAGTGAAAAATTGAGTGAATGAATCTATTTATAGGCAACTTCCCTGACAATATTCTTGACAGTGTCTTAACGACTATTTAAGATTACCGTGAATCCCGGTGTATTGTCGTGGAGTTTGTCGGAATCTGGAACTGAGCCGAAGTGAAGCAGGTCAATTCATTTGAATAGGTAGAAACAAACCTATATGACGCTTGGTCACCTTAGTCACACAAGACGTCGGTTCAGTCGTATAAAACGGAACCGAGGTAATGAAACTTCAAGTTTATGGAGAAAGGCTACGTGTACTTCTCATCACCTAATCGACGTGTGCCACGTGTACGAGGGAATGACTTCCAACAAACTTTATCTTTCAAATGTATTGAATATTTTGTTAAATCAAATATTAGAAGTTACAAAATGTTAATGTTCATGGAAAATTTTTTTGTGCTTCAAGTATTTACTCCTTAGGTTTGTCCTATAAATTTTTCTAAATCATATTAAAAAAATGAATGAGAGCAGTATACAGTACGGTAATACTGAAATTATTTTTATTTTCAAAGTTGACTGACAGAATAATTATATTGCATTAAAAAGACATTTTACAATAAAAATATATAAAATTTATCCTTGAAATCAACAATGTGAGATAGTTTTTACCTTAAGTTAAAAACGACAAATTTGACATTTAAATTGGGAGTCAAGTATTAGCCCAAGTGTGAAACTAAAAATATAAGGTTTAAAATGTTATTTTGGTCGTGTGCATTTAGGGTTGATTTTAGTTTTTTATTTTAAATATTTGTTCATTTTAGTCTTTATACTCTTTAATACGTTTGTTTTAGTCTTTATACTTTTAAAAAATGATCCATTAGGTCTATATTTGCCAAATTTAGATATAATAATGAAATCGTTTAATGTAAATTTATGGCGATATTTCAAAAAATTTAGCGAGTGTATTGTCGTGTTAAAATCATGATTAAAAGAACATAAGATAAACATTGTCATTTTTAAGAGTACATATACCAAAAAAGACGTTTTGAAAGTACACATAGACCAAAAAAAACGTCGCATATATTTGTTTTTGTTTACGCCATGTACATCTTCCTCATTCAAGCTTGGACGTAATAGCATAAAAAACACAAATATTAGTATAATAGCATAAATATATTCTTTGTTATTAATATGTTTGTTCGCAGCAATTGTGACACAACACAATCAAACTCATACGTACACAATGTTGAATTAAATATCCTCAAAATGTTAATCTGTATCATCCACAAATCTCAATGATGAAAAGTATAATAATCAAAATGAACGAAAATTGAAAACACGAGACTAAAACTAATATTGAAACTCTTTTTTTTTTTTTTGGGTCCATTGAAGGAAAAAGGGTGTTGGTGCTCCAATTTATGTGGGAGGGTATTTAGATTTATAATTTTGATTGGTTGGTTAATAATATAAGGTGGTAGTCATTATATTATAATGAATAAATGAGAAAGTAAAGAGGGGGTTGCCAACTGAAAAGACAATGCCACCTGAAAAAAACCAACCAAAATTACTAAAATAATAATAATATATGAAGACAAAACATGTCCATCCCTATTCCAAACTCACCTAATTAATAAAAATAAATGAATTAAATTTTAAGAAAATTACAATTATGGTAACAGAAAAGCCTGCCACTAGGGACTTTAATCATCATATCATCACATTAATCTTTGTCATTAATTACTTTTGGGTTTGTTTTGCGTGGGTTGGAGGCCAAGAATTTTCACTTTTATTTTCCGGGAAAATTCTTTTATTTTCTTTTTTTTTCCTCCCTATTCCTTCTTCTTTTATGGTGTGTGAGGTGCAAGTGGTTGTTGGTATCTCAATTCATTTTTTGGTGTCTCTTCTTGCCTGTCTTTTCGTATCCTTTTTGGGGGTTTCTTCCTTACCTCATAACCCCTCTCTCTCGAAAAAGAATATTAGGAGGTCACCTAGTCGAAGATTGCTCCAGATCAAGCCCACTTAACTTTGAAGTTCTTACGATTGAGTTACCGAAAAGAAAGGTGTACCTTATTAGTATAAGTAGTAACTGTCAGTTTTTTAAGCTTTCTTAACCATACTTCTATGGTCTCAAGATCCATCTCATTCGGATATGGTATCGATTTATTCATGTATCCATCTTCTCTAGTCGGGCATCCACTTAACTAATTGATCAACTATGTCGGCTGAATTGATCGAACCAACCAAATCGATCAAAATTGATTGAAATTTTTATTTTTTATTCTTTATGTTTGTTTGGATTGTGACTTGTATCCTCTTTTAAAACATCAACTAACCTTCTCTCACCAAATAGAACAAGGACAAGGACGGATTCGTTGTGTCCATTTCTTTGATGTTAATGGATGGCCCTTTTTTTCTATACCACAACCAAAACCTTTTTTTTTAATTAATTGTCGGTGCTTAGTAATTTAATCCACTATTTTCCCACCTAATCAACAACAAGTTTGATCAAATCTTGTAGTTAGTTTGTATTGTTATGAAATAATAAGAATAATTTGTAAATAATTTGAATTTATTATAGTTTTATATATGAATAGTGCATAAATTATATCTAATTTCATTCAAACGACTAACATTAATATTGAATCCAACACTCTCGTAATAGCAATGGTGCATCCCACGAGCTACCATATCACGGTAATAGGAGATGTATGCTATATATGCGAAGGAAGCTTTTATTGAGATTCCCTTGTTCTCGAGAGTTTGTCGCATATTTAATAGATTGTTGGGTTTGTGTTTTATATATGTTCCCGACAAGAGAAGAAGAAGAAAAATAACATAAACCCTAAAATTAGTCTCGCTCTATTAATCTACGTAGCATCAATCAAATTATAGTCTTAAAAAGGTTAATGTTGACACTCTCAACAAAATACATGAGTTTCGAAAGCTGTTAATAATACAGATTTGAAATGACGACGCAGATGGAAATATCAATATCGATGGATATTTTTGAAAATTTATAAAAGTAAAAAGTTGATAATAAATATTTAAAATAACAAATAAGGATTCCATTCTTTTTAAACAAGTTAAAATTTATTAATATTAATATTATGTTGTTCATATTAGTAATATTTTGTCGATGTTTTTTTTGTATTTTGTCAAATTTTTCGATACTATATAAATGTTAGATTCGTCATTATGTTCATTTCAAACTCATAGGCATATGAAAATATCGACATGTCGGAGAGAATTTAATATACCGTGCTAATACTTCAAAATAAATTTAATCTAAAGATTTTTTTGAGAGCATAAAAATAAAACCCCTAAAAAAGAATATAGTGAGATAATCAACAGATTAATGAAGTATGATTAGATTAATTATTATTTGGCATATTGATGACTAGACATAGACATTAAGATGGAGTTAATTAATTTATGGGTTGACCTAATTTGCTGTTGTTCCAAGCATGGCAGATTAGAGGTCTCAAATAAATGTCTTTTTTTAGGGCTTTTTCATAAAATAGGGTTTGGTGTGTGAATTTAAAGATTTATAATTAATTATTTTTGTTTGTTATGTACAATGAATGAATGACAAGCTAAACCAACCACTAAGGGAAAAAGAAGAAACTTTGGACTATAAATATGCACATTCATATATTTGTTATTATTGGCATCCACTTTCATTAAATGGTTGCATTTTGTACTCATGACTATATATGGTTGGAAAAACTATGGTGTTCATCCATGAAAAGAAATTCAAATTTGGCGAAATAGGTTCTACCGAAAAACCATAGATTTTTGAGTTTTTGTTATTGGTTACTGATCGAGCCACTAGAATAGAACTGTTGCGTTCCATGTGACTTGAACCCAATACCTCAAAGATATTCTTTTGAGGCCCGAAGCTACCCAAACTAATCGTTTGGAGACTGGAGTGGTGTTTAATATGTCATTAAAAGCTTATTTTTAGATTCTAAAAAAAATGTTTAATAGGTTCGTGAACTTTTAATTTTGCGTGTGTCTCATTGATTATTGAAATGCGAGTGTCCTATTAGATATTTTTAAAGCTTAGAGACAAAATTTATAATTTAACCTTATTTTTTTTATTAACATGACGAGTGGGGTAACGTTGCGAGTGACTTTTTTTTTCCTAGCTAAATGTTAAAATTCTAGAATTAAATAATGATTTAATTTGATATTAAAAATGTTTTTAGTACAACGGTTGGGACAAGGATTCAAACTCACAACTTCTTGGTTGGAGATATATGTCAATTATCGTTGAACTATGCTCGTTTTGGTGTTTAAAATATAATTTATTAGTTAGATTAGAATCATTTCGTGAATTTGGGTAAAAATTTTACACATGAAATTAAAAAATTATATGTTTAGATAAAGAAGGAAAAAGGTGGCCACGACGGCAAATATGAAAGAGAGAAAGGGAGATGCCAAGACTCCAAACAATTACAAGGTCGGCAGGTATTTTCTCTTCTTTTTTATTTTTATTTTTTGCTGTAAATAAATTTTATAAAATAATTATAAACATTCCATCATCCGAAAAGGAAATTAGAAAAAAAAAAAGAAAAAGATTTAAAACATTGTCAATGATATATATCTCTTAGAATGTCAATTACTGACRAGTCATATATTTGATTAACTTACATTTTTATCAATAAATTATTGACTAAATCATTTTTATTATAAATAAAACTGTCCACATCAACCATTTTATATTAACTTTAAGATTTAATTTGCCATGATTTATTAAGTCAATTGATATTTAAATAATTACTTATTGATTGGTATTAAGCTCTTTTTTTTAAAAAAAAGTCTTATCATTTGTTTTATTTTGTGAGTATTACAGAATATAAGTTACTTTTGAAAAGAAACTAGCATCATTTTCTCAATTAAAAAAAAAACTAAACACATCGGTGAAGAACAGAAGCTAACGAGAGCAAATTGATGCATGCTGGTACATGAATTTCTATCATTAKTAATTTCTTTCGATTGTCCAACTCAACTCACCATTGATACGAGAAATTAGAAAAATTGTGAATTAAATTTAGGACGGTATAAGAACTTATTTTTAAAATTGTATAATTATAATGATGCATRATCTACAAATTAATGCAATAGAAAACTTTGTATTACCACTTATGAATTTCATCCATTTGAAGATGTGCTACGAATGAAAAATGATATATTAGGAATAAAAGGAAAAAAAGAGGGTAAAAAGAGGTAATTATCGAAGGAAGAATGATCGATGGGTTATCGTTTTTATTGGGCCGAAGAAGATTGAGGCCCGAACCCTTTTACCAAGGCCCAATTCAACTTTTAGGAAAACGGAAATATTAAAAAGAAATGAAAAAAATGGAGATGCGGGGCATCGATCCCCGTACCTCTCGCATGCTAAGCGAGCGCTCTACCATCTGAGCTACATCCCCTTGTTGATATAATCTCCTTTATAAATACTATTGGTAAAAATACTATTTTATCATAATCTTGCTTAATGTTATGATTTTTTTTTTTTTTTTTTTTTTGTGTTTTGAAGTACAATAACAAGTGGGGTTGGATTCAAAACACGATATTTGGGTCGGAGATTCAATGCTTCAATGATGTCAATTTTTTTTTATATCTGTGAGTGTTCGGGCCAGTTGGAGTAATCTCACGAACATTTGTCCGACCCTACTATATTTGGTTGTCAAGAAAATACATAAGAAATTAATTTCTTGGTAGTTGTTAGATTTGAAATCATTCTCTCTAAATTATTTTGATCTCCATGATGTGAATTTGAGTATAACTAGTGAATAAGATATCTATTATTGAGAATTAAAACATTGGTTAGGACAATATGGATACAAAGAATCAATCGACATCTCATGTAAATATTCATGAAACATAAAAAATATCATCAATTAGTCACTCAATATAAATATAAATATTTAAATCTATAACTTATTTAAGGAGTGAAACTAACTTAATTATTTAAGTAAATTTTTTTTATTTAAAAGAATATTAGTCAATAATGAAATATTTGTAAAATTATAATCCTAACATCGACATCGATATTTCGATATCTAACTATATATTAGCATCTAAAAAGTCGATGGTTTGATCTCCACCTTCGCAATTATTTGATTAAAAAAAATCACATGTAGAGTGCGGTGGATATGCTACTTTTTTTTAGTTCAACCACATATGAACACAGAAATTTAAACATCTTAATATTTTGATCGATATATACCTTAAACAATTATTAGGCTTAAAGTTCGTTAATTGAAACATAAGGTCTTATTGGATATTTGACCCCATAGCAATGGAATAATTTATCCTAAACAACTTTAATCTTGCACCATAGAAATAAATGTTATAGACAACCATTGTGGCTTGTTTGGTGCTTATAGTAAATACATCTAAAGGTAGTCATTCCACAATAAATTTCGAAATTTATATATTTCGTTAACCCCTTGTCTCTTTCATTTATTGCTATAATTAATTGTTATATTCTTAGTTTATGGTGTTGGAGGTGATTTACAAATTGCCACGTGTCAGACATCGAAAAAGATGATTGAGAGAACTAAATAAGGAGATTTATGTGAAACAAGTTTAATCAGCTCGGTAATGTAAGCCAAGTCGAACTATATCTTGCCTATTGACCGACTTTAAAGAATATCCGCAGGAGCAAARGTGAAAGATATGTTCCCGTTCCCCGATAAGATACCATGATCCTAAGTGGTCGGAAGCTCTGTCGGGAACTCGTCTCTATAAATAGAGAACCCTGCTTCTCACGCAAGGTATGCGAAATAATATTTTCTCTCGAGTATTGATCGAATAAGTGTTCGAAGATTATTGGGATGTAGGGTAAATTTGAAATTATATACTTTTTTTTTTTAATTTCAAATCCTAACCTATCCAAGTTATTTTATTAACATGTGATAGGAAGGAAAGATTAAATCAACAGGAGAATCGGTGGTTGAAGTAGATGTACCTCAGACCTTTCCCAAAAGGCCGATTCGATCTATATCACCAACCTCAGCTGCTTGGGATCTAGTCGAGCCGAAGTCATAATCTTCATACCGAACGTCTGAGTTAACAGTTGTGTCGATCAGAGGACAATCCTTTAGGAAATGATATCCTACACACTCTACGACAACATGCCGCAATTCTTAGGCTGTCAGAGAGTTGTTGGAGGCTTATCGAATGCCCGGTTGGAAGCTTCGCCTATAAATAGAGACCTCTTGCCTAATTTTCAGGTATGTGAAATTATACTAGCTCTTGAGTATAAATCGACCAGCTACTAACTTTAGCGTTAAAGTACTCACTCTTTTTTTGCATGTCTCCTACTTGCCAGCACATCAATTCGTCTATCGGGTCAGCTATTGCTTGAGTTGAGCTTCAATGACTTGGTCAAAATCTCGATCAAACAGATTATAAACACAATAGAATGTCAAAAACCCATTTAATATAAAATTATGACTACATTTTAAAAAATATATTGTGTTTGATCACAAGAATGACCAAGCTGCGAACCTTGACTTGGAAAGTAGGCTAACCTAGCGGATGAGCTGGAATTTGTTGGAACTTGCTGGAGAGGAGACCCGTAAGACAGAGAACACTTTGACGCCCAAGTCAGGAAGAATCCAGGTTGTATTCAAGGAAAAATACAATGTTTGTGTTTATGGGATGGAGGCAAAATCTATCTATTTATAGGCAAGGTCTTCGACAATTTCCTCAACAGGACCTCAACGACTCTTTAAGGTAGCCGTGAATCACGGCGTTCTGTCGTGGAGTCTGTTAGAAGATAAGGGTGAGCCGAAGATCTCCTGATCAGTTGACCCGAGGAATGAGAGCAAAGTTCGAAGGAAATCCAGTCGACTCGGCCTAGTGGGCGTCAGGATGAAATTTGGTCTCATCAACTCAAAGCCACGTGTAATTTTATTTCTCAATCAAGATGTGCCACATGTTAGATTAAAAACCACCTATAACATATTAAATATAGTATGGTGTGAAAATTGTGATCGTAAAAAATAAGATAAAAAATAAAACAAATAGATCAAAACATTAAAAAGTACAGAAATAAAACGAATCCCTAAAAAATATCGAGACTAAAGTACAGATAACAAAATAGTATTTTAATACATATAAAAAAAAAAAGTAGAAATTTAGAGTACGTAATAGGTTTCCGGCGATGAACTCAAAATTGATAGATCGGAGACTTTTTTTTAAAACATGGGCCCCACTATCAAAACAAAGCGCCTTCAATGTGGATGGCTTTTGTGATAAATGTCAATATTATTTAATATGTGGGGTATAAATTTATATATATATATATTTATTTATTTATTATTATATTTTTAGTATAGCAACAGTTTATTTTTGTTGGCAACTTATTTTGAAAATTATGATTTCTTTGTTTTTCTTTTTACTTAAAATATAAAAAAAAACTATTATAAGAATATTTACTTATATGCTTTGAAAACTCAGAATATAGAAATAAGTAAAAACCATATAACAAATATAATCCTGGTTTTGTAACTATTTAAACTGTACAGATCCAGGACATTAATTCCTTAAACTTTTATATTTAAGTTAAAAGTTTAATTTTATTAAACTATTTTTTAATCTAACGTATGGGAGAGGTTTGAACTTTAATCAATAATGAAATTAACATGCAGTGAGGATTCGATCCTTTGACATTTTGGTCGAGACATGCTTTAATCAGTTGAGTTTCATGTAGGTCGGTAATTTAATACATTTTTAAAACAATATTAAAATTTTCTTGTAACTCTCACCAATCACAACATTAAACACGTAGAATCTAACCATACGAAAATACTCAAATATAGTCACAAAATCACACTACGTTCAAAATTGAGCAACAAAATTTTCAAATCTAGCAAAAAAATTTAAATATGATTAGAAAAACTAGCACCCATGAATCAAGTGCAAACATGATAGAATTAACCACAAATCTTTATGAAAAAAAATGCAATTTAATATTTTTAACTGTATCAACATGAGGAAACATAAGGTTTATGGTTAAAATTGATTTGATTATAAAAAAAATTAAGGTCATAAAAAATGTAATAGAAAGTAGAAGCAAATGAAGAAAAATAAAAACAATTAGCTTTGATTATGGAGTTTAGGATATAGTAGATTAGATGGCAAAATTAGCTTAAAAAAGTTTCCCTTTTTTTATTCAAAAAATTTCAGGTGCCATCGGATTTTCATCCTCCACGAATATAGATGGTTTTAGAGAAAGGAAAGAGAAAACGAATTGAATAATTAATACCACCATTGAAATTTGAAAGTGGTCTCATTATTATACCTTTTTCTGCAGCTTTTCTCCAAAAAACCTCTCCAAGAAGGAGAAATTTCGCCTCCCGGACGCGTTTGGTCAAATATTTTTAACGTCGGCAAATTCTTCGAGCTTCTTTTGGGGGATCTGGTCAGAATCGGAGACCCATAGGAGGCATTTTCACTCCGCCTACTTTTGATTTCCCGTTGGGGGTTGGCAATTGCATTATCCGATTCTTTCTTGGGGGGTTTCATCTGGTTCTTTTTCCCGATTACAAATTCTGGGATTTCATTGATTCGTTGATTTGTCATCACATCGAGCTCAATATTCACGATTTTGGTCAGAATTTCTTGCTGGGTCTGCTGAGAGATTCTTGTCTAGTTGTTTGAGGTTCTGGTCCTGGGGATTTCGAGGAATCGTGGTTCTGAAAGTTGGGTTCCTATTGGCGGTAAATTTCAAGCTTGGTTTTCGAGGTTGGAATCATTTGGATGGTTTCTTTTTACTTGGGTTTGGGGGAAAGATGGAACCGTGAGGATATTATGCATTTATAATGACATTTCGACAACTTATGGGTGTGGCAAAAAGGGGATGTTTGGTTGTTCTGGTGATTTTCATCTGTGCTTCCTTTGCAACTTGCTCGAAGGACCACGAGGAAGTGGAAATGTTTCTGATTCAACTAGCTGACCCAATTACTGGGGATGTCAACACAGAGATGGTGAGCAATTATGCTTTTATGATATGGGAGGAATATCCTTTTTTTTTTCTCTGAACGAAAAGTTTTAGTTCTTAGTACAGCTACTTGTGTTTGTTCCCGATTCCTATGTGTAAGATTGAAAGTTAGTTTTGCTTTGATTATCTGATTTTGCAACTCTGGGATGATATTTAGACGGATCAAATGCTGCAGTTATGTTTGGTTTTGGACATAATTGATCTTATGCAATAATACACTTTCCATCTTTGTTGTCTCTCCGTTTATGTAATTTCTTAGGCCCTATTTGATTACAAATTTGTTTCTAGTTTTCTACTTTTTAAAAACAAAAAGTTGTTACTTATAACAATACTCTTGTTTTGTTTTTCACTTTTTAGAAGCAGTTGTAAAATATTTGCCAAATTAAAACAACAAAAACGAAGTTTTAAAAACTAGGTCTGTTCATGGCTATTCTGGAAAACAATTGTTTTTTTAAGAAACAAAAAATCAGTGGAAACATGTTTAGGTGATTGCTTTTTAAAAGTTTTCTTTTGTTCATAGATTACTTGCATTTTAGAATAACTGAAGATGTTATTCTGTTCAAAATCATGAGCTTATGGATATCGATTTCAAGTGTATGTTAACCGTAGGGTTCCTTAGAAAGATTTTGAAAACATAGAAAAAATAGCTTCCAAACAATGTTCTACATTTTTTAGTTAAATTTTTTGTTAGGATCTTAAAGATGTTTTTAAACAAGTATATTACAAAACAAAAGATCAAAAGAGTTGGTCTATGTAAATTTCTATCTCAACCTTTCGTTGGTCTATGTGTCTTCTGTCTCAAGGCTGATTGAGGCGTGATATCTTCACACATGGCATGTAATGTAGTTGACTTATTTTAAATTCAAAAACTTGCTACAGGCCGAGCTGTTATGGGTTAAATGCAACCTGGATTTGATTCCGTTGAAGGAAGCTGTAGATGGTATTGACTTATGTTCTGAAGAAAGACCCGGTAACACAAATGGAATTAACCTTGAATGTCAGATGCTGACAAAAGAAAAAACGAATAGAATGTTAAATGCCATGCACCCCCAGGTGAAACAGTCTCTTTTAGATTGTTTAAGAAAGAATTTTCACGTCTCTGGGGAAGACTACAGTTCTGAAGCTTGGTACACCAGATATTTGGAGTCTTTGCTTTTAATGCCTGGTAATCTTAGAAGGAAGTTAAGTTCTAGATGGTTTCGAAGCGCTAAAGAAGAACCTGCTCCAGCACCTGAATCTTCAGAAATTCATCAAACTAAAAAACCATCAGATTCTATAGATTCAAGTTTACAACCTTCAGAAGATGAAAAGCCTTCAAGAAAAGCTTCTAGCACAAGTGGGAAAAAAAAAAAGAAATCTAATAACAATCAAACAGTTGTCATTGCTGTTGCTGTAACGGCAACAGTGACTTTTATTATTGTAGCTCTGCTCTTTCTATGCTTTCATAAGAGTGGCTCCAGAGGGAGGCAAAATGATGAACATCATGAAAGGCCTCTCCTAAGCTTGAGCTTAAGTGAGTACTCTGTTCTGTGTTCTCACAAGCTTGTTTTTGAAAATTTACTTTATTTTATCTTAACATTATTTTTTTTCCTAATGCTAAGTAAATGATCTTTCAGGTTCTTCGCCCAAGTATTCTTCCTTTGGGAATTCTCTTAAGGAAGACAAGCTCATGAATCAATCATCTAACTTGAGTCACCACTCGAGAGCTCCATCTTTGGATGGTAGCTTGCACATTGTCTCTGATGATGCACGTACTTCGGTACATGGACCTCCATCTTTTGGAGCTGCTGGAATTGCCAATAAATCATCTTTTGGATCATCATATATGGCTGATGGTACTAATGGCTTGTTACCACCTCCTCCTGGAGCAGTGCCGGTCACCTCAAATATTATGCCTCCTCTGAAGCCTCCTCCCGGCAGGGCTGTTCCCCTCCCTCCTGAACCACCTTCATCTTTTAAGGCTCCATCCAGCATGGCTGGTCCTCCTCCACCGCCACCTCCTGCACCACCACCATCTTCCAGGCCTCCTGGAAATGCAGTTTGTCCTCCTGGAGTTCCTCCACCTCCACCACCTGCACCAGGCAACAAAGCAGGCCCTCGGCCACCACCACCACCTCTCAGAAGTGGTGCTGCTGCCCCTCGGCCCCCTCCATTAGCACCGAAAGGTGCAAATCCACCTCGAGCTCCAAAATTTGGAGAGGATGGAAGTATGGATGACGGTGCTAACAAAGCCAAATTGAAGCCATTTTTCTGGGACAAAGTTCTTGCAAACCCCGATAATACCATGGTCTGGCATCAGTTAAAAGCAGGGTCTTTCCAGTATGTTATAAATTCCATTCCTTTTGTATCACCATTGCTTTTGAATAATGTTACTGGTTGCTAAGTTTTAAATCTAAATCACACAGATTCAACGAGGAGATGATAGAAACTCTTTTTGGATATACACCTGTTGTTGATAAAAACAAAAGTGAGGGCAAGAAAGAGTCATCATCACAAGATCCTGCACACCAGTATATTCAAATCATTGATTCAAAGAAAGCACAAAATCTATCCATTCTTTTGCGTGCGTTAAATGTGACAAGAGAAGAAGTTTGTGATGCACTTCATGAAGGTAATCTTGACATTGGCTTTCTTGCATCTTCTTGAGAAAACAAAAAGAAAAACATGGATCTGAATGGAGGCATGCACTTCATTCTCTTTTAACATTTTATTGTCTCCCCCAAAAGTGAAGAATTTAATTTAACTTGAAGCAATATGGCTACTACTCCTATAGGTTGTTCGTTTATGATTGTTGAAATATCCATATAGGAATTAAATTTACATAACGCATCAGCTTAAGCTTTTGGTTTGGGTGGTAGTTTATTCATCCTTAACATGGTATCAGAGTGGGAAGTACTGTATTCGAACCCTTGCATTGTCGTTTTCTCCACATTTGTAATGATTTCCACTTGTTGGACCTTGTGCAATTATCCAAGCTCACAAGTGAAAGAGAATGTTGAAATATTTATTTATGAATTAAATTTACCAAATCTATCAACTTAGGCTTTTGGGTTGAGTGGTGTTTTATTCATCCTTAACAATGATAGATGTCGAAAAACATAATATTGTTATGACAAAGTAGTTGAGGCCAGTTGCTCTCCGCCCTCAAGACCTCAGGAAATGGGCCATGTTGAGTATTCAAATAATATTACTTTCAGGAAATGGGGTCAAGAGAGGATATTAAGCCCATAAATGGTAGCAACTTCTCATTTTCTAACTTCTTGAATGACAAAAAAATAAGCAAGCGGGCATATCTAAGATAGGACAATACTCAACAAGGTTTGGGCTGAGAGTCAATTTGGTCAATAGTTTGGAGAATAATTGAACATTGTCGAGGAACTGTTTCAATCTCAGGAGCCCTCATATCATTGACTTAACAAATAGATTTCCTCATATGATGGAAAGTCCAAATAACATAATTTAGAATGAATATTAAATCGCACGACAGTGCTGAAAATATGCAAGTATGGTTTTTGTTCAGAAGATCTCACCTTCACAGCCACTATGTGCCATTAACTAGGGATGAACCATTTTGAGCTCAACTTTAGATTAATAAAAAGGTACTTCTAATTGTTGATGTCTGTTTGCTTCACTCAATATTTTTCTCCCTTGCCCCCATTTTTTATTGATTTTAGGAAATTGTAAATGAGGGAAATTCTTCTAGGGAGCCTATAACTTTGGCTGTGATTGACATAATATACATTTCTTTTTCATACAAAACGTGTCTTTATTTGCAATCAATTGTATTTTCTCTTTTTTGGGTGATGGAAGGACAATATTGTTGGTGTGATTTTGAGAATTCATAGAGAAATTTTCTGGTAATCTCCGATGGAAATTTGGTATAAGAGTATTCAGTGTTTCTATGCACAGCCATTTTGCTAAAATTTTCTAAAAAATTATTCCAATTGATATTTCCTTTTCCCAAATGAGAATTCTAATTGGCACTCTTGTTGATTGATGAACGAGAATATATATCTTTTATTTGGTATGATGTATCATCATCAAAATATGGTCATTGGTCATTGTTTATTCAGAGAAATTATTATTGTTAATGTTATTTTTATTGAACACAGACATTTTCCCCATGGCCCAAAGAAAATCTTCCACTTGGTAAAAGGAAAGGCGCCTCTGTAGTCTACATAGTGTATCTATTTTGTTTTCTGCATGTTGTCAGCAACCTTTTGGCATGCATGAATCTTTTGGCTGCACATCTTATATTTTCACGATATGGTGTTGAGCATATTCTGAGCTCTCTTAGTTGGATCAGGAACTGAACTTCCTTCTGAACTTCTTGAGAACTTACTGAGGATGGCACCAACACCAGAAGAAGAACTGAAGCTTAGACTGTTTAGTGGGGAACCTTCTCAACTCGGAACCGCTGAGCGATTTCTTAAATGTTTGGTTGATATCCCATTTGCTTTCAAAAGGTTGGAAACGCTGCTTTTCATGGGTACTCTTCAGGAGGACATCACCATCACTAAAGAGTCCTTTGTCAACTTGGAGGTAGAACACTTGCCACTGTATTACTTTGTAGTATTGAGAACTTGAGAGATCAATGGTTGGTTCAGTATAACAATTCTGAAGCCAGTAGTAGTTAAAAAAACTGAGCGACCAGTAGTTAACAGAGTCCTGTTGCCAGATTTTGGTGATGTTTAATTTTGCAAAAATCAATTCCCATAATCCAGAGTTCGTTTATCTAGTATAAGAAAACAGTTTTATTGGGTATCCAGATTCTTCACGTCTGAAATGTGTATGAATATGATGTGTATATACCAAACTTTGAGCATTGGTAAGGGTGCAAGTTTGTTTCCACAATCTATCTTGGTGCATTAAGCCAGTTTGATTTTTATACATCTCTGAACTGCCTGACTTATTGTGGATTCACGATGAATTTACAGGTTGCTTGTCGGGAACTTCGGAGCAGCAGGCTGTTCCTCAAACTTCTAGAAGCTGTTCTTAAGACTGGCAATCGGATGAATGTTGGAACTTTTCGAGGTGGTGCACAAGCATTCAAACTGGACACTCTTTTAAAACTGTCAGATGTGAAAGGAAAAGACGGCAAGACTACGCTCTTGCACTTTGTAGTCCTGGAGATAATTCGCACGGAGGGTATGAGAGCTGCCCGGAACGGTACAGGAAGCCACAGCTTCTCAAGCTCCTCATCAAAGGAACTGCTGGACAGAGTTCTTAGTGACACAGAAGAGCATTACCGTGTTTTGGGTCTTCAAGTCGTCTCGTGCTTGAGCGGTGAACTTCAGAATGTGAAGAAAGCAGCAACCATAGACGCTGATGCCTTGACAGGAACTGTTTCCAAACTTGGGCATGCACTGTTGAGGACCAGAGACTTCCTGAACAAAGACATGCAGGGTCTAGGTGAAGAAAGCAAGTTTCACGAAACACTGAAAGGCTTTGTGCAGTCTGCTGAGGTTGGTATCATGGCCCTCCTGGAAGAAGAAAAAAGAATCATGGAACTGGTGAAAAGCACGGGCGATTACTTCCATGGAAATGCGGGGAAGGACGAGGGCCTACGGTTGTTCGTTATAGTACGGGATTTCTTGATAATGTTAGATAAGACGTGCCGAGAGGTAAAG
>NW_019104501.1:777895-900766 GCF_001995035.1 Momordica charantia | reverse complement strand
CTGGTGAGCCTTCTTGACACAAAAACTAACCGAAGAGACGAGATTTTCTGTCGCACTTCGAAACGACATACTATACCCTGTTTTAATTACTCTCGCCCCAGTTTTCAGTCAAAATCTAGGTGTGACTACATTTAGGAAATGGCTGCTCAAGATTCATTTATTTTCCAACACCTAAAATCAGTTTCACTAAGGATGTTGTTCTTTGACTGCTTTGAAACTGTCTCTCGAGCATCTTATCGCCGCGATTGGCGCTCTCTCTCTTCCCTTCTCTCTCTAGCCAGGAAATTCCACATTGATCATTAATGGTGAATGTAGATTTTTGTGGACAAGAATACCATAGAAGAGATGATTGTATTTAAGTACTACCTACCGTATACAGAAAGTGCCAAAAAGAAACAATATTATGATGTTTTCATTCACAAAATAATTCAAGGAAAGTTCTCTTTCACAATTGTGGGTCATTACAATGAAGAAACTTTACAAGCTCTATATTCTGAGTAATGTACAAAATTTCAAATTGAAAAAAAAAAACACTGAAAGAATCAACTATCATACACAAAAGCAAAGAGAATCTGAAACCCAAGATGAACAATCAAGAGAAAAGCCAAAAGGGAATAAAAGCTATGGTCTAAATTTCATGGGTATCAGAAGCACTGTCCATTGAATCCTTTCTCAAGTGCTGGGGGTGGTCGATGTCGATAGAAACTTCATCTGTCATGGCTGACATAGATTTTCTATGATGCTTCAGCTCCAGCCTCAAGTTGACGATCCTTGAGATCACTTGTACAATGTCTCTCATGGTAGGCCGTTTTCGGGGGTTACGGTTAACACATCTATATGCAAGAGCTGCAACTTCGTTCAGCTCTTGCACATTAAAGTTTCCTTCTACACGATCGTCCACAATTTCTTCCCACCCAACTTTCCCATCTGAAGTCATTGCTGCCTAAACATCTCATAATGAAATTACATGTAAGTGATCTTGACTAGGCAATTACTAGTGTTGGTAACTAAACAAGGCTCTTGTCTCATAAAATGTTTCCATTCAAGAACAGAAGCATGAAATAACATTTTCTTTTCATTGACAATATTGGTGATGAGAGAGAGGAGAGAGAACTTACAAGTTCAACATACTCCATCAGGCCTTGTTGTGGGTTTCTGCAAGCTATAAGCTCAAAGAGCAATACTCCAAAACTGTAAACGTCGCTTTTCTTTGTGAATTTTCTAGAAGATATATATTCAGGATCCAGGTAACCAAAAGTTCCACGAATATTGGATACATGTCTATCAACCATCTCTTCTCTGGAAAGCCCGAAATCAGCAACCTGCTTGATCCAGGGTAGTCAGACAAATGTTAAAAACATGAAGAATCCTAACAGATACGATTCTTTTGGGGATCTATGTGTTCTTTCTGTTGAACGTATTGACAAATTATAGCACACATACCCTAGCCCTCATGGAATCATCCAACAAAATGTTTGAAGACTTGATGTCGCGATGTATTACGGGTGGGACTGCCTGCAATAATATCATATAAATGCCACAAGAATGAATTATAAAAATGCAAACTCAAGAAAGCTAAGGCTTCATTTGATAACCATTTCGTTTTCGTAACAATTTCTTTGATATGTTTTTCTACCATTCTTATAAACACATTTCATGCGTTCTTAGCCAAATTTCAAAAAATAACAAAAAAAAAACTCATTTATTTAGTTTTGAAAATTTGACTTGGAATTTGAGAACGATTTTAAAAAGAAGATAACAAAACAAAGAAACATATAAGTGGAAGTAGTGTACACGAGCTTAAATTTCAAAAATAGAAACCAAAAACAAAATGATTATCCAACAGACCCCAAGTATTCTTCTAGGTTAGATCATAACTTACACCATCATGGAGATATTCCAGGCCCCGTGCAACATCTAAAGCCACGCGAACCCGTAAATCCCAGCTCAATGGTTCATTCTTCCCACCTGCAACAGAAAAAAGTATGTCAGTTTTCAAGGAACATATGAAAATGTTATATGTTCGACCATTTTGCAATAAATTAACTAATAGTACTTGTGCTATATGTTCGACTTCTTACTGTATAAGTGAGAAGCCAAGCTTCCTTTGCTCATATATACGTAAATAAGTATATGCTGGCCTTTCTCAGCACAGTACCCGACCAAATTTACAAGGTTCCGGTGATGCAACCTTCCGAGTAGCATAACCTGAAGAACAGAATAAGGTTAAATGGATGAATCAGATAAAAAAAAAAGCATGAAACTGTTATGAATCAATCAGCAAAGTGTGGGCACCAAATCTCTCACAATGTCACGACAAAACAGTCCATGAAATTTTTGTATAAGACCACCTTCACTAAATTTTGTCAAATCCATTCCTTGTCTATCCCAATTGAAAGGCTTCAAACAGAGCATTTTAAGGCAACCTTCTTCTGATTCATGTCCATGATTCCATTATATTATGTTCTCTTCTTAACAAACACAAGAACTTAGAAATTTTGATTTCTTTTGAATTATTTCAAAATATGGAATTTCGTGACTGCATCATAAGAAGAAGATATATCACGACTTACAATAGACAAGCTCCTAAAATTCAATGGTGTTTAGCAAGGTAGGAAGACAGTAACTCGATCCAACAATAGGCTATCATGATATGAAGCGTTTTCGACAAAATGCAATATCAGAGTTCCGATACAGTTGAAGAATAATAATCACCTCTGTTTGGAACTCTTTCTCCCCTTGCTTGGAATCAGTTGCTAGCACTTTAACTGCAACCGTCTCACCACTACCCATTTGAGCTCTATAAACAGGACCAAATGCTCCTTGTCCTATCACAGTCGTGAAATTGGAGGTCGCCTTTTGCAGATCCCTGCCATTTCCAAATTTTAGTTGCAAGAATAACACTCTGAAGGCCCTAATGAGCTACTTTTCAAGACAGCTCCAGCAGCAACATCAACTTCTATCAAATTAGGATACACATCTGGAAAACTAACAAGCTAGTCTTTATCGTATAAAGATAACGAGATCACAAAAGACTGTTCACAGAACCTGTCACTACAAAGATTCAAGAACACACCTGTAAGAATACTCAAGTATCCCAGAAGCTGCAACAACATTACTCTTCCTGAATCCATCAAGCCAGTGGGACATCCCATTGTGGCCAGATTTAACAGGTGACTCAGGAGCTAAGGTTGAGTCTGATAGTATAGTGCAAGAATCAGCGCCATTCATCCGAATAGGAACTGTCGTTGCCCTCCGGGAACTGCTATTTCCTATCTGTGAACGTTTCCGTTGGTACCTAAAGCAGAAGAGAGCCAAAACCGCCAAAAGAATGCCGATCACAACCCCTATAGAAATCCCAATAATCAGTCCGGATGACTCCCCTTTCATCTCCTCCTTTTTGCTTCCCAACTGCCAATAATCCAATAGCTTAATCCATTACAACCCTGCAAGAAGAAGTTCATAATAAGCCATAAACTCAGTGCAGTAGACCAAACAATTTTCTGGAACAGACAAAGTACTGTTCATTTCTTCTCCAAAATCATCACAAAAGTTAAAAAATGATTATATCGTTCAGAACAGCTTCTCTCCCAATAAATCAAACAGTTGATCTGCATCTCATTCTTACGAAATTCCCAAGCATGCTAACCAACATCCGATGCTCAAAACCTTAAACGAAAAGAAAAAGTTGAAAAACAGAGCCGAGACAAAGGGGTCAGAGACAAGACAACCAATCCAAATCTGCTACAAACATCAGAAAAGGGAGAAGAAAAACCAGAAAGGAGTAAAGGATCAAGGAGATGGGAAATCGCATTAGTCAAGCCATAAGCACATATGAAGAAACTAACTCCCGGCTGAAAATACAAAAATATGCAAACAAACGTTCGGAACAAACAAAACCCAGATAGCAGATCAAGAGTAAGTGAATCAGAAACGAGTGTTTTTCTGTCTCCATTTCAGAAAACAGAAACTGGGTATAACAGAGTTGACATTATACTTGCAGTAAGAAAATACCTTGGAAGCGAACTGATTTCTGAGAAGTGGGAAGTTAAAGAGAGATGGGTGGCGTTGGAATGAAGGAAAAAAAAGGAGAGAAAATGGGTAATGGGTAATGAAGTGAGATTCGAAGAATGCGACTCACAGAAAGGAATCAGTGAGGAGACATGAGACGAAAGTGGTTTTCAAGTAACTCCAGAGTCGAAATACGATCTGTCGACTACTTTCTATCTCGGGAAGATGGATTTGGACTACGAGTCGACAACTACGAAGAGAATTAAACAAAAATGCTTCGGATTTTGGGTTTCTTCCTTTTTTCTTGTCGAAAACTTTTGATTATTTATGAAATGAAATGACAGGGAATGAAGGGACTGAACTCGTGGGAGGAATAAATGAAGTTTTTTTAAAATTAATATTAAAAGTCTTAATTTTTTTTTATAACAATTATCCCCTCGAGCGTTGAGCATGCTTTAAATGGTTTTGACTTTTGATAATAATTTATAAATCTATTTATATAAAATAATCTTAGTTTTTGGAAAAAGTTAGATTTATTCATCCACCCACTCCTCCAATGTTTTAAAAAATTTATATATTTTTAGAAAAAGTTTTATCTCAGTATCTATATCTATCGAGACCTTGATAATTTCAAATTTACACTTTTGAGTCTGTATACTCTTACGTTTGAATTATAGTATAGATTTCTTTTAAGTTAATTTGTACTTTAGCTCAATTGTATCATTTGAGGCTTTGTATTTAAAACATTCAATCAAATCTATAATAAGTAACGTTCTTAAGATTGAATAATGATATGAATGAAATTTCATGTGATAATTAATGTTTTGAGCGTTTAATTCGTGTAGAGTCAATTAAAGAAACAACTCAAATAAAAATGAAATGAGAAAATACTTAATTAGTACAACACTTCAAAAAGTATACAAAAACATATTACAAGATGATTAAGTTTTTAGGAGAAAACTTTCTTTACTGAGAAGTAGGTTGTTGCTGCTGGATTGTCACGGCTTGAGCATTGTTCTATCTCTCCCTACGTCTCCTTTGGTTGCCCTAAAGTTGCTGAGGAACAAAGAGGGTGAGAACATAGAAGACTGTTATCAATTTGAAATCGAGAGAAGGGGCAAAGAGATCTACAACTTTCGTTACAAAATTTAATTTGTTTTCCACCTTTCTTTTTCTCATAAGATATTAATATCATCCTTCGAGATTCTATTAAGTAAATAATGTAAGTAACCAACAAATTTACCTGCAAAGCCTTAATTTATCCATATATGTATATATATGTATATATATATATATATATATATATAAGTATTTTGTGGAGTTGGTATTTGAAGATAAAAATGAATGTCCAAAAACACAAATTGTTTAAGATTAGAAAATAGATAGCAAAAGTGAAGTGGTTGTTGATTTTGGCAGTTAATGGGTTAGGAAAAAAAATGGAGATGATGGAAGGAACTATCAACTGTACACCAAACACACACCTAATCTCATTTGGAAATTACAATATTACCCACCAGAGAGAGAGAGAGAGATTCAAAGCATACATCAATTAATTTACATTTGAAAAAATTGCATACACCAAGTAGGGAGGAAAAAAGTTATCTTCGGTAAGAATATATAATTTTTTTGTTAAAATATTCTTCTGGATTGTCTAATTTCGATTTGGTTCATTTTGGTTATTATATTTTTAAAATATTTATTTTAGTCCATGTATTATTAAAAATGTTCGTTTTGGTCCATTCATCTTCATTTTTATTACATTTATTTAGATTATAATTTCAGCATGACACTTTATTCACAGAATTTCTTGAGATGTAGTCATAAATTTTATATTCGATACATGATTTTTATTGTGTATAAAATTTGTGTTAAAATTTTCAAATTGGTCACTTTTTAAAAGTATAGAGACAAAAAAAATAGACCTTTCGAAGGAACCAAGATGAATCTAATTCAAAAAGATCAAAATAGAATTTAAATCATAATTTTTTCCAACGTGGATATCACTTAACTTGTTGAAACAACAGTAGCCCATTTTAAATGTGATAGGTTTAGATCTCGACCCTTGATTTGAATTCTACTATTTTTTTTTAAGACAAGTATATAGTTTTTTTTTTTACACAAAATATATGGTTTTGATATTATACGTAGCTTTAATTTTGTGATAGAAGAATGGCAATCTTATCTAGAAAAAAAAAATCTCATATAATTTTAGAGATATAGCAAAAAAGTTTGTTATTACCAAATTATGATGGAATAATATTAATGTAATCAATTTTCAAATAACACCATTTAACTTTGGTAATACCTATATATTAGCACATGATTTTATTTATAAAAAAAAGGCAAAAACTTGTATTCTAATGGGACATTAATCCTAATTTTAATCACGAACATTCATCATAATTTTGAAATTAAAATATACTAGTCGAAATATTAAAAAAGGGAAAATAAAGACAGACAAATCAATGGAATTGAGTTGCGTTCACAATCACATTGGTTATTTGTTATAATTTCGTTTTAGATTAATTTTTTAATTAGTTTAGTCATTTTCAATCAATATTATTTTTGGCAAGGTTAGTTTTGGAGTCATTTTCAATGTGTTTTAATTGATGTAATGTTGGTTCAGAGAGCTTAATCAACTAGTTTAAATCCTAATTATAGAACATCATGGTTGATAATATATTAATAAAGTAGTACAAATTAAGCATTATTTTAACTCTACAAACTTTTATTAATATTTCAAATGTGTGTATATATTAAAGCCAACTTAATTGCTCAAATTTAAATATATTATACATCCAACCTATATTCCCCGTATGTTATATATGGTAAATAAAGACAGTGGCTACATTAAATTATAGAACATTCACTAATACAATAATTAATTAAAATACATATAATGCAAGTAGTAACTAAGGTTTGATGACATTATTTGTTGTTTCTTTTTTTTAACAACTAAAATTTTATTTAAAAAAACTAAAAAAATAAAACATAATTATTTATTGTTTATTGTTCTTTCTTCTTTTATAGAAAAGTAAAACAAAAATATATTTGAAATTTTTTTTACTTCCTGTCCTCTAAAATTTTAAATTAAAAAAGAGTTAAATTTTTATATGAAATTTATTTTCAAAATTATATATTCAAATTTTTATGCTAATATTTATTATGATTTTTAAAGTGAAGAATGATAAAATAATGCTTTTATTTATGACCTTAAAAAAAACTAGAAATAAAAGAAGAAACAGGAAACCTTATTTTTATATTTCCAAAATTTCTACACAATTTTGAGAGTATTTATTAAATTGAGAAATGAGAAACATAAACAATTACTAAATATTTAGTAAATAGGGGGCTTGATAAATGAAAGAAATAATTGATGGCAGCGGTAGGAAAATAGAGCAGTAATAATGAGTTTTGCGGAGTTGTGTATTTAATTTAACTTATGGAGTTATTATTGGAAATAATTAATAAAGATAAAATTAAAATATTTTTATGTTTTTGGTTCAAAACTAATTTAAAGTCGCAACCAATTTGACAGCTCCTTGAGCCCTAGGGCGGTGGTCCCTTCATGGATGCCACGATCAATTTAATGTATATTTAATACTAAAAAAATAGAGAGAGAATATGTTGAGGATTGGGATTTGAGATTGAATTTTGAGGTGGAATGGATATTTTATTTGGTCAAAAGAATTACTATTATTTAGTTCTCAAACGTTACAATGAAAAAATTAATCTTACAAGTTTAAATTTTGTAACGGTAATCTTTGATGTGATATGTTTTAGGTATATAGATTGGGGATTGATAATTCAAGTTCGACGAATTCTTTTTTAATCGTTACTAAATTACTACACAAGTTAAACTACAGTAACTAAATCATTATTTTAATTAAATTATAAATATTAAAAGTGTTTTTTTAATATTTTTATTTTATTGACTAAAAATGAAAAGAAATTTTTTTAACCTATTGTCTATGGTTGGTAGAGCTTAGTAAGCAATTATCTATCACTACGTAATTTTGTCTCCTTGATTCTATTTTATGTCGAGTTGGATAGATTGACCTACGTGAAATCCGATGGAGCTATATGGAAGAGTGAGCTATACGAGGATCAGTGACCCGCAAAAAAGGAACAAACACTTCGACACTTGAGTAAATAAGGGTTCGAGCTATGATAATTCGTACTCGTACAAAATAGCATACATGCGTGAGAGAAGCGGCGTCCCTTTTATAGGTAGCGAAGATGGGAAAAGTTCGTTGGAACTATTTTGACAGGAGGTTGGGTCGGTTATGGACTGTCGGGTCTAAGGTCGGCATCCTCAGGTCAGTCAAAGAGAACTTAGATGATTCTCCAATTCGCATGGTCTTTAGCTCGGTCTCATAAGTGGGTCGATCTTCTTCCTTGGTTTGGTTAAGTAGATTTGGCCTCTCTAAAACTTAGTTGATTGGTTCACGGTATCATGTTGCATTTTACTCTCCAACATTTCTATTTGACTCAACTGGGACTCGATCCCTATGAAAATTCAATTATTTGATTTCTACACAACTAGCCTTTAAAATATAATAGACCCGAACATATATAGCCTAATTGGTTTGTTTAGACATTTAAAATTTCTTCCATGTGGTTTCACATTTTGTTACTTTTGTAAATTAAAAGATGGTTTTATAATCTTCATATTATTGATTAAATAATTTAATCTCTATGTTCTAGATAGTTTTACTTTTATACTTATTTATAGATGTAATAAATAAGTTTTATGATATGATATTTTATTTTGATAACATTTGGATCAACATTTTTGTTGAAAAATAAGAAAATAATTGCAGATAATTTGTTATATAAAATTCATTTTACTTCTCAACAATAGCAACCAATGTATATGTATGTATATGTATATGTATATTATATATATATGATAAACTTTAATCAAAGAATAAAACCACAATCCTAAAATTGTAATTTAATCTATAATATAACATTTTTATTATTCTATTTTTGTTGTTTTATTCTTTCAAACAAAAATTCAATTTACAATCACTATAAAGATGACGTTCAGTATTTGAAGACAATTATTTAAATACACAAAAAACTCTAATTTCTTAATTCTAAAAGTAAAAATATCTTTTTATATTGTGTTTTAATATATATATATATATATATAAAAGTATATTTGACAAATCCATTCATGTAAGTTATAGCTTATTGAGTTGAAGAAATTTTCAATTTTTCTTCTAATTCGTTATTTTTTGCTAAACTTTCATACCTAGGCCACGTTTACTCGTACCCAATCGTAATGGAAAACAATTGTAATGAAAATCAATCCTAATAAAATCAATCGGAATAGTAATGTTATTCCATTGATGTTATTTACCAGAAATTTTCTAGAATCATAATTAGAATTCTTTTGATGTTGTTTACTAAAACTATCCGGAATCGATTCGAAATCAAATATATGAAAATTACTAATATACCCCTTTCTCTTTTTTAGCTAATTACAAATATATTATTGTGCTAATCATTTTTAAATTACAATCATAATAAATTTTAATTTAATTTATTACTTATTGATAATAAATATTTTTTATTATAACAATTTATCTAATATTGAAATCTACTGAATAATTAAAATAAAACTACATCAAATTAAATATTTTTTAAGTAGGACATTCAAAACTTTAATATAACATAAGTTTTATTATTCTAATATTTAAAAGTAATAATATCTATTTAAAAATTTTATTGATATTAAGTAATATTAATTAATCATATTACATAATAAAATTATATCAACGAATAAAAATTGGAGTAAAAATGGAGAAGAAATTATAAAAGTATAAAAAAAACTAATTAAAAATTATATGTATCTAATCGAGAGAAAAGGTAAAAGTGGTACATTAATTATAATATATATGTGAGATCCACGGAATAAGGAATCAGAATGAGATTGATGGGGTTGTAGGAGTGTAATGAGATTACATCTTTTTATGTAATGGAATTACAAAATTTGAGGTGAGTCCCACCATTTGATTACATTCCTGCAATTTGGTAAATGGAATCAAAGTTTTCATTACGATTCATTGATTACGATTGCGAGTAAGTAAACGAGAGTTTATTTCATTTTAGATTTTTAATCCTCAAGGTATGTTTTAATTTCTAAATGTTACCTAATAAACACATTTTTGTCCTAAAAATTTGCATGGCATTAATCTAGTGTTTGATGTCACTACTACTTGAAATTAGCTCATTCATGTGATCCTTTAACTAATATATATGAAGTGTAGCATACAAACATTAAATCAATGAAGTTAATAACCGGGACGACCTATTAAACTAAGTTAGGTATTTATTAGAAATTTTTCAAAGTATAGATACTAGATATACATAACTTTAAAGGCATGACAAATTCAAAAGTCAAAATAGCCATGGATGGAAAATAACTTTCACATTTACTTTAGAGAGTACTTTTTTTAGTTGAGAACTCCTTGTTCCCTTTCGTGTGAATTTCCCGATGATAAATTTGAAACTTGTGACATCTTTACTAGACAACCCTGAAAGTTTATGGACTAAAAATTAAATACTATTTCGGTTCATGTATTTTATGTCATGGATCATTTTGGTTTCTGTACTTTTAAAAGGTACATTTTGATTCTTGCATTTTTAGCTTTTGTTTATTTTAATCAAAATACCTTCGGAACATTCATTTTGATCCAAGTATTTTTAGAATGTAACCATGTTTGTCTCATCATTTTTATTTTTATCTCAATCACGATTTGAGCATGACATTTCGCTTACTAAATTTCTTAAACTGTAGTCATAAATTTTTATAGAATGATTTTCATTGTGTATATGTTAAAGACAATTTGTTTACACTCTTTACAAACTTAACAATATAAATCAAAATAAACATTTTAAAAGTACAAAAACTGATTTGAAGAATGACCTTTTTACTTTACAGCAAAAAGGTGAAAAAGGTAAAAAAGCCAGAGCTCAAGAAATTATACCCTTTGTTGCAAAGAGGATGGTGGCATGGAGACATGGACACACCTTTTAAGGTTCCTAATCCCGCTATTTCTTTTCGAATTTCATCTTACAATTATCCAAATCTACACAATATTTTAGTTGACAAATTGCCTTTTAAAAAATAATGTCCAATGAATATTAAGACCTACCACTTTTAAACAAGATTATTATAATCTTGTTGATTCTAAATTAACTCGGCTACGTCCTAAAGTTATCTCATTTGACCAACTCTCTTTAAATGGTATCATAGTTTTTCATGTAGATCCTATAGTACTTTTTTCTCCAACAAATACTGTTATGTATACACTAAAAACATCGATAAAATATAAATACAATCAAAACTATCACTCACATAAACCTAAACACTAAAAATAACATATGACTTAGTTTATATATATAATTGATTTTTTTAGCGTATTAGTTAATATCAATGTTTTATCGGCATCTCAATAAAGTTGAGATGTCAGCATTTCTATCTACATCAAAAGTTAAATTTCGATCCCAAAAGAGTATCTTGACCAATCAAATCTTCCGAGACCAAAAATACTTTTAATATTCAACAAAAGGGGATGATATATTATATTGGAAGCAAAGGGCACATGACCCATGTAGCATGAGGAGTTGAATAAAAACAGGGAGTGGAGCACCAATAAAGGTGCACTTTCCCTCAATCCCAATCCATTTGATTTTGAAAAAAAAAAAGAAAAGAAAAAGAGAGTTCCACACATTTAGATTTAGCTTGGAGGCAAAGGTTTCTACAACCACACTACTATTTATTGTAGCATAAATTTCAAGCAAATCCATCCCACTACTTGATCACTTCTTTTTTTCTTTTCCTCATTTATTTTCCCTATCAAATGGGGTCAACCTTATAGTATTTAACTTTATCCATGTAACATTTATTTTGTCCCTACATCCTAGAATCTCACATTTGATCGAAGTATTATTCGTTCAACGTTTTAACGAGTTTATGAAGCTCAGGGTTGGAATGTCTGGATTTATGTAATTTTCGCCTAGGTTATAAAATGAAATAAATTTTGAAAGGTTTGTATAATTTGTGTTTGATTCGTGGAGTTTCTGATTTGTAGGAGTTAGTATATAGTATAAAAACAAATCAATTTTCGTAATCTCAAAATTATGTAACATGGGTATATAAAATCAATAAATTTACAAATTCATAATTTGAGATAAAAGCACATTTACGTGCTAAAGATGAACTTGAATCCAATGTTGGAATTTATGAATACGTTTTTTAAACTAGAGATAAAGAACCACAACTTTTCGTCAAGGTTGTTCTTTTACAAAATTCTCGTGAGAAGTTGTGGTTATTTATTTATTATCATTATTATTTTTTTTAAAAAAAAATTTATTCACAAATTCCAACCTCTAACTTATGAGCCAAACACTTGTCATGGTATCTACGTTTTTTGTAAGTAAAAATATCAAGATAGAATAAACAATAAGGTTTTAAATAAATCATGTTATATATTTAACTAATATAAAACCATTTATATTAATATCTAGTTTATGATACTAATTTGTTGTAGGGAAAAAAAATTCAGAAGCCCAAATTTAGAAACTTGGCAACCAACTGGGAAAATGGGCTTTTAGAAAACAGCCCAATCTTCAAAGAAACAGACGAACAAAACAACCAGCCCCAAGCCCAACATGGTTCCATAGCTATGGGCCCATTACACAATGGCAAAAATATATAAGGAAGATAATTTTTTTTTTAATTTTTAATTTTTCTTTCCATTCTCCTTATAAATTATATATATATATATTCTAATAAATTTGAGAATTAGAGTGGAAAAATAGTGGAGAATTCAATCCTTTTGGGAATCTTTGAAGAGTTGAACTAACTTGTGGGCATTATGATGCATTTAGCATTAAGTAGCCATCACTCGTCACATCTTCAATTTAAATTAGTCAAAGACACTTTCCAAATGGATTGAGAAAATGGAAAAAGCGAATGGGGGAAGACTTTGGAATTTTTAGAATAATTCAACTTATTATGAAAGAGTGATTTTTGTCCTAAATACAAATCAAATATATAGAAAATAATATATGATATCGTGGGTGCGTTATATATGTCAATTACCGCTGAACTATACTCGCTTTACAAGTGCTAACCTACACCAATAGAATTTAACTCACAATTTATATTATTTAGTTCAGGACCCATAAATGGAATCGAGAAAAATGAAACAATTTTTTTAGTTTCTAAAATCTAGCCCTTTTTTTGGAATCATTTCTCAAAATTTAGAAATGAGAAATACGATGGACTACCAAACATGTTTGTTTATAAAAAAAATGAGAAATCAGAACGAGAAGAGGAGACAAACGAGTTCTAGTAAACCATTTTTTACCTTCACCAACATAAAAAGTACAACTAAAAATGTTAAAATGGTAAAAAAAAAAAAAGAAGACTAAATTGAAACTTCCTAAATATTAAATTGAAAGATACCAAATTATTGTAGATTAAAAAAGCATATATCTAGCCTTTAAAATATTTTCTTAATTTTTTTTTTCCAAAATAACTGTCCAACATCTCATTATTTTATTGCATTAAAATTCGATGGTCAAACATATCTATTGAACAAACTTTTGACTACATGATATTTAATAGTCAACCAGATTTATTTTCTTTTCAAAAATAAAAAAGTATAATTGTATTTATTTTACATTAAATGTAAAAAATATCTAAGACAACTTTATTTAATTTTGACATAACTAAATTAATTCTATACCTTAATTTAACTGTCCTTATTGTGCTAATTTTAATTTATAAATCAACTTGTGTTTATTTTAATATGTTTAAAAATACCTATTTAGTTTTTTTTAAGTACAATATGTAGGATTAGGGATCGAACTCACAACCTCTCAATTGGAGATATATGTCAATTATCGCTGAGCTATACTCCCTTTGATCTATTTAATTTTTTTTTAGTCTTATTAATTCATGGGTCAAATTTATTTTTACACCAATTAATTTGGTATAAAAAACCAACAATGAATTAATAAAAGTTATAGTGACTCGTAGTGACGCAATCAACTTTTGAATAAATATCTTGTTTTAGAAGAATACATATAATTTTGTCAATAGCTCTCGTTTTCTCCTTGGTTCCTAAAATCCAATTATTTATCAATCACTAATTTGATTTGTAAAGTAACTTTGACCGTATATTACATCGTCCAACAAAGCCATCCTAAAATTATTTTGTTCACATATATCCTATTCTTAAAAACTTGTGCAAGTAGTACCTATTAAACTAGAAAAAGATGTCAACCCGAGTATAATTCAACTGATTTAGGTAACTATCTTCAATTAAAAGGTCGTTAGTTCAAATTCTAATACCTACTAGTTTTTTAGAAAAACAAATGAGGATGAAATTAGAAAAAATAGTCCAAAATAATAAGAATAATAAAAAATATGTAAAATAGGTGACGTGGCATTCTAAATACTAGAGTTTTTGGATCTTGTAAGAAACACGTGGATTAAGAAATGTGAACACCGTATCTTTGGCCTCCTTTTCTCACCGACTTCACATTTTCCACGTGGATATTTCTTACCATTTTTTCTTTATTAATTTTTCATTTATTCTTTAGAATTTGACCACCGAATTTGGAATCTTTTCGTAGAATATATTAATTGTTTTTGGCAATGTGGCGTTGGGTTGGTTACATTATCTTTAAGGATAAGTATTAATTGAAGATTAATTTATTGAAAGTTTATATTAAAAGATTGTGCTTTTACATAGGTACTTTTCTTTCTTTTTTTTTTTTTTTAAAAATAAACTTGTCAGTGATGATACCTGTTATGAAAACATGATGGCAGAAAAAAAACTCTACCAATTTAACTTATTTAGCTACAAATAATAAGTATTATTTTTTACTTGTCAACGGAAATATAACTTAAATTTTTCTTCTAGGTCATGTTCTATTCCATAGATTAGAATTGAAGAATGCGAATTAATTTTTTCATTCTTTTTAACGGTGTTTACCAAATTATACAAATAGAATCAAATGGTATGATTCACCACAAATTTGGTGATCTCATTTCGTGGGAAGGACAATTTCATCATTTCCTATACCCTCACCAATCTCATTCTTATTCCTTATTTCTTATTTCATTAGCCCCACACATTTATCGCAGTTACTTTACTAGGTTTACTTTTTCTCATATATTAATGAGACCTATGATTTTTTTAATTAATTGTTTTATATTTTATTATTTATTTTCATTTATACTTCTATCAATTTTTATTCTAATAAAAAATTGGGAAAAATACATTTTTAGTCCATGAGGTTTAGGATAGATGTCAATTTGGTCGCTCAAGTTAAAAAAAAAAAAACTTTTGGTCATTGAGATTTTGGGTGTGTCAATTTGATCCTTAAGTTTCAAAATAAACACTTTTGGTCTATAAAATTTGAAAATTTGCTCTAAATGGTCCCTAATCATTCTTTGACCACTTAACGGAAAAATGATGTGGTAATTAATTGGTGATTTGACTTTTTTAATTTGCTTTTTTTAATGAGTTGTATAAAAATATTAATTTTTAAACCATTTTGTTATTTTTTTGTTCATTCTATCTTCTTTTATCTCTTTATCTTCTTGCTAACATCCACCGTCACCCGACGTTGCTGTCGACCACAGTTGTCTGTTCGTCCTCGACCATCGTCATCCGCTGTCACCGTCCATCGAAGAGAGGGAGGAGCTCTCCCTCTCCCTATTCAGATCTGGAACGGGAGAGAGAGGGAGGAGCTTTCCCTCTCTCCCATGGGTAGCAACAGCAGCGACGGCAGATGGCAACAACGGTTGATAGCTAGTATGATGGTAGTAAGAAGATGAAGAGATCAAAAGAAGAAGAAAATAAATTTTAAAATACCACCTCACATTACAAAATTTTGTAAAAATTAATACTTTTTTACAAATCGTCTAAGAAAAGCAATTTAGAAATGTCCAGTTACTTGCTAATTGCCACATCATTTTTCTGTTAAGTCAACTGACGATCAAAGAATGGACCATTTAGAACAAAATTTCAAAACCCTAAATGCTTATTTTGAAACTTCATGAACCAAATTGACACCTAACCTAAATCTCAGGACCAAAAATGTGTTTTTCCTAAAATTTATTACTATTTTAATTAAAAAAAAAAAGATAAACACAAAAATGTATTTGTAATTAGTAGAAAAAAGAAAGGGGTATACTAGTAATTGTTATATATCTGATTTCGATTTCGATTCCAGTTTTAATAAAAAAACATAAAATGAATTATGATTCCGATTCCATACAATTTATGGTAAACATCATCAAAGGAATAACAGATTTGATTTCGATCGATTTTCGTTCCAATTCATTTCTATTATGATTCTTGGTGAGTAAACAGAATCTAACTAATCATGAACGATTTTGAGACGAGTGATTCAAACACTTTTTGCAACAAAATTGAAACCTGAAGGAAGAAAGATAAAAATGATCATAAGGCGTGAAGTCCATTTGTCTTATGAATTTTCAATCTTGATTGAGAAGAAAATGTCTAAATAATTTCACATTCTGTTTATGCAAAAATTTGCACAACGGTTCTTTAGCTCGAACCCGGTCCTCGCTCCGACCGAAAAGACGATGGGAAGACCTGCACAAGAATGCAAAATCTCCGACGCTCAAGTCACTAAGGAGCTCGGACTCAATATTAAGTTCGAGGAGAAAATCGATACTTGATGGTAAAATGAGGCCTTCTATTTATAGGTTTAGGTCCCGACAGGAGTCTCGACAGGTGGTTATCCTGGTCGGTTTCAAGGTTGGACGTGTCGGGTTCGAGTAGATCGAACTCGGATACTTTCGAGGTTTGTAATCCCTCTTGGTTCGGAGGAGGAGCTTTTGCTGAACACTTCTTTCAAATAATCTCTTCTAACAGCCAATCCCTGTCCTCCACGTGACGATCGGATATTTTATCCTCGAACACACTCCTTGTCAAAATCCCCTCCCCCTTCCGTGATTTCAGATTCATTATTATTTTTTTCTACCATTGGCATAGTGAGGAACCCTCACAACACACTTGATTTCAAAAGTACACTTTTTTTTTTCCTTTTCATACTCGGTTCACAAATTTATATGACAAAAGTCATGGAATCTTTCCATAATGATTTTACAAAAATAATCCACTTGAATGGTCACATCTCCGAGATTTAAATTTGACGTAAAAGACCATTGTGTTAACTTATTTTACGTGATTGGGTTTTGATTGACTTCTAAAATACGAGATTTTTTTATTTTTAAAATATTGAATTAATTAGACGAAAGAGTGAAAAACATTGCATATTGTTATTTTTCAAAAGTAAAATTATTTTTATTATGTGTTATGGACATGCTGTGGTTGTTATTAATTATAATCAAAAGTGATTCTATTTAAAATTCGAGTTGAGCCCATGTTATTTGAAAATAGTCGATCTATTTTTTAAAAGCCTATTGAGCCATATTTTCTCCTTAAAAGATGATCGCTGCTACTCTTAAGTTTGTGCTATTTCTTATAATGTTCTTTTAGAGTATTAATCTTAAAGATCAGCTCATGTCGTCCTTTATCTAGTTATTATTACTCTTTCATAGGCCATACATTTGCTCTTTTCTATAACTTTTACTCCTTCATTGTCAATTTTCTTCTTAATCATATAGATTATACGTCGTTGGATTATTCGAAATTCAAAATGAGCTCACATGGTATGGCAGGTGCCTCCAAAGCTCAATGTTTTCTTTTTATTGCTGAACTATTGCTCTACTGGTTAGGATAAGATTACACTTAATTTAGATCTTTGGTGGGCCTCTCAATTTTCTTTTCTATTCTATTCCTTTAGTTGGGAGGGCATTTTCTCTACAATTTGAGATGTTTTTTTTTTAAATAATAATCTTCAAGTAAAATTCTCCATCTATCATTTCCCTTTCATCATCAAAGTTTATATGATTTGAGTAAGGGCCACAGTAGATTTCAACCATGTGATTTTATTATATTTTTAAACCATAATTCTACAACTCATTAAATAAGATACATGTGTAAAATTTTAGACAAAGACAAAATATTAAAGCATTTAATAACGATTTTAAACAAATTTAAATTAATCATGCTAGAAAAAATTTGAGCAGATATACCTGAAATAGAAAGAAAAATAAAGTTTTATTGAAGAGTTTGAGTGTAAAGAATGAATATGAAATTTAATCAAACATGGATTATCTAAAAAAACAAAAACAAAATATAGATTATATTTTTAAATGTTTTTTCTTTTTATTTTATACAACATGTGGGGTCATGATCTCAGATCAGAGATATTTGTGTTAACCTGGCTTTTAAATATTTTACTTGCGGATTAGGCATGTTTGGTAGGAATTAGTTTTCAAAGAGATTTCTTCGGATTGCCGATTTGTCGTATTATGTAATAANTCTTCCTCTAAATTTTCTACTGGTTTTATTTATTCACATTTTATTTCTTTTAGATTTTTTTTCTTATAATTTCGATCGCCTTAAAAACATTAGGATTTTCTTATATTGTGAATTTATAAAAATAACTATCTACTTAAGTTTCTTGCCAACCATTTTCCACTTTTTAAATAAATTTATTTAGTATTGTCGAATATGAATCTGATTTAACAAATAAATAACACTGTTTCTTTTTCGGGACTGAAAGTATTGGAAATGACAGAGTGTATTGACAAAATTAAATAAATTATTAACGTTCTAATTAATTAATTAATTTTAACGTTTTTAATTAATAAAGTTAAAATGTTTTCTTCTTTTACCTTTTCAAACTAATTTGAGTTTCCCTATGCATGGGGAAGATTATGAACTTTTGATAAAATTTATGAGCATGTTCTTCGATTCCATCCAGCTTTGGTAAGTGCACGCATGAGTTCGAAGTTATGTTAACATTGGGGAGCAACCGACGTACAGACGATTTAGCATCCGTGGTCGTGTCGAAATTGCTTTCAAGGCGGTGGTTCAACCCGGACATAATTTCGAAAATTATCAAAGAGTCCGTCAAAAGCTTTTTAAATTACGAGAATTAAATAGATACACTAAAGTTTATGATGCAACTCATAATTTAATGTTTTAATTTTTATCTTTTTCTAAATATTAAAATGGTTAGATGAACATAGCTGACCAAAATAAATTTTGTTTTCCTAGACCAAGGATTGAGAAATTTCTTATTTATCCAATTTTCTCCAATATAATTATTAACAATGTAGACATATTCATACCACACATTGTAGTTTTTCCCTACATTTAAAATAAAATTCTCAGCAATCTCAATTTTCTAAAATATAGATTATTTATGAAAATGCCTATAAAATAAGACTGAAAAACATCTGAAAAAAAAAAAAAATAAATCCAAACACATTGTACAGATTAATTTTAAAACTTTGAGAACAATTTCCGACAAAATCCCTTATCTTCTATCAACCCAAAAATCAAGGCACAAACATTTGATTTTCTTTTTCCGATACTTGAAATAAATCATAACTTATCGATAACTTCAATGAGTTTCTTTTAAAATAATATGCTTAAAATTCTAATAAAATAAAAGAGTTATATCTTCTGATTATTTGACTCAACAAATTGAAAACTAAGAAAGATAAATATATAAAAAATAATAATAAAATAAATAACTATCAATTTTTCAATATTGATAAAGTAGAAAGGATACTACTTAATTATCATCGAATTTTATACATAAATAACTGTCAATATCCACCCAACAATAAAATAACTTGAACTTAATTAAAGCTTATCCCTAAAAATATAAAGAGAACATGGATACACTGCTTCCAAAGTCTCTCAAAAGCCTCTTAAACACCAGAAAAAAAGGAAATGAAAGTGATTGAGATTTTTAAAGGTAAAGTTTGGTTGGTAATTTGAAAATAAGAGATTCAATGAAAAATAGAATCGTATTTTTTATTTTAAGTATTTAATTCAATCTAAAATAATATTAATTAATTTATTAATATTTTTTTTGTTATAAATTTTGTATAGTTATTATTTTACAATATTATATGATTTATAATATACTATATTTGACATGTTTTAATATTAACAAAAATGTAATAAATTCATAATACTAAATAATATATTTATCAAAGTTTATATATATATATATATATATATAATATAGTTATGCATTTTAAAGTTTCAAATTCAAAATATGAAAATACTGAACATAAAAATATTACTTTCAAAATTTTCACGATCACATAATCCGAAAACACTTTTGAAAAATAAATAAACCAAACACATATTCATTAAATCCATTTGATTCATTGAATCTGAAAATAATAAATAGAAATCTTTATTTTTGACAGACAATCAGATCCTAACCTTTTCTTACTCCAAATTTCATAATTATAGTGTTTTATTGTTGTTAGAGCTTGAGAGCCTTTGACAACTCAAGCAAAGGGCAATAAATAAATAAATAAAATATATAAATATATATTTTCATGTCACATCAAGGCCATATGATCTTTCAAACTTTTTTTTTTCCTTTGAAAAGGATATGATATTTTCAATGATGCTTCATTTTACATTACCAAATAGCTTTAAAATAAATTGAGTGGCTTTGGCTGGTTCACTTGACCAACTTCTCTTGTTTTGCTTAAAAGATTGCCATCACATCATTAAGCTTTAATTTTTCAATATTGAAATCATTCTCTCTCTCTCTCTTTCTTTTGGTTGAATATCTCCTTCAATCACTCAATAATTAGTTTCTATTTTAGTTATTAAATAAAAAAATAGCTTTTCACACTAAAACCTATCTTTTATAAATATTACTTTTAGGAAAAATATACTTGAGTGTTTATCCCTCAGTATCCATCCATATATTGATCATTTCTAAAAAATTTGACCATCTTTTAATTTTTTGAAAAATAAAAATATTTATTTTTCTGTATTTATTTCTCCTACTTATAAAATTTTTAATAATGGTTAATAAAAAAATGAGTATAGACCGGTAAGCACTTAAGTATTTTAAGATTTTTTTAGTCATAGTTCATAAAGTAATGTAGTCGGACATTGATATTTAAAAGTGTTCAATTTAAACATTTGCATTTTAACAATTTTCAATGGTAACCAACTTATATAGATAAATGTCAAAATTGACTTACGATAAATTTACACCATAAAGTATTAAATAAACTGGTAAAAACTTTAGAACATTTAAAATAGATAATTATCTAGTTCTTTTTCTAAATTTTAGAAAAGCGGTAGAAATTTTGATTTTTCTTCTTTAAATATCATAAACTCTTCTTTAAATTTTTGTCACTCCATAAGTCGTTGTCCGCGCGATGCTCAAAGAAGGGCAAGATCTTCCCCTGCTCCAAACAAAAATAGCTTGCAGCTCATCCATTTTTGACTTCCGAGATTTGAATTGTGTGAGCTCTTTCATTGGTTCATATCTCTATGGATGCTCACGCGTTAATCAACACGATCGTGTCGTGGTATTTCGTAACTGTTGATTGTAGAAATGTTAAATAGCATAAATCCTTCATTAAATTCTGTAAGCTCATTTAGTACCATGCCATGTAAATTTCATCCATTTTAACATTCACCATTTGTAACTATATAATTAAAAAAATTAAAAAAGAAATAAGGAAATCGAATCTGAACTAAATTGAAAAAAAGAAAAACATCCTGAATAGTAAGAAGTTAAAAAAATAAATACATAAAAAACAAAGAAAAATAGAAGAGTGGAATATGGTTGAAAAGGGTAAATGATTGCGCATTGACAATACAATCAAACTTTGCATTGACGATAAGCCAAACGCGTGCCACGTCATATTGAAGGAATGGGTCAGAGGTCTCGGTTTTGACTTCCACGTTGCGCCGTGGTATTTTTCAATTAGTTTCTTTTGATGGTGTCACTGCTGTCGTGGCACTTTTTCTTTTATTATACGCGCTACACGTGGCGCCGCCTCCAGGGCGAGTAAGTTATTTCCTCACGTGCATCTCACGTGATGTCACTCCATTAAATACGCTCTGACCAATTTGCCCCCATTTGCTCTCACAATTTCAACGCTAAAGTGCGTGCTTCCCCACTATCGCTCCCTGCGCGTGAAGCCCACCACTTTTTATTTCCCGAATGAGATTTCTTTTTTTTTTTCTCTCTAAAGTTATTGGAATTTTTGCTTTGAAATTTATGAATTTTAATTTTGTGCCATCATCAAATTTATTTGTGTCCAAAACTTGATTTCATTGTAATTATTGATCTTTTCTTTAACATTTTCACATTACTTTTTTTGTTAGTAGTGTGTGAGTTAACGTAGATTGAATGGAGGATGAGAATTACAATACTTATCTCATCTATAGTCTAATTTGATAAAATTGAAAGTTGAAGATGAAACGTGACAACTTTCACAAGTTTTATGAAATAAAAATCATTTTTTTTCATAATTTACGAAAGTTGAACTATGCTCAAGTTTGACATGTTAAAGAATACATTAATTATAATCAGCCTAAATGAAAAGTGAGATCTATTATAAAATTTGATAGACATGTTAAATTAATTAATAAAAAACCTATGATATGTCACATCAAGGACCAAATGTGTTGCATTGATATTCAAACTTTCATATTATAAACTATAATTAGTGTGAATATAAGAAAAGTGACGTCAGAATTATATTCCAATACTTATATTAAAAAGTTCGTACAAGATCAAACTGGTATGGTAATGCGTTACTGTTAAATTATTTTATAATATGATATTATTAAAATATAGAAAGATGACGAGAGCATATACATATATATCTCCATGTTATTAAATTTATTTGAAAAGTAATAAGAATATACAACCTTTAAATATTCTACTTTGTTTCTAATTTGAATAGAAAATTACTTTGGTATGTGGTGGATGAGAGATTTTCGCCTATTAATAAATATCACGCCACAATTTGAAATTGTATTTAGGACAATCATAAAATTATACGTGTCCTAAATTAATTTTAGATCGATGAATCAAATTATGCCACGTGTCTCTCTTAGAACCGTACGATTACATCAGTTAATTGGATCAATCTATAAGGAGATTGAGCCCAAACCCATTAAGCCCATGACCCATAAACTCAGAGGGGTCACATTAAAAATTTAGAGTCATCAGAGCATTCAAAATCGTCTATAATTATTCAGACTCATCCACTAGCTACAAGTTGAAGAACTTCACAAAACTTTACCAGCGAAAAGCCAAAGATTTCAAAGATCATTTGATAAGCAAGAAACTGAAGGCATCAATCTCAATAATTCAAGTCATTGAATTAAAGTTTACATCAGAGAGAAAACATCAGAAGATCATACATTAGAGATTGTAATAAGTACAAGTTCATTAATTCGAGTTTCTCAACTTTTAATTTCTCATCGAACAATTTTTTTGCTATTAATTTTTTAAAAATGATTTAATAAAAATCTAACATATACACATATTTATTTATTTATTCAACATCCGTCAACAAGCATGGCTTAAATTATAATTTTTATACTTGAATTTAATTTTTAGAGTTGTATTCTTCTCGAAAAAATTTCAGTCCTTTAACTTTTAGAGTCATATCTATTTGAGTGCAGTTGCTGGAACTTTATATTTAGTCCGCATGTTTACTCATAGTTTAACGATTATGCCATCAAAGTAGAGCTTTAAAAAAATTAATATACCAATATGTTACAAAAGCATATTAAATGATAAAGTTAATGACAAATTTATTAAATACGCTAATTTAATTCGAATATAGTTGAAATGAAAGTGGTTTGATCTTGCTTTAATTAAAATAAATTTATTAAACACAAAATTAAAAATGAAAAATATTAAAATGAGCGGCAGTGGAAGTGGAAACTGTAGCCACTTTCAAAAGACGCGCGTGGGAATTACGCGGCAGAGAAATCTCTCTGGAAACACAACCGCCGAGAAAAAGTAAGGAATTTTCCCCCACCGTGTGGTCGGCGGTCTTCCGCCGTCAAGTTATCCCAAACCTCCGTCAAATCCCGCGGTACAACAACGACCTTCCCGCCGTTACCGTTAAATCCCACAAGAACAATAAAAACCCTCCATTTCTCTCAACCTTTTCCTTGCAACATCAACCGTTCTTCATTTCACTGCCATCTCCCACAAGAAACCCCATAAACTCCGGTGATTAATTCTTCACCAAAAACCCAGAACCATAATCACAATCTTCGCAGTTTTCAGACGAAAATTTCAGGTAAAAACAATGGAATCCCCTCCTTTTCATACTCTATTTGTCCATTCTTTACTTCTGCTGCTTGATTGGGTTTCCCTTTCTCTGATTCATGCTCTGAATTTCTCAGCTGTTTTAACTTTTTCTTCATCACTGGGTTTGATCTTGCAAGTATCAGTTTGGGGATTGAATTTCTGTTTCATAAATTTAATAACAAGTGCTTGTTTTTGTCTACTTTCTTGAGTTGAAGCAAGCAAAGAGCTCATGTCACTATTGGTGTTTTTTCTTTTTGTTTTTTTGGCAGGTTGATTCTTGTTCCTCTGTGGGAGTTGTAAATCAATTTTGTTGTTTGTTGTTTTCTGGAAAAACATTACTGAAATCTTTGATAGATTGGTGTGATAAGAAAGAAGTGTGTGAGAGAGATAAAAGTGTGGTAGAAGAGGTGATGCTAAGTGCATAGGAATGGACTCTCACCAAATTTTTGGATTTGGGGTAAACAGTGCAGGTGTTTCATACACATCTTCTTATTCCTCTGTTCCATCTTTGCCTAATACTTATCTTGGACCCTTGAACTTCAACTTAAGAAACTCCCCGACGTCGCTTTTCTCATCGTCCCATTTAGATTCGGACTCCTTTACGACGCCGAGTGATAGTCAGGATCAGAGATACTCCCCTGAGAATCTGTCTGGGCTTAGCCCTTCTTGTAATTCGTCGTTTGAAACAAATAGCTTTCATCATACAGCCTCGCCGTATTTGGATCATTGCGAGGAGAGTCGAGGAATTTATTCGGGGACGAGCGCGTTTGATTATGAGGGATGCTCGACTGAGAACATAAGGTACGCTTTGAAACAATTGGAGACTGCTCTGATGGGGCCGGATAATGAGGAGGTTGCTAGCAAGCCGGATGCTTCATTTGGAGAGAGTAGTAGGCCCCAGATGATGGGGCAGAGGTCCTACTCTTGGAGCCAAGATCGACGTGGGTCGAATATTGGCCAGTCTCAGACTTCGTCTGTCTCGAGAAGCCAGCAGCCTGAAGCGGTTCATTTGGGGAAACGTCAGAAGTCGTTGGATGAATCGTTGTTGCAGGGAGGATTTCCATCAGATAATTTGAAGGAGTTGCTGATTGCTTGTGCAAAAGCTTTAGCTGAAAACAGGATGGAGGATTTTGACAACTTGGTTGCCACAGCAAGAGGTGCTGTGTCCATCAGCGGAGAACCGATCCAGCGTCTTGGTGCTTACATGGTCGAAGGGCTGGTGGCGAGGAAAGAGGCATCAGGAGCGTGTATATACCGTGCCCTCAACTGTAGAGAGCCTGCAAGTAACGATTTGCTATCTTACATGCATATGCTATACGAAATCTGCCCCTACTTGAAGTTCGGTTACATGGCAGCGAACGGGGCAATTGCTGAAGCCTGCAGAAATGAAGACCGCATCCACATCATAGATTTCCAGATTACTCAGGGGACGCAGTGGTTAACTCTTCTTCAGGCACTCGCAGCAAGGCCCAGTGGGGCTCCCCATGTGAGGATAACCGGTATCGATGACCCTGTTTCAAAATACGCCCGCGGTGACGGGTTGGAAGTAGTGGAGAGGCGGTTGGCTGAAATCTCCAGGAAGTACGACATACCCGTCGAGTTTCATGGAGTACCTGTTTTCGCTCCAGACATCAGGTGCGATATGCTCGACATCAGGCCTGGGGAGGCGCTGGCTGTGAACTTCCCATTGCAACTTCATCATACCCCGGACGAAAGCGTCAACGTGAACAATCCTCGAGACGGTCTGCTGAGAATGGTGAAGTCATTATCCCCAAAGGTAGTAACTTTGGTAGAACAAGAATCAAACACCAACACAACCCCTTTCTTCAACAGGTTTGTGGAAACTTTGAATTACTATTTGGCAATCTTTGAGTCCATTGATGTCACTCTACCAAGGAACAACAAGAAGCGCATCAATGTGGAGCAGCATTGTTTGGCAAAAGACATCGTTAATGTCATCGCTTGCGAGGGGATCGAACGGGAAGAGCGGCACGAGCTCTTCGGGAAGTGGAAATCGAGGTTGACAATGGCAGGGTTCCGCCAGTTCCCGTTGAGCTCTTATGTCAACAATGTCATCAGGGGCCTGCTCGGGTATTATTCCGAGCACTACACTCTCGTTGAGAGAGATGGAGCGATGCTGTTGGGATGGAAAAACAGGAACCTGATATCTGCCTCGGCTTGGTGTTAAGAGCGCGAGGAATGCAACAAAACAAAGGCCAAGCTTTTGATGATCGGGATATCGGGGGCTCGTCAATGAGCTCTGCTCCGACGTGGTAGGGCGGGTGAAGTTAAATACTGTGTACCAGACGATTGATGTCTGTTCTGTGCTTATGGATATGAAAAAGTGTAATTTTATTGAGGCCTTTAAGCTTTTGAACATAAGAGTTCATTGTTCCATAGTGTTAATTTAATTTCACATTCATTTTATTCTGGACTTTCGAGGCTGACAATTTCAGAAGTAGTTCAATCTGGAGATGAAAATCGACGTTCTGTGTTAAAAAATGATTCGGATACAGTTTCGATTTAGTTTATGTAGTTTGAAAAGGTTTCGACTTATCTTTATGGTTTTGATCCTCCCGACAAAAATAAAGGGTTTGTGTTGTCCGTTCCAAAGGCGTCAAAAATTGACAAATTCATTTTTAAGATTTAGGATGAAGTATAGATTATAAGGAAATATGTGAGTTTTTCAAATATGTAAGATAATTTTGAAAAAATTTGTGAGGTTTAAATAAGGGAGTGAAATGAAACTAAACTCGAACCATATGGATCAGATTGCACCAAATTGAAACTAAAATTTAAATCATAGGAACTCAATTGAAATTTTTAAAATCATAAAAATCAAATTATTGCACCAAATTGAAACTAAAATTTAAATCATAGGAACTCAATTGAAATTTTTAAAATCATAAAAATCAAATTAAAACCATATTCAAATCTTAAATGATAGGAGTTGAAATGAAACTAACCCAAACCATTTGGATCAAATTGAAAATTTCAAAATTACGATTATCAAATTGAAACTAAATTTAAATTGTAGGAACTAAATTGAAATTCCTAAAATTATAAAAGTTAAATTGAAACTATATTCAAACATTAGGACCCAATGTATAATTTGAAGAAAATGCATATAAAGAATTATATTTAAAAACATCCATAGAAAATGCAGGTAAAAAAACACAATATTATTTATGTTTTCCTACTTTAAAAGTTATCTTGCTAAATAAAATTTGAAAAATTTTAAGAGGTAGCACAATTTGTTAAAAATATTTAACAAAAATATGTATATTTATATATTAAATTTAATCACTAATGTATCTACCTGTAAATATATATCTTAAATTTTGTCAAGATGTACATATATATATATACTGCTCTAAATTGTCTAATACCCCTACACATTTATCAACTACAATAATTGCAATTAATTATATACCGACGTGTCAGTTTCATTATTAAGCCCATCGACTCAAGTCCAATCCAAACTCGATCCAAACCTAGTCCAAGGTTAACATTTGATCATTCGAGATCAATCCGACCCTTCCAATAGTTGAATTGAATATCTTTAAATTAAGTTGGTCCATGGACTGGTCTATTTGATTCTTTTTCTCGTTGAGTCGGCCCGAAAACTCCAGATCTAATGTATATATTAATACTAATTATTAATATATAATTAATTTGTATTTAGTATTATTCCTCATTATCATTCTCAATCTTCCAAAACTTTTTCTTTATATTAATATAGGAGTACAACTTATTTAATTTTAAAAATAAAATGACTTAAAACTGTAAAAAGTATGATATAATAAAATTTATCGATAATATTTTTGAAAAATAATAAAAAATGGTATAAAATTATCAAATAAAAATAAAAATTTAAAAATTTAAAATTTAAAAATAATTTATTATATGGGCAAATTTAAGCCTGATCCGAAGAGTCAGTCCAAACTCGATATAACCTTGGCTCATTGAGTTAGGTCTATGAATTGGACAATAGACTTAGGTTTTTAGTGGTTGGGCCGAGGGTTGACCCAAACTCGGCTCAAATAATAATGGAAGCCCACAGGACTTGAACTTGGATTGAGCTTAGATCTTTATTTCTTTAAATTTGGCCGGTGCAACGATGAGAGTGACCTCCACATTAATTAGTTATAATAACTTTGTATTTATTAAATGCAATCACTCGCCATGACTATTCATTCATTAACTATAATCACTATTATACCTTAATTAATTAATTGTAATAATTTATATAGCTTCATTAAATGTAATTACTAATATAAGTATTTTCTAACTTATTGCTATATTTGTTAACACGAGTATAGTTCGGTGTTTAAGATGTATTACTCATTCACTTTAGAAATGGTAGGTTCAAACCACATCTCCACATTTTTTGTATTAAAAAAAATTATTGCTAGATTCTATTTTTGTAAGGTTCCAAATAAATTATGCTAGATTTATAACTACTTCATAAAATCACAAAGTTGGAAATGTAAAATATAAATTAATATTGACTGATCTATTATTACCTTTTATTAGGCCTTTTAACTTTTAAATGCTCGACTTTGTCAACTTCATGTAATGAAAATCTTATTTCGAGTATATAAGAAATATGATGTAATATTTGTTGATTTCACCCATAGATAACGTTGTCTCCTCAGCTTTCGAGTTCATATATCCCAACAAATTGGACCCAAATGCGTGTTGATGTAGTTTGCTCGACATTGTGGGTGGATCCTCACAGTCTCCTAATTTGGCATGGGTCATTCCCATCTTCGACTAGCAATCCCTCTTATCCTTTTGAATCCTATGGTTTGTTAGGAGGCTATTCAGTTAGTGAATGGAGAGGTGATGACGTCATGGAAGGAAGAAGGTTTATGAGTTTCAAATATTTCTGAACTGGGAAAAAGCTTCAATGAGCTTTATTTTGTTCACATTAGTCGTAATCACAATACCTAAGTTGATATTTTGGCCCAACAGGCTCTTCTTGTTTTGACCTTAGCTTGTTTGATCAACTCGGTTTTGTCTCATGGCTGAGCCGACCAGGCTTATTTGAAATCTCGTTCCCATTTGTTGGTTGAACCGATTAGCTTTACCTCGGCTCAGTCTCAATCTCCGACAGACTCCACGACAACATACCGTGATTCTCGCTAAACTTAAAGAGTCGTTTAGGCCTTGTCGGGAACACGGTCGGGGATCTCGTTTATAAATAGAACCCATTTTCTCCATTTTGAGGTACGCAAATACTAAATTCTCTCTCGAGTTTAGTTCGGCCAGATACAGACTTTAGCATCGGAGTGTGTTCTGTTTTGCAGGTCACCTGTCCAATTCATCTCCAACTCGTCCACCGAGTCACATTCAATTCGAGCCGAGGTGTGTAGTATTGGTCAATTTTCTGATCAAACACCCCCTGGCTTTTACATCTCGAGAAGTTCTAATTTAAATGTAACCCACGGTGGTTTTCCTTTCTAATATAGTTTCTCTTTGCTCAATTTTTTTTTGTTCATTTCCTTGCATGGAGAGTGAGAGACGGATGGATAGAGTTGAATAAAGGCTGAGGAAGATTATAATTGAAATTTAAAATGTTGAAAAGATTAAAATCTAAAGATTAAATGAAAAATAAATAAAAATATAGGGGACTATTAGTCTATGAACTAAAAATCATATTTTTTATTTCTTCATTTTTTAATAATAATAAAAAGAAGAATTGCACAACTCCCAACATCCATGAATTCAATATCTTTATTTATGTTGGAATAAATTGGAAACGGAAAAAGACACAAAGAACGTAAATAGTTGTCAAATGTTTAGATTTCTTAATAAAATTGTAAATGAAAAATAACAAACGGGAACGTTAAGCCTATATATACAAGATCATCTTCTCCCTATACAGACAAATGTGAGACTTTGGCTAGAAATAGTCTTCCCCTCGAACAAACTACGTATCACTAAATCTCTCCTCAATATTATTTCCCTTCAATTTTTTTTTCTTTCCAATTGGATAATGTAAAAATAATATAATCCAGCAAAAATGCCATAATTTATATAATTTTCTGTTGAGAAAAACATTCAAGTTAAAATTGGAATTAATAGTTAATATTAAATATTTTATAAAAATGTCAAATTAATATAAATTAACGTATGGTTCGAAACTACGTTTGTAATGTCTGACCAAGAATTTGATCAAAGTACTGCGAAGCTTGGACTTGGTGTATCGACGAACGGAAATACTTGCAAAAGAGAGTAACAGCTCCGACGCTCAAGTCAGTACTTATCGATCTATTGCTAGAGAGAGAATAGTTTGACGTATTTAAAAAGTGAGGTAGGCCTCTCTATTTATAGAGGTGAGCTTCCGACAGGAACCTCCAACAGGGCTACGACTCTCCGACAACTTCGTACGTTGAGAATCATGACGTGTTGTCTGAGATTCTGTTAGAGGGTTTGCACCTGCAGATATGCTCTTGGAATTAGGTCGACTCGGCCTTTAATAAGGAAGGCCAAGGTATGAGTTAAGGTCGGTCCAAACTGTAGGGAAAGATGTCTCGTCATAATTAGCTTGGCTCGACATCTAGGAAGGTCTGAGTTCACTTTAATGAACATCCTTGTGACTTATTGTTGCTGACCCATAGTTGGGACGATGACACGTGGTAGTTGAGATATTGCCTCCAACATTTTGTAAGATTTTTTTGGAACCAAATATATAACTTTTGAACATTTCTAAATACAATGGTGCAAAACAAACATAGATATTCATCAAATACTCCCCTACTAAATTTTTCTACAAAACAAACGTAATTATCTGAAAACGTCGAACATCTATATTTTTAGATATCTAAAAATTCGTACATAGGCATAAAATCCCTAAAATCAAATAGTCTGATCTTATTATTGCAATCCATAACATAATTCTTTAGATGATAAATTTAAGTCTAAAGTAAAAACAACTAATAACTTTTGAGCTTAGAAAACTTGGCGAGGCAATTGTCAACAGGCACAGGGATAGGCAGGGAGGAGACTAGGGCTTCTGGATTGAGCCGTTCACATCTACAACATTAATAAAAAAAAATTTGTTATATATGCATCATCATTTATAATGGCTACTTAATCTTTCAATTTTTCGTTGTCAAAACGAGTATAGTTTAACGGTAATTAACATATGTCTCCCACCAGTAGACTGTGAGTTCAATCTCCCTCCCCCACATATTTTCAAATATAATTGATATATATCTTTCAAATTATTGTTTTGTTAACATATTTGGATACACGAACAACGCAACTCGAATAATGTTATTCCTAAAAATATAGACTATCTTGTATATTTAGCCCAGAATAAAAATTCAAATTAAGCAGAAAATAGTTTTAATAAATATTTTACTCAACAAGGTTGTATATGCAGAAATCTCAAAAAANTATTTTCTGAATTCACCAAAAAATGAAAGGCAACTTACTTGTAATTAAGGAGAAAATGGTGAAGTAAAATAGTCATTTCAAGCCTTGCAAGTTCATTTCCTGGACAAAATCTACCTCCCATCCCAAATGACAGGAATGTCCCTGGTTTTGGAGTATAATTCTGCCCACAAGAAAAAAAAATGTATTTTATAAATAAATAAATAAATAAAAATAGGAAAATCGAATTGATGGGGATCTTAACGTACATCCCATCTTGAAGGATCAAATTGTTGTGGATTTGGATATATTTGAGAATCCATATGAATGTCTCTCACCATAATTATTACATTCCATTCTTTCGGTATAGTGTAACCTAAAACAAATAAGCAAAGAAAAAAGAAAATGATAACTAAAATGAGGGAAAAAATTTATCAACAAGTAAATAATTACTATGAAGTAATTATATAACTTAATAATAAAAAAAAATCACAAAAATTTAACAACAAAATTAAAAGAGAAATGGACATATATATATATATGCATACATAATAATAAATACAAGTATAATTACTGACCATGGATATTTATGTCCGTGGTTGCTTTACGACAACTTACTGTGGTAACATGACTCACTCTTAACGTCTCGTTAATGACCTGAAATAATAAATTAATAAAAGAAAAATCAAGTTTGAATTGTATTTTACTAAAATTAGGGATACTTTCATTCCCTTGTATCTCTCAAGAAGCTCAAAGCTCAAATGATCATCGGATCTAAAAATAAAATTTGATCAAGATCGATGAGTCAAAAGAGCTATAATCTTGAGGGAACATGTTAAAGATTCCATATTAAAAAGATAAAAGGCTAACGAAGATTTATAATATAAGTGAACTACTTTTCTTATTGCCAATTAATATGGTATCTCGTCCATGTCCCCAACTCAACAAAAAGAAAAACATTGTTACGGTTTTGTACTACTATGTTAATACATAAATCGTTTCAAATAGTTGGGATTTTTTTTCTATATAGAACACTCATGTCAGATAAAATGATTTGAACCTTTTTTTTAATTATTTAATTAGAATTTTTTTTTTGTAAAAAACTGTATATATATATATAAATTCATAATTAAGACAAAAAAAAAAAAACACAAACCTTTGCAGCATATGTCATTTGTTTAATTTCTTTATAAATCAATCCCTTTTGAGTAGATGGTCTTTGTTTTAGGATCATCTCTTGCTCTTCCTGAAAAACCCAAAACGGAAATAAAAACATCATCAAAATTCTTAAAAAAAAGAAAGAAAACAACAATAATGGCTCGTTGGGTAATGTTTAAGTTTTTTGTTTCTAAGTTTATTAAGAAACCTAAACATTTTGCTACTATCTAGGTTCCTTATTTTTCAATTTTTTTTTAATAAATATTCTTGAAGCCATAGGTGCTGGGGCCACCTAATTCTATTTTTCTTTATTAGAAAAAAGAAGAAACAAGAAAAAAATGAAAACGTTATCAAACAGGTACTAAGTAACTAAAGTCTTGCATTTTGTTCGAGACAAGAATGGGTGATTTAATCATTTAATATATTCTCGAAGCTAGGCTCTTAACACCAACCTTGGCCTTTTGGTAGACTTGAGGGTGTTGTAATACGTATATGAGAAGCCACATAGCAGCATGAGCTGATGTATCACGACCAGCAAACAGCAGTCCAAGCAACATGCATACAACTGCATTGTTGTTGAAAGAAAATTCCCCATTAGCATCCTTGGCCTTAAGAGCTACATCAACTTGAAACTTCTCCTCCATTTCTTCATTCTTTTCAATAACTCTTCTCCTCTCCGCTATCACGGGCCCCAGGATGTTCAATATCTCGTCTCTTGCCTGCAACGTTATACACAAAATCTTTGTCTCAGTAGAGCCTTTCAGTGATATGCGTTTATAAATAATAATATATGAAAAAATTATAAATCCTCTACTCGAGAAAGATATACAATTGCAAAAATTGAAACATGGGTATGTTAGTGATAAGTGACTCTCAACAGTGATATATTTGTCCATTTTAAGAACCCTCATGACTCTGCTTTTGATGTTTACGTAAAAAAACTTTAGAGATGTTGTCTCTCACATATATACACATGATCTTCACTCCGAACAAACTATAGTTAATTAATATAAATGATATACTTTTGGCATAAACATTATTAATATTCATGGATTTCATCTCAAAATCAATTGGCAATGAAAGACATAACTCATATCTATTATAAATCATTGTAAGGTCCATTTTTTTCATTATCGAAGGGAACAGGCACTTTTCAAAATATAACAAACCGTTAAGGATCCCACATTAAAAAGAGAAGGGACCTAACAATGGTTTATAATAGACATGGACTACTCCTCTTATTGTCCATCAATATTGATATGGTATCAAAGTCCAAAAACGATCAAACGAGCTTAATACCTTGACTGCTTGACGAAAAGCAGAACCGGGCAAGTCGTAAGAGAAAATGGACATGATGACAGGAGATATCTTGGCATATAATTTACCAATTTCAGAAGTTTGAAAGTGTGTTAAAGCAGTCCCAACGAAGACATGAGTAATGATTTTGAAGGTGAGGCCTCTCAACTCATGCACCAACTCTATTTCTCTTCTGCTGCTCCATTCCTCCAATGCTTCCACAATTAACTTCTCAATGAATTCCACATAGCGAGACAATGGCTCAGAGCCATTTATGGGAGGTGCAATAAATCGGTGTAAAATTTTGGGATTGAGCCTCGTTAAAGAGCCATCCCCGAGTAATATGTTCACCGTCTTGGGATAATTGAATTTGAAGTGTTCGTCGTCTGAGTATATGCGTCGACAAGCTTCTGGATTAGTCACAATGATTGTTGGAGTCCCATACAAGTGGCATTTGTACATCCCAACTTTTCCATATCTGCCTCGAATAAAAGTTTAAATTGATCAAGGTGGAAAATATTAAGATCCTAAGAAAATAGACCTTACAAAAATTTATAGTAGAGAAGTGTAGGATTCTTAACGTGATATTTTTGCTCTAGCCCATCGATTTTTCCATTTTAGACCAGATGCTCATTTTTGGACTTTGATATCGTGACAAGGAGAGGAGAGTCCATTTTTTACTTAGATTTTGATGGGTGAAACCCTCTATTCAAACCACCGCGGAAAACTTTTAACTTTTTTTTTTTTTTTGTTGAAAAAGAACTCTCTTCACACCTTTTATGGTTTCTTTTAACATATATGAAGCTAGAAAAGTTCTCTATGACTCTCTTTTCATATTTAAAAAATATAAACAAAAGAAAAAACCTATCAAAGTTGGGAAAATATTCCAATAATCATCACATCTTTTAAAAAAACGTTGGACGGTTTGAGAAAGGAGGTGTCTCAAATAGTTTTTCAAAACCTTTATTATTTGATAATAAATAAAAATTACTTCTCTAGAGTGATTGATGTGACTATCACTTCATGGTAATTTGACATTTATAGAATCATTCATGAATGTAAGGTAGGGTGTTCACGGGTTGGGTTGGATCAGGTTATGAGTAATTTTGGGACCAACCAAAAATTTTGAGGTGACCATATATAGGAAGTGTCGAGTTTGAATTGGATGGTGAACCCAACCCAACGCAATATTTTCGGGTTGGGTTGTCAGGTTGTGTTTTTTTTTTAATTTTTAATTATCTCGATGACATGGAGTTAGGATTAAAACTAAATGGACGGATGAGATTAAGATACAAAAGAGAAGAAAATAATATGAAAACCTTAAAAGGGCCAGGATTAGAACTAAATTGATGGTTGACATTATATATATATATATATATATATATATATATATATAAAATTAAAAAAATTGGTATACACATAAACATAAATTTGAGTTTGGATTGGATTGATCCGATTTTTTAAAGGTAACCTAATTCGATGCTTCATCTAACCCAACCAAACCCTTACGATTTGGGTTGGATTTATCGGGTTGTAGGGTTTTTTTAAACATCCCTAATCACCGAACAAATTTGTGATTAAGATCATTTGAACAAAATGTAACCAAACACAATGATTTTAATTAAAACCACTTCTACCAAAAAATGGGTTATGAAATTTTTTGAAGTATTTAAATTAGAAGGCATACCAGACTCAACCTAAATTGATCAAAAGTTCAATTATAATATATATCCAGTTATTTTCATCCATAATCTTATTCTTGATGAGGAAGAAGTTGAAGAGAGATACCTAGAAACGAGATCATCCATAACATAGTTAGGGTTGCCGCCGATTTTATATGCTTTGTAAAACGTTAATAAAGAGCCAATAAGAGGCCATCCCATATCCCCGGGAGGGAGTGTATCGTAAATCTTCCTTTCCAACCTAAGAAAATACCATAGGTGGTTGAATTTCCTCAATAACCCAAACACAAGGATATATAACCCTAAAACAGCTCCCAAAATGCCCCAAAAATTGCTCAAAATTACTCCCATCTTCTGTGGACTTGTGGCCAATCACCCAAGCTTAGGAGCAGTATTTATAGTGCTAATTAATAAGATTATTAAATCTATTGTATTCTTAAACGATCTATGTTTACTTCCAGGGATGAAAATGGAGGAATAAGAATCAATTTTTTTTATTCGTTTCTCAAATTGTTGGTATTAGAATCAAATGGTGGGACCCACCAACTTTTTTCATTTTCATTCCGAGGTCATCCCCTTCCTCTCCTATACCCTCATCCATTCCATTTTCATTCTTTATTCCATGGGTCTCATACATTTATTGCAACCACTTTACCACTATATAGAAAATAAATTAGAAAAAAAATGTTATAATAGGGGATGTTTGAGAAAAAAGTATAAAAAATATTAAATTTTTAAAAAGAGAAAAATGATAATGATATGTTAGAATAAAAAAAAAAGGAAAAAAAAATATAGAGATGTAAATTTTGAAGAGATAATAATTATTATAAGAAGAAAAATTTAGAGGGAGATAAGTTTTTTTCACAAAAAGAAATTTCGGTACAGAAAAAATTAGAGGGAGAAAGAAATTCACTGGAGAGAAATTTATTACAGACAAATATGTCAAAAGAAATAAAAACTTGAGTATTAGAACAAAAAAAAAGAGATTTTGAAAATTGCATTCTATTTTTAAAAACTACCTTTCTTAGATTTTGAAATTTAAAAAAATTTTAAAAACGTTTTTAAAAAACCGAAAAAGAAAAAATTGAATTGGTTATTAAACAAACCTGCCTTCAAAAATTTTAAAAACAATAAACAATAAACAAAATGATAATCAAACGAGCTGTGAATATACACCGACTTATTAGATACCATTTTTGAAAATTCATCCGCTAAATTTATAGTTTAATATTTTTTTTCTTATTTTAAAAAAGAGATGATTTAGGATAATTAATAAAGCAAGTCAAAAGGAAAAGAGAAATACTTGTTCCGCACTAGTAAGCGGATAAATTTTCTTTACGCAATTAAGTATTTGACAACTCATTATTTTTTAAAAAGTCTTTCATGTTTTTGCATTATCCAATGTTTGGTACAAACCATGCGCTACAAATTAAAATAATTGAGCCTAATAATTATGAGAAAATAAATAATATTTATTATTACTATTATTTTTCCCAAAAAGAGAAAGTAAATATTATTTCTTTGAGTACATGAACAGACTTTAAGATGGTTCCAGAATATAAATAGTCAAAACTATTTAAATTTACAATTTAATTTTTGGACATTAAATTCTTAATTACTCCCTTCTTTTCAACCTTCTCCGTACTTAAACCACCACATGTTTCACACATTTACATCAAAATATCAAATTACTGTGATTGTGGAGTTATTATTACAAATTAAATGTCGTCATCATTATTTGCTCAATGTAATCCATTCATAGCCATTCATGGGCTTGGGGAGTTGCGTTGCCGTGACTCGTGAGTACGCATAACTAATATTATTTATTTTTTTATGAATATACGGAGTGGTGGATTGAATTTATAACCTCTTGGTCCTCTGTGGGATTCATCCAAATTTTCATCGATCTTTTAGATATAAAAGGGATTGATATGACTTGCAAAACCAAATAACTTTAAGATTGATGTGACTCTTGTCACACGGACTCCGATGCCTTAGTTAGTATCGTACGTAGTCGAGTGTAGAGAGTAGAGTATTTGGGCGTACTTTTAGGGTTTGACTTACTTCCCTATTTATAAAAGTCGATCCTGATACATCTACGAAATCTAGTTATCTGGGCCAGAGTCTCTTGTTATGGGCCTGCAGTCGGATCAAGAGTCGGGACGCGATGGATTAGGGTTGACATGCATCACGATCGAGTTGGATCTTTTGGAGTTCTCTGTCGGAAGGCCGAGAACTGCTCGACGGGGATAAGGTCTCGAAGCCGAGCTAGCCCTGACTGTTTGACGCTGATCACTAGTCGGTTCGGGGGCGGGCTTGGGTCCCCTAACACCAGCCCCATTTCTGGTTCGTGCCTTCTCTTGGCTCTCCCCGATCTTATCTCGCTTCGCTGTATTTTCTCTTTCTCCTTGTAACATATACCAATTATCACTTAGCTATACTCACTTTGACGGATAGCTAATATTATTAAAGGGCAGAGCGAAGAAGAAAAAAGAAGGATATAATTGTCTTACCGATTAAATAAAGTATATAAAAAAAGTCATATTCTATCTAACTTGCACATTTTAAATTTGTGGGACGGAAAGATCCCACATAATACATAATACATATGCATATATATATATATATACACACACACGCGCGCGACAAAAGACATATGCATATGCATATACATATAATATATATATATATATTTGTATGTATGTATGTATGTATATATATATATTTTTTTGTATATATATATATATATATATATATATATTTGTATGTATATGTATATGTATTTGGATTTGGATTTTTTTCTAAAATTATGGGATTTCTTCTTTTGAAAAAAATTGGAAAAATGAAATCTATATTGGGGTTGGAAATTCGATCTCATTGTCTTTTGGTAAAAAACATATCCCAATTACTGTTGAGATAAGTTCATATTGACACAATAATTATTGTGATGATGACCGTTTATAAATTAGAAAATATACTGTAATAAGAAAAATATATATAGAAACTAGAACATTAGTGAAGAAAATAATTGAAATTAAATCATTTTAACACCTAGAAATGAACCTCTAGATCTATCCGTGAGAAGAAAAAGTTTATATACAATTAAATTATTAACAAAAGTTAGGTAGAACTAAAATTAGGTTTGATTTGAAAAAATAGAAAGGACTTGCGAGGGAACCAATAATTTTGGTTTGTAAAAGTCAAAATATGTACATTATATATCTAGTTGTTTAGTTGTTTTCGAAATTCAAATATTGTTGTTTTTATATTTTATTTTTCTTTTCGATAATTTGTAATGTCGTTATATTGAGTCATATTTAATTAATAATGATTATTATACACACACAATATCATGAGTATTATTTGTATTTGTCTACTTTCATAAATATTGTTTATCTTATTTATATGGTTTGTTTACCGAATATGACTTAATTTTACATGAATATTATGTGCTAAAAAAATACATGCATATTAAAATTTAATACGATTATAATATATATAAAACACTAAATTCTAAAACCATAAACTCCTAAACCCTAAAAAGCTAAATCTTAAAACCCTAGAATCCTAAAACCAACCCCTACAACCCTAAATCTTAAAACCAAAATTAAAACTTTAAAACTCTAAAACCACCTTGAAACTTTTTTTTTCTTTTTCAAAGCTAAATATATTAATAAGAAAAAAGATGACCTTATAGCACGAGGTCAAGGTACAAAAAACAAGCGAGACAAACCTCGCCACCAAAACAGCAGAAAACAAACAAAAAACACGCAACCCAAAAACCCTAATTTGTAAACTGATTAAAACCATGTAATTTATATTTATTTTTATTTAAAAAGAAACCATTTCATTCAAGAGTGTGGTATGTGAGAAACATACCAACAAAAAGAAAGTTAGAGAAAAAACTTTCCAATATAATTAAGTGAAATGGTTGAGGTATCGTAATTACAAAAAGGTCTCCAAGAGGTAGCCTAGTTGACAAGGATTTGGGGTCTTCTGATCGTACTGACTTAAAAGTGTTAGCTTCGAATCTTCTGGTGAGCTTAATACCAAAAACCCCTCTCTATATATATGTAGTATATTATATTATGATATAGTAGTCTATATTATTAGACTTAAATAAAGAATAAATTTTTTTAAATATTTTAAATAAAAAATGATTAAAATACTGCTGTAATTGAGGATCGAACCTTCAGGGGTGTGCACGTGCGACTAAACCAACGGAAGGACATATCAATTTTGTTTGCAATGACACAGCTTATTGTAAGAATTATAAACTAACAAACAGAAACATAAAAACAAAATTACTTTTCATTGTTTCCAAAATTTAACCTCTTTTTTGGAAACGTTTATCAAATTATAGAAATGAGAAATGGGGTGGGTTATAAAACATGTCGGTTTCTCAAAAAATAAGAAACGAGAACAAGAAACAAGAAACAAGAAACAGGAACGTTACCAAACGAGTCATAAATAACTAAGATTTCTTCCCACATTTTGTTTGAGACGAGAATCATTGATTTAATCATTTAATATATTCTCGAACCTAACTATCAACACCTTTGCCTTTTGGCAGACTTGAGGGTGTTGTATACCATATATAAGAAGCCAAAAAGCACTCCAAGCAAAATGGATACAGCAGCATTGTCATTGAATAAAAAATTCCCATTCTAATCCTTGGCCTTAAGAATTGCATCCCTTTGACAAGTCTCCTCCATCTCTTCATTCTTTTCAATTACTCTTTTCCTCTCTTCTATCATAGGTCCTAGCATGTTTAATATCTCGTCTCTTGCCTGCGAAATTATACCCAATATAAAAAGTTCAAACAAGCAAGAAAAGGTCAAATCAAGATTGGTGAGTCCTTGAGGAGACATGTATCAATTCATATTGGAAAGAAAGATAATGTTAAGGATTTCACAGAGAGCATGTTTGGTCCGACATGAAAATTAACAGAACAATTATATCTTTATAAATATGGGAGTAATGTTAAGTTTATGGTATACAGTAAATCTCAAGAACTCTGGTCTCATCTAGTTCCATACTACCTGAGATCTAGTTTAATTCTAACTTAAGCATATCAGAAAACTTTTTGTCAACACCAACACTGATGTCCATTTTCTTATTCATAGGTATTCTTGAGAAATCCACCGAACCAATCTAGTTGGGTTTCTCCAGCTCACCCTTGTGGAGGAAGTTGTTAAATTTGTTCGTTATTAATATGGAATGAGAGATCACAGCACTCAAACAAGCATCAGATCAAAAAATGGGATCCAACCCAAAATTGATGAGCTCAAAAGTGGAACCATCTTAAGCGGGTAAGGATCCTACCTTGAAAAAATAAAGAACTTAACAAGAGTTTATAATATAGATAGTCTATTCCTTTCATTGCTAATTGGTTAATTAATTTTGTGAGATGAAATGACATGATAGAAGTTAGAAGAATACGTTGAGGGCTTGGCAAAAAGCTGTTGTGCGCTCACAACCGCGGTGAATACTAATGTAAGTGTACATTATAATCGTCAATTGTAGTACGAACGAGGTTGAATCCACGTGGACTGAGTGTTAAATCTCAAGTGGTGCTTAAGAGTACCAATAATACAGTAATAAAATATTATCAGGTGTTTATCGCTAAATCTAAACAAAGTTAACATAAAATTGCATAAAATGACTTCAGGAGAAAAACATTACCTAAATAGATACTAGAGCAAGAAAAGCTTTAGCACAGAAAACGAAATAAGGGAAAAAAATATGGATTTAAGATGGGGAAGACTCCTTTAAGCTTTCGTTCACTCACAGAAGACGCTCTAGCATAAAATCAATGTTGAAAGCTCAAATTGACGTAGTTCTCTCCCGAGACACCCAAAAATGAATATTTACAACTTCCGTTGCTAAATACCCAAGCATAAAGAACAGTTTCTAAGCATGGTTAGGGAACTTCATTCCTAAATATCCACAAATCTACTAAAGAGAAGTAGCTAATTAATCCACAAACAGAGTTAATCGCGCTACCTATACACCTTTCCGAGTCATACAAGAGCAAGCAAACTGATAAATGTGGTCATGAAAAATCAGTAAGATAGAAATATAATAGCAACTCTATTTATCAATAATTAAAATCAAGCTAGAGGTCTTTGTTTGTGAACTACAACATATAATCTCCCCTGAATATGGGGTTTAGTTCATGGGGGAGGGGAGAAATGCAATGAGTAAAAGAGAGAAACAACTCATTTGGTGAAAAAGCTTCGGGAAATTCTCTGAAAGCTCCAGTTCAATGCGAAATCTAGTGGTTCAAGCTCTTCCCATCGGCTTAATCACGAAATGGGGGCAACTTTCCTTGTCTTCAACACGTTTTGGGAATAATTTCTCTTCTTGAGATCTTTTCGCCTTAAGGATTGATGATGTGAAACAACCTTCATCTTGTTGCTTTTATAGCTCCCTCGAAAACTAGGGCAAAGCTCAATAAAACCCGCGTGATACGAAAATAAGTAAAAATCCTGCCTAAAACTTGTACCTAGAAATTTCTGCAGCAAGCGACGACGCTCTAGCATGACATGCTTTAGCCTTGCAACGCTCCGGCATTTATCCTTTTATTCTGCTGCTCCTTAGCAACTATTCCATATTCTATACAATTAAGCCAAAATAGGAAAAATAAGCAGGATTTTCATCAATTCTTCAACCCAAGGAATTAGAACATGATAATTAACTTTTCCGCTCAATTCCTTACTTCTATAAACAATTTAGACAAAAATAATCTCATTTATGCATAGATTTACTCAAATAATTACTAAAATAACTCTCCAATAATCTCACTTATGGATAGATTTACTCAAATAATTTATAAAATAACTCTACTGTGGAGAGTTATAAAAACAAAGCCAGAAAGTCATGAGTATATGGCCATTGCTACAAGTGATATCTTGGCATATAATCTTTCAATTTCAGAAGTTTGAAAGTCTGTTAAAGCAGTCCGAGTAATGATTTTGAAGGTGATGCCCCTCAACTCTATTACATGAGTAATGATATCTTTCAATTTTGAGATCGAGCCTCGTTAAAGAGTCATCCTCCCCTTGTATTATATTCACGGTCTTGGGATAATTCAATTTGAACTGTTCTTCGTCTAAATATATGCGTCAATAAACTTTTCGAATAGTCACAATGATTATTGGGGTTCTATATTATTGGGATTGGTGGAGCCAAATCAACATTGGAACGAGTTATAGACGAAGATGAATTAAGCTTGATGTTTTGTTAAGGATCTCACATTGATAATATAAGAGAGATGTAATAAAAGTTTATAATATACATGGACTACTCATATCATAACCAAGGTTTTAAATGTCCATGTCAATGAAAATGTCGAGATCTCAATTTCATGGTAATATCGATAAAATGTCGATGTCGATGGATATTTCTATAAAAGTTATAGAAATTGAAAAATTCTACAAAATATTTAAATTAACAAATAAACATTTTCATGTTGCTAAATGAGTTAAAAAAATAATTTATTAATATTATTTATATATTGGTAACATTTTGTCGATATTTTTCATATTTTGTCGATTTTTTTATACTATAATGAAAATGTCGATTTATCCCTCATGTCGATGTCGAACCCATGAAAATATGAACATATCGATGGAAATATCGACACGTCAACGGATATTCGGATATTTAGAACCATGCTCATAACCTATTAGTTGATATTTTATTTTTGTCAATTATAATGGTTTGTTGTCTTATCAATCAAATAAAAGGGATTAATTATTTCTAAAGGAAGAACCAATTCTTCCAACATATAATTATATATTTTTTGTAACTTCTCTCTCGTACAAGGACCTAAAACTACCTTCCATCATTGTTCTAGCCTCCTCTAATAATTTCTCGAAAATACCTCGTGAAACTAGAGATATTTTTCATTCAACTTTTTCTCACCACATGACTTCCTCAACTTGTGTTTGCAACTGTTCATTCTTCATAATCCATAGTCTTAATCTTCTGTGGCGAGCTCTATCTCCAAATTTGTGGCATGCATGAGCTAAATATAAACATTTCAATACAAATTTAGAACAACTTTTAACATTTATTTGTCCCTATTTAAAAATACATAGATACAAACATAATTCCATTAATTCTCATAAGCTAGCACATAATTAACCATTTAATTAAAACCACCAAGAAATCACTAAAACACAAAATGATTCTCACAATAGTTATCAAACCCTAATCCCCAATTTAATTAAACAATCAAAATAATCATCAAATACTTCCACTCCCCAAAGTATAAGAACAGTTTTTATTAGAGATATACTTACATTTTTGCAGTTTAATTGTCGTTATTTTACTTTGGTAGTTAGGTGTGGGCGGTAGTTATGTAAAGAGTCTTTATTGTACTGTCTTGGAGCTGAGTTAATTTTTTTTTAGATCTCACTTTTATTAACACCCTTCATCCAATTTTTGGTTTAAAAAAAATTAAATAAAAAACTAAGAATGGGTGCCAAAAAAATAATAATTATTAAGAATAAATCGAAAGAAAGGTGGAGAAATGTAAAACGAGGAAAAGAAATGAAAAGACACAAAGTAAAGATACAGGATAAGGAGAATAAAAAGAAGCAAGAGGAGGGAAAAGAGAGATGAACCTGAGAGGGAGAAGGAGAAGAGAAGGCCGAGGAAAAGTTGCTAGAAAATCACGATTAATAACGAAAATGGATCGAGTGGGTTTATAGACAAAGATTTCTAGTTCGGTAAGTCGATTTCAACTTCGATAAGCATTTTTTGCGAAAAATATAATGAGTTTTCTTCGATTTTGTATATTTTGCTTGGATTAATGGAAGACATAAAGGCTATATATAGGAAAGAAATATTTTCATGGAGATCGTAAAGGAAGAAGAAAGTGAATAGTAGAATCGGTGAGAGTAAAATTGTTTTACTATGGGAGTCAATGGATTACTGAATCCTAAGGAAAGTCATTTGTGTTTATTAAATTGATAATTACTATCAGACGTCAAGAAATGTCAAGCGAAATATACTTGTGTATGAAGTTCATTTACAAATTTAAGTATTTGCAAAATTGAAGTGACTAGTGATTGTTAGGCGTTAGATTTGGTTGAGTCGAGAATTACAATCAGTTTCAATGATTGACGACTATGATATGATATTTCTAAGTTATGATTTTTAGTTAATATGACTCGTGAATTTAGATATGTTTTATGATTTTTAAACTATGGTTTTTAGTGATAGAGGAGTTTCACCCATTGTTCTATTGGAATGATGGTTATTTGTGATTTTAAGTGACACAATGGAAAATTGAATCATGATATGGTTACGAGACACCGATTTATAATGATTATAATTTATCATAGTTTGAGAAGCATTAAAGTTATTATAGAAATTATTTTCAAAAACACTAGATCTTATGTCCATGGTGACTTCCCAATACACATACATGAATGTGTTTCTATAGTGTATGTACGACCAGCTGCGCTCTATTATATATCTTGAGTTTATTCGATGTGTAGTACGACCAAATAGTCCTGCTATGTGTCTCTTGAGGTTAATCGATAAGTAGTAAGACTATGATTGCTCTACTATGTGTCTTGAGCTTGCTCGATATGTAGTATGACCAGATTTGCTCTGCTATCTTGAGGTTACCTCGATATATAGTAAGACCAATTTTGCTTTATTATGCATCTTAAGATTACTTGATGTATAGTGCGACCAGATGTTCTGTTATATAGAAGAGTTTAATCTATACGTAGTATGACTAATTTGCTCTGCTATATGTATTGAGATTCTCCGTATATAGTATGACCAGTCTGCTCAAATGTCCGTATTGAATTTGCTCTGTGCCAGTATAATCAGTTTCGATTATGGATTTAATGATGAGTTTTACTAGTCATGACTATATTTTAAAGGTGACGTTCAAAAAGATCTATTACCGCTAAGTATTTCAAGTGATTTATTTCTCTATGCATTCATGACAATCTCACCAGCAATAGTTTATTGTTGATTATGTTAAAAGATTCCTCAACATTATTTCCTTATAAATTGTTTCCACTCACTAAGCTTGTTAGCTCACTCTTCCATCCTTAATTTTTCTTCTAGGTAGCAATTGAGAGTGTGTCTCGAGTGCCATTGTCAAAATCACTTTCCTTTCCATGGATCATATTTGGTAAATTAGAAAATTGATTTTAGGAAAACTTAAAATCACTTTAAATTGATTTTTAGGTATCATTCCTCCAACGATGATTTTAGAAAATCAATTATACTTGAATCTCTTTTTTCAAAATCATTAATTCTACCATCACTCTCAAACACATCCTGAGTCTCCAACGCGAGCCTACTGGGATCGAGATTTGCCACCAATCTCATCTAGATTACATATTAGTTTGCATGAAAATGTTGTAGTCTCGTTTTATTTTGAAATTAGTGTGGCTAGCATTTTTATTCCATGGTGTCGCATTGCGCTAGCCATTTATTGTAGGTTTGATTATTAAACCGAGGCGAAAATGTGTTGATGGAATCGAATTGATTTGATTTTAATTTATGAAGTGAGTCTTGAATAGTGTGGAAAGAGACACTTGGTTGTAGTATGATGATATCTTATATTATGAAGCGTAAACAATTCTTTCGCAATTGTGTTTCCTCATATTTTAGAGGAATCTTTGCCAAAATTTTCATGATTTTATTCGGTCAAATTTTCTAGCTAAGATTTGATTTTCAAAATATTGGATCAGTTCATGTTAGTTTGACAATAGATCCATAGCTAGTTGGAATCCATTGTCGCTATGTCACATCATAGGTTGGGCTGGGTAATCTTAGTCGAGTCGTGTCAACTTCACATTAGGCAATATGGTATCAGAGGAAGCTTTTGCTTGATGCATTTTTTGTTCTCTCGATCGATTTTCTTTTGGCATCGATTAGAGTGAGAATGTTTGTTTGATCGTAAATGATCAAGCTCAGAAATCGCAAGTTTGGACTGATTGCACCAAAATATTTGGATCTGCAAAACAAAATTAGCACTCTGAAACACATGTCAGTACAAGTCTGATCTATATTCGAGAGAGAGAATATATTTCGTGTATCTTATATAAAAGGTGGGACACTCTATTTATAAAGGCAAGCTCTCAATAGAGCTTCCAACAACCTAAAATTGAGTTGTCTTATCAGGAAATAGGTCTATCATCTATACTCCTTTGGTTACTCTTTAACATCAACTCGTAACTAACGAAAGTTGGTCCAAATGTAGAAATGTGGTAGCTCGAACACAGAATGTCGAGCTGAGGAGATTTGACTTGTCTTATTTTTGTAGATAATTACCTCCCAAGGTAGACACGTGGCGGCTTATAAATAGCCTCCAACGACGTTTTGCTTCCAAAAACTTCTTTCAAGAAATTGTTAAATCTATGGCGCAACAAGAAAACGTTACGCCAAATATGATGATTCCAAATACTGGAGCGGTGGCTCCACATATAGAAAAATAAAATTTAAAAAAATATATAAATAATAAATAATCACATATGAGAGAATTTACCATTAAATTTAGAGAGAAAATGACACAAAGTAGAATAACTTTGCTTCCAAATATGTGGCGGAAAGAAAAAATTATATATCATAATTATAATAATAATTTTAAATAATTGAGGTAGTACGGATACTTTCATACTACGAAAAGACTAGATATTTTCTCGGACTAATGCGAGCCAAGTATTTTTAGTCTTTTTTTTTTAAACAATGACCCTGCATTATTTCAAAATGATGGTGACGTGGTTGAGAAAGAGTATCATATTTTGAAAATTTCCACTCTTCCTCTATATATGTAGTCTCCGCTCTCATTTGTTACAAATTAATAAATCAAAGGAAATCCGAGATAAATATTTTCGAAAGTCGCATTTATAGATATTCGATCTTTTTTTCTTTTGTGTAAATACAATTAAAAAAATACATTAGTTTACCATTTAACCCAACGGACAGAAACACGTGTTGATTTTTTTAATCACAAATATGAACTCACCAAAATCTGAACAAAAACAGACGAAGACCAATACCCCACTGCACTGCTTGCTTCACAAATCCATTCTTCAAAAAAGAGAGCGCCAGAAAATGCTGTCGTCAGAATCCGGGAAGCTCCGGGAGCCGCTGGGGTCGGCGCCGGAGAGGGTGACGGTGGACGAAATGCTGCAGAAATATTGCGGGGAGTTCGGGCGGTGGCAAATAAATCAGTTTCTTCTGATCAGTCTGTGTTGGATCGTCGACGCCTTCCACACAATGGTCATCATCTTTGCCGACTGCGTGCCGGACCGCCGCTGCATCACCGGTTGCGCCGCCGCCGGAAATAATGATGTGTGTGGGCTTCCTCCCGGATCGTGGGAGTGGGTCGGCGGCGCCGGCAGCTCCACGGTTTCGGAGTGGGGATTGATTTGCGGTGAGAAGTACAAAGTTGGGCTCTCCCAAGCCATGTTCTTCGTCGGCGGCATGATCGGTTAGTTCTCAGATTTAAATCTCATTCTTTTGTTTTCGTCATTGACTTCCAAACTTTTCGATTGGGTCACTATATAATAAGCTTATATCTTGGTCCAATTCCATTTTTTTTAATGTTAGTTTGAGGGGCTCTAATACTATATTATAAACTTTTATTACCTAGCTTATCTGTTTTTTTTTTTTTAAGAATTTTATTAGGTAGCTTATCATTTCAATAACTTGAATAAGTCACGGGATGATGTAGTAACTAGAGATACTAAGTAGAAAAAGAATAACATTGACTAAAATATTAATTTTTACTTGTAAAGTTTGAGGGATCAAAATAAATTAGGAATTAATTCTTACGTGTGTTCCAGTACTAAATATTGTACGGTCAGATGGTTGTCCAATAACATTAGTTAAGTTACATGTAAACAGGTTCGAATAATACTCATGGATAAAAAAAATTAACTTTCTATAGTTCACATATTAATTAAGATAGATATCTTAAAATGGTTACTAAAATAAATATTTTGAAAGTGTAAATACCATATTTTAAGAGCGGTGTGGTAGACAAAATAAGATATAAAAGTTATATATTACAAAGAGCTTACGCTATAAAATTTTGTTCACTTGTCTTGTGCCAATTCTATTATTTTTTTTTCTTTGTTTAGGAGACGCCATATTTGGGCCACTCTCAGACTCTACCTTTGGGAGAAAACGTTCCCTTGCTGTAGTTTGTACATTCAATGCTATTTTTGGGTGCTTAACTGCATTCTCTCAGTCGTACTGGACCTACGCCTTCCTCCGGTTCCTCACTGGCGTCACTACCAGCGGCAACGGCCTTTGCGCCTTCGTTCTCACCACCGAACCCATCGGCCCTTCCAAACGTGGCACTGTCGGAATGTCCTCCTTCTACTTCTCCTCCGTTGGTATCGCCATTCTCGCTGCAATAGCTTACTTCTTCCAATCATGGCGTACACTTTACATTGTCTCCTCAATTCCCTCCTTCTTCGTCCTCCTCGTCCTCCCTTTCATCTCGGAGTCCCCGAGGTAATATTGGTGATTGTATTAGTGACTGTATTTAGATGGTTAAAATCACTTTTGTCATTGTCAAAATCACTCATCTCCCCCATAGATCATATTTGACCATTGATTTTTAAGTTATCTCTTAGACTGTGATTTTGAAAAATCAATTATACTTAAATCTCTCTTTTTAAAATCACTAATCCTATCATTACTCTAAAACACAACACTTTGATTATCTAATTAAGTACTGTCAATCAACATCTATATTACTATCAACCGCCACCAATCATTGACATCTCTAAAAATAGAAAAAATATCTCATTTCCTGCCTTTCTCTATCAATTTTCCATTTCCTAAACTCACAGGTGGTATCTAGTACATGGAAAGGTGGACAAAGCCATGAGCGTGATGACATCAATTGCTGAATCGAATGGAAAACGTATTCCAGATGGAGTGATGCTGGCGCTCGACATGGAAGGAAACGACGATGTTTTGCAGCAAGCGATCAGGAAGAAGGAAACTACGACGTTAAGTAACCTAATCGATGTGATGATCCACTCGCCTGTAGCGCGTGGGCGTCTGTTTCTTGCATCTGGCATGAGCTTCATGTGTGCCATCATGTACTACGGCCTAAGCTTGAATGTTGTCAACTTAAGGACAAATCTCTACCTCACTGTTGTCCTCAATGCCATTGCCGAGGTACAGCACAGTATCGATTTGTAGTTATATATTTGTTAGTTCTATGGTTTTTATTACTTTCATATTTCTTTTACCTCATATTAAGTAGACATAAATATGGATTAATATGTTTTATTGTCATATTTTGTTCATTCATTTATTTATTCTTTTCACGGATTTTAGTAAAGTATTCAAGCTTTCGATTTTATGGACTAGATTCATATAACTTTCAAAAAGTCCACATGACTTTAGAAGATTTGAACTTTCGAAAGTATAATAATTAGATAGACACAATCTTCGAGAGTGACACTTATAATTTAAAATTATTATAGTTTAGTAATTAATATTAACATGCTTAATTATATGAATTTATACCCCTTAGATACCAGCAGCGTTGCTTAACATTTTGGGAAGAAAAGGGGTGGGGATATTGACGTTTTGGTTCAGCGGTTTTTTCTGCTTGGTTGGAAGCTTGATGAGTAGTGATGGCGGTTGGAAAACGACAAAGACGATTTGTGGGATATTGGGAATGTTTGGCATGGCTGGAAACTACAGTCTACTATATTTGTATTGTGCAGAATTGTTTCCGACTGAGGTACTATTAAATCATCGCATAACTCAAAAGTTTATATTAGTAGATGTGTAGAAAACCTTCTAACTCTAAAAAAAACTATGTCTTTCGATTATATTTTTAATAGGTACGAAATACGATGGTGGGGATGACGATGCAGGCAATTGAAGTGGGAGCCATTGTAGCACCATTTTTGGTGCTTTTGGGGGAGAGCTTGCCGCTAATGGCGTTTGCCGTTTGTGGGATCGCCGGTGGAGTGATCGTAATTTTCACACCGGAGACGTTGAATAAGCCTTTATATGATACAATCCTCGGAATGGAGCGAGGAGAAGCTTGAGATGATTATATATGATGGTATGTAATTTATATTTTGTTTTCCATTTTTTTTTTGTCTTTCAAAGATTGGAATTGTTTCTTAACTATTTAAAATAGACGAGTGATAGATAGGTAAGTTAAAAAAGAAATTGAATTGAGTTATGTTCTAGTTAATCATGTAATCCCGGTTTCAATTTGAACTAAAAAAAATTAAAACATGGTTCCAATTTACATATGACTTAGTTTGGTTAAATTTCTTTAAAATGTGCTTCACCTTGCTAAATGTTAATAGTTTTTGTTTTTAAATGTAGTCGAGAGTGTTAATGAACCGACATTCCATATAAAAAGTTAATGAAGAATTTTTTCTTTTGACGAAAAAATGACTAAATCTATGAAGTTTGGACTCAACTCCGATGAACTACTGGACACGGAGAAAAAGACTCTGATTCTCAAGTCAGTTTTCATCTGATCTATACTCAGTATGAGGATAGTGTTGGGATTATGGAGCTAAAACGATGTCTGAATGGATCGGGACAAAGCAAGGATGAAAGAGGATCAAAGAAGCGGACTATAGGGCCATTTTGGCTGAGTAGGCGGTAATGAGGTGCTACAACATAGCATCGTAGCGCTACACAGCGTCGCGGCGCTTTCGCGATGTATAAAAGAGTCCAAGTTTTTTAAGTGTAGGAGTTATTGGGCAGCGCCGTTTTCAAGAGATAGAGGAGAACAAGTCTTTTGAGTTGTGGAGCATTGTTGGCAACTTATTCTTGTGGCTCAGTAAGGTGTTTTCATTCTCGTATTCCTAATAAGTAGATATGGGCAGTGGCGGATCCAAGAATCTATGTCAGGGGAGGCACAAATGCATAAATATAACATAATCGAAAAATATTAAATTTATACTAGAATTTGGCGATGTTTATCAATTGCACCTTACAATTGGATAATGTAGTAATTTTCACCTTGAATTTAAAAATATGTCACAATTTACCATTCGACAAATTGTCATTTGAAATTTTGTTGAAAAAAATAATCTTATGTACGTCAAATGAATAAGAAAACACAAGTTTTGTTTGAAGATAATTGATAGGATTTAGACAAAATCGACATTAAAGTTGTTCTAAATTCGTAAATTTTGGCAGAGTTATTTAACCGCGGAGTTATACATTAATCAAAGTTAATTTGAGAATCTTGATTATTAAATTAATAACTTTCTGTTACTTTTTAAATTAATGAGACAAATTAAAATAAACTTAACAAAAAGATAAAGTTTATAACATTTATCTAATTTATGATTTTGAACTTAAATTTATTAAAAGAAATACCTTCTACTAAATAAATTTAACTCGATATATTTAATAAAAAAATTTAATTACTTTCTTATATTAAAAGAATTAAAAATATTTTGTGAAAAGAGATATTTAAAAGAATGGGACATTTGAATAAAAAAAAATTTTTTTAAGAAGTTAACATATTTTGGTAAAAAAAATAATAATAATAACAAGTAAAACATAGGGAGGTGAGATTCCAAAAGGCATATTTTTTAAGGAAAAGAAATGGGGCAGTTTAAAGATATTTTGTCAGTAAACTAAAAAAAATAAAAAAACAAACAAACAAAACGAAAAAAAGAAAGTAAAAACGTAAGTTCGGGGTCTAATTTGGGACGGAAGTATGGGGGCACCAGTGAACTAGGACTTAGCTATTTTTCTGTGTGCACAGTCGAGGGTATTATTTTCCCAAGAGATAGTTTCGTATACCTGAGTAATGAGACGAGACTCTCTATTTTATAGAGTTTAGGTTTTCAACAATAGTTGAGTAGCGGTTATACGACCGTCCCGTGATTCACGATATATTGTCAGGACAACGATTTTAGGTTTGCGACAAATAACATAATGATTCTCGATTTGTCCTTTATAAAGGTGAGTTATTGATATCTTCATTGGTCAACTTAAGCCTTTAATAAGTTCCAGATGACTAACGTTATTAGCATCAACTCGGCTTTTACGAAGTTTTGTACTGTTTATTCAACCTTCAAAAAAAATAGTTTGGTTGTCTTCGTACTAGGTCATTATGATGACTTAACAATTTTTATCATATACAATATTGACACGTGGTGTCTAAGAAATCACCTCCAATGTAAAATCAAGATTATTTTCAAGTGGAAGAGAATATAAGCCGTGAAACTTGATAAGATCTTTTTTTTTTTATGTTAATAATTAGACCCACCACTTTTATAAATGACTCTTTAGGTAAAAGCCTACTGCGATCTAAAAACCATCATGGGATGGCTCAAGTGGTCAATGAGGACCTTTCTAAATAGTAAATGATTTAGAGGGAATGAGTTCAAACCATGGTGATCACCTGTTCTATTCCTACGAGTTACCTTGTCAACGGAGTTCATACCTTAGAGACTTGGTAAAACTAAAATATTAAATAATTGATAAATGAGATTATTCAGAATACGCATGGATTGTTAAGATTGCACATTAAATTTTTGGTATAGATCTATAATAAAAAAAAAGATTTGTGATCGTTGCCAAAGAAATGAAATAAAAGATACATAGAATTAGGATAATTATTATAAAAGGTCTACCTTATGAATAATAATGAATAATAATAAAAGAATAAAAAAAGTAGTTGAAATTGAAAGAGAAGCAATTAATGGGGTGTGGAAAAGGAAGAATGGAGAAGTAAATTGGGTTCGGATAGAGTGACAATGCTGTCGTGTCAAAATCTGCACCCACACCCAATACGACGAATTGTACGACAGGTGGCAACCACCGTTTTTCTCTTTCTTTTTCTTTTTCTTCTATAGTTCTAAATTTTAAAAGTTATTTAATAAATTTATAAACTTTTCAATATTTTCAAAATTTTAAAAAATATCTAAAAGATCTCTTAATAAATAAATAAAGTTCAAATAGAATTATTATTCACCTGCTACTAAGTAAAGGCAAAGAATTAATGGATTCTAGATTATATCAATCGAGGGTTCAGGAAGAATTTCTACGAAGTTTGAACTCACTAGAGTTGTGGCCGATGCAATCTATAAGTCCAATCCATTGTTAAATTAATCTATTAAATCTTGAATTTTCCTTATAACATAGTATAATTAGCCGTACATAGAGAGCTTCATTCGTGGAATTCAAATATTCATAACAAAAAATATTGGGTTCTAATTAATTTAGTCATACTTAGAATAAAGTTTTCCAAAGACTTGTTAGACCATGTCGCTAGAACCTCTCCTTTTTAACTCTTATAACAAATGTGAAAAAATTAAGTAAAAAAAACAAATGTGAAAAGATCACAATAACATAATGTATCAATAATTATTATTGTGGGTAGAAAAGTTTAGTGGTTTAAAAAATAATTCATAATAATTATTGTGTGATCAAAATCTTTTAGTGGTTCAAAAATAATTATTAATAATTATTGTGGGTGCAAAAGGTTTAGTGGTTTAAAAATAATTCCTGACAAAATTTATCCACACCACTAAAAAGAATTATAAAAATTTGGCCAATTTATTTATTTTTATATGTTTGATATCAATTGTGAGAAGAAATTTGTGTTTTAGAGATTGCTTAGGGGTTTTCATTAAAGAGTTATGCTCTTATGTGAATTAATGGAATTATGTTTACAACTATTTATTTTTAATAGGGATAAATAATGTTAGGAGTTATTCGAATTTTTATCATGTATAGGAATATATATTTACCTTGTAGCCACAAACAATGAAACTGTATCACGAAGAATATCAATTACAAACACAAATTGATGAAGTAATGTGGTGAGCAATACTTTTACCCCTAGTAAAAGCACTCCCAAAAATATTACAGTCTTATTCTAGAAAAAATACTTTTACTTAGTTAAAAGTACTTTTTATCATTTTAAAAATCATATTTGGTAGGAAGAGCGAAAAAGCAACATAATATTTCTTGATACTTGATTCGAATTAGTTTGATATAAGATTACTCGACCTACACTAGTTGGCCTTTGACTTCACGCTCCAATGGGACCATATAACCCTTATGCATCTTGTTTGGTATTTCTTCCATCCAAAAATGGGCAATAATGCCTGTCAAGACAAAATGGTCAATAATGATGTTTGAATGATAATCTCGCATAAACTACTCAATCTTTAACTACATCCCGAATCCAAGCAAGAAAAATAGAAAATATTTAACTCCTTACTAGTAAGAATCTATATAGTCCTAACCATCATTGAAGCTAGTAGATCGTTACTTAAATTTAACCAACATTGTGCCAGCGCAGAGCTCGAACTTGAGACCTAAAACTAGGTGGTACCTCAAGACTCCAAACGCTAGCCTCTGTGTCTATCTTCAAGAGACGAGAGTTCATTATTTATTAGAAAAAAATTTCTATTTTTACATTTCTCTTTCTTAATCGTTAAGGATTCAATGCTGGTCAAAACTATGCAGGTCCTCCAAATATTTTTAACATGCATTGAGGGAAAAAAAAAATTGACTTCGGTATACTTTTTGGTTACTCTGCCACATTAAAAGAGGTAAAGGGGTCAAAGATTTGATTAAAAGGGCAAAAGAAATATATGTGTGTGTGGTCATAGTTCCTTTATTTTTATTTATTTTTAATTTTAGTCTTTTAGATTCTAATCATTTATAAAGTCTTTTTAACATTAAAATTTTCTATAATATGAACAATATTATGAATAATCTCAACTCAATTTAATACCACCAAAATATTATTACTCATGACTTCTTAATAAAAATAGGTGTCAATTACGACTGGGTTAAAGTTCGACAATTTTCCTCTCCAACCTCATTCTAAATAAGAAATTAAATACATTTGTCTAAAGAAAAAAAGGATACAAAATGCAATAACTTAGATGATAGTGTGTTTCATTTTGTCAAAAAATAAAGTAAAGATTGAATAAAAAATCCTACAATACACCATTTATAATCAGCATGATTTTCACGACGGGAACATTATTCAATGATTAATGGTGGAATAGGATAAGGAAGAGTCGCCATCTGATATTGACATGAATTTTCTAATTTTAAACCATTAAATTATTTTTTGAAAAAATGATTTATTTTGAAGTTCTAAATTATGAGTCACAAATTTATCGATATTTTGTGATGACTTTTTTTTTTAGCAAAATATACATTTAAGGAAATCATTTTTTCTATGAGTAATTTTTTAAGTGAAAATTGGGGAAAGAAGTTTTTAATCAAGGACTCTTTCAAAAGCATTTTAAGTGTTTTTTTATTTTAAAATGATCTTTTACTATTTAACTTTAACGTTTTGAGAAGTAGAAAGATGACACTAATACTTCATTTTGTCAAGAGGGGCGTGTTTGAGAGTGAAAGTAGAATTAGGATGTGTTTGAGACTGATTGTAGAAAGAGTGATTTTGAAAAAATATATTTAAAAAATAATGGATTTTCCAAAATCAGCATCACAAGAGATACCTTACAAATCAATTTTGAGTGATTTTAAGTTTCCCAAAATCAATATTCTAATTTGTCAAACACCATCCATGGGAAGGAAGTGATTTTGAGAATGAAAAAAGTGATTTTGACTATCACTCTCAAACCCACACTCTAAAGTGGCGAAGAGATATTAACTTAGCCAACCAACTACCAGCATGATCGATCTATCTTTTCACCCTTTTCAAAAAAATATTAACTCCACGGTTGGCATTCAACTAACCTTCTTAAAAATAATAATAATAAATTAATCATTATATTCGTTTTTTTAATTTTATTTAAAGATAAGATATTAGTTGAAAATATATTCAAATTCTAAATAATTCAAATATTTATGATGTTCTATTCTAAATATATTATTTAAAAATATAATCTAATTTTTTAATAGATAGATCATTTTTTTTCATTAAATAAAATGTGGCCTATTTGCCACGTTTGGAGGTCATCTGCACTCTTGAACTTGAGATTCTTTTTTTCCATTTTTCAATTTTCAAGTACATTGTTTATACTTCTGAGGTAATCTTTTAAATTTTAAGAAAATCTACCTCTGAATAAACCTTCTAATTTGGTTATATTTTCCGAAATCTTAGGGATTTAAAAAATATATATATATATATAGAGGTTAAAAAGACATCTGCAATGTGTCAAATATTCGTTTATTTAAAAAATATAATATATCTCATGAGAGACAACATGCCATGTACATAGAGGAGACTACACAATTTTTATAGTTTTAGCTTCATTATTGATATCTGAAATATTTTTGAAATAAAATTTATATTTTAATTCGAAAAAGATGGTATATTTCTTTTAATAAAAAAATTGTATATAAAAACCACGAGTTCGTTTATTAAAATGCCGTAGTCAGAGTTATCATTTAATGCAAATCTTCTCTCTCTTCCAACTTACAAATTTTTTAAGTCAATTTTCATTCCAGGACAAAGTTTTAAAATAACCAAGTTTTAAAAATAAATTAAAAAATAAAGTTAGTTTAAAAATAACTACAAAATAAATGTAATTTAAATAAATAAAATCAAATATAGGTTAGGTTTTCAAAACTATTGACAAAAATAGGTCAAAATAAAAGTATGTCTGTCATTTCTGTGCAAACGTATATATTTGACGTGGCAAGTGACTAGGCCGAAGTTGCGTACAATGTACGCGACTTTCACCTTTTTATTTTTTTATTTTTGGAAGTCGCGTACATTGTATGTGACTTCCCCTTATTTATTTATTTATTTTATTTTATTTATATTTTAATTTATATATTGTTATTTTATTAATATTACGAAATTTAATTAAGATGTGATTAAATTTTTTATTTTTCTTGTTATTATATTTTAAATTTTGATTAAAATTTTAAAATCTGAAAGTTTAAAATTAGATCAAAACCAATTCAATGATTAAAATGTCATTTAGCTTCTTGTGCTCCATCTTCGTATGTTCTATAATAACATTTAAATTTAATATAAATTAAATCGATAAAAAAATATTAAATTAATAAAAACATAAAAGTCAAGGTATAAACTACATGAATTTGGGGTATGGATAATTAGGGTTTTGTTTGTTTTATAATTATTTTGTTTTAAATTATTGCATAAGATGTCCATCGTGTTATAGCTAATTCATAATCTATTTTTCGAATATGGAAAAAATTCATATTATACAATTTAGTCTTCTTAAATTGTGATTTTTTAAAATAAAATTTAAAATAAATAAATAAATAAAAAGAACAAAAGGATATTGATGGGGAGTGGGGCTGCCACTTCTAAATTAAAAAAATATATAAAAAAAAAAGAAGAAGAACAAAGGAAGCGACTGACTTCAAAATTCAATATAATAAAAGATAATAAAAAGCGAAACAAATAAAGGGAACTTCCAAATAAAAAAAAAAATCCAAACGAAGTGGCTGCACTTCCAAATTCTGGAAAAAACAAAAGTTCCAAACTCAAAATAAAAAAAATAAAAAAAAACAAAAGACCCGTCAGCAAAGTCGTGGTTCCAGTGGAACCACGTCAGGGAGAAGTCGCAGCCAAGTGAAATCGCGGTCAATGACCACGATTTCGACATTAATCGCGGCCAACGACTGCGACTTTAGTCAAATCGCAGGCCATCCCTGCGATTTATGTACCCTATTTATGTAATTACTTTGAAACCTACCATAGTTTTGTCATTTGTTTTTAAAAAATAATTATTTAAGAAAAAATCCTCTTCCATTGATAAAGTTTTTCTTTTTCTCCTTTCTCAAAAAAATAATAATAATGAATAAAGTTTTTCTTTTCTCCAGACAAAAAAAACTCTAAATGAAAATCTTCGAGAAATTAATAGAGGAGAGATTACCTCAAAAAAGAATAAAAAAAATGTGATAGATATAAAGAAATAAATGATTGAATGTTGTCAACTTTAATATCTATTATAACACGTGGGATGGAAGATCGAATTCATAGTCTCTAGATGGAAGATATATATCAATTACCGCTAAACTAGACTCGCTTTGGCGTAAAAGTATTACAATCACACAGATTTCTCTCACTCTTTCAAAGCAAATACCGCTCAGTTAACTAGAGCTGGTACAGAGATAAAGTATTTCAATTTGAATGATTAAAACCCAAGTCCACGACCTTCTTTTATAGTAGTTGGAACACACTTCCTCGTACTTTTCCGATGTGGGACAACTTCTAGCACATGGAGACAACCAACCGCATACTCATTTAGGGGCTGCTCGGGGAGAACGCTGCTTCGTTTGTCTTTCTTATTTCTTATTCGGCTTCGTCGGTATCTGCTTCCTTTCTTTCTGCTTCATCCCTTGATGCGCCATGCTTAAGTTGATTATTCTGCTTTCTCTTCTCGCGCTATTGCTGTCTTTGCTTAGAGAGCAATGAGCTATACTTATTTTATAAGAATAACCGTACTTTACCTTTTGGAAGACTTTCCCTCTGGTGGAAAGCGGGTTGCAAGGTTTCGGTCCGATGCAACTCCTTGACAAAGAGCCATGTATCATGCACCGGCCAGCCATGTAGGTCCTGTTGAGCTCTTCCTTTTGATCCATTCGCTCATTCATATGAGTGGGGGAAGTCATTCGTGAATTGCTTTTATTCAGTTGAGGACGCATGTGAGTAAGGCAAGGTCTCACCAATTAGTGAAGAGTACCAACCGATTAGAAGACTGTGTGTGTACAATGAATTTCTTGTTTATGGTCCTTGTATTGTGACAACTTCAATTCTTAATATTTTGTCCAAACCCAAGACGACCTTACATATTGTACTAAAAAAATATATTTAGTAATTTCTCTTTTATGTATATAGTGGCTGACCGTGTGAAATTATAAACTAGGTTGTTCTAATCTCTTCCAATAATAAGAAACAAAATAATAGTATAATAAAAAAAACTTTCACACCATAGCATTTTGTAAATTATAATTATTTAATTACGGTAGACCCACATCATTTTAATTTTTTGATTCGAGTAGACCCACATCATTCTAAAATGATGTCCAAAAAATTTTGAATTAAATGCGTATTTTCGAGAATAGCATTTGAAGATATTACCATTTAACCCGATGGACAGGAACACATTGATAATTTTAATTATAAATATGGAGTCACCAAAATCTGAGCAAAAACACTTGCATCACAAATTCATTCTTCAGAAGAGAGCGTCGGAAAATGCTGTCGTCAGAATCCGGGGAGCTCCGGGAGCCGCTGGGGCCGGCGCCGGAGAAGGCGGCGGAGAGGGTGACGGTGGACGAAATGCTGCAGAAGTATTGCGGTGAGTTCGGGCGGTGGCAAATAAATCAGTTTCTTCTGATCAGTTTGTGTTGGATTCTCGACGCCTTCCACACCATGGTCATTATCTTCGCCGACCGCGTGCCGGACCGCCGCTGCCTCACCGGTTGCGCCGCCGCCGGGAATAATGATGTGTGTGGGCTTCCTCCCGGATCGTGGGAGTGGGTCGGCGGCGCCGGCAGCTCCACGGTTTCGGAGTGGGGATTGATTTGCGGTGAGAAGTACAAAGTTGGGCTCTCCCAAGCCATGTTCTTTGTCGGCGGCATGATCGGTCAGTAAATCTGGAGATTCCGTATAAATTAAATTTATCTAATCTAAGTTTGTTTCCAAGGCCGAGTGGTTTAAGCCACCACTTAACTTAAAACCTAAAAGTGAAACGTCTGTAAATTTAGTAAATTTAGTGGTGGTTTTTTTTTATGTTTAACCTGTTATATGTTATGTTGTACTCTTTCCTCTCCACTTCTAATATTTTCACTTGTTGGCTCTATGTAATTATCCAAATCCATACAAAGTGAAATGTTATAAATCTATATATATTGTTACATATTCATAAATAAGTTAAATTTATCCAATCTATCAGCTTTTGGATTGAATGATGATTTATTTATCTTTCAATATATATAAATTAAACGGGGTAATTTATTCATCCTTAACAGTAAATAATTATTTAACACAATTTTTTTTTTTTTAATTGAGGGGAGACCAGAAATAAAAAAGTTGTTTGATAACATTACCAAACAATGTTAAATTCTAGCTAGTTTAACTTTGTCCCCATGCCTTTTAACCTTTTTTTTTTCTCCTCTTCTTCTCTCTACTAGGAGATGCCATATTTGGGATAATCTCAGACTCTACCTTTGGGAGAAAACGTTCCCTTGTTGTAGTTTGTGCATTCAACGCCATCTTTGGATGCTTAACTGCATTCTCTCAGTCGTACTGGATCTATACCTTCCTTCGGTTCCTCACCGGCGTCACGACCAGTGGCAATGGCCTCTGCGTCTTCGTTCTCACCACCGAACCCATTGGCCCTTCCAAACGCGGCACCGTTGGAATGTCCTCCTTCTACTTCTTCTCCATTGGTATCGCCATTCTTGCCGCTATAGCTTACTTCTTCCAATCATGGCGAACACTCTACATTGCCTCCTCAATTCCCTCCTTCTTTCTACTCGTCCTCCCTTTCATCTCTGAGTCCCCGAGGTAGTGTTAGTGATTATGTTTGAATGCTATATTAGATTTAGATTATCTAATCAACTAAATGAAAGTACTCTTGAATTTTACCTTTTGTTTAAAAAATACTTCATTCTTTTAAAAGTTTCAATTCTAATCTTGACCTTTCATCCTTGCAGCAAATTCAAACATTATTAATATTTTGAATGAAAAGTTGACATGACAGAATCTGAAACGACTTAGTACTTGACATGGAAGTTTGCTTGAACTATCTAACCATGGAAGTTTGCTTGAACTATCTAACCAATTTTTGCTTTAAAAGTCTTATTCCTTCGTTATCAACAGAGTTGATTATCAATTGTTTATCCAATTTTACCTTAATATATTCCTTTTAAAAAACTATAGCCTCTTCTACATTTTTTTCTTTGAGCTTTCATGTTAGTTTCTACGTCACTCTAGATTCTGTCACGTCAACTTTCCATTCAAAACATTAACATATATTTTCTCAAAAGAGTATTTTTGAAATGTTTTGGATGGTATTGAAACTTTTGGAATAACAGATGTTTTTTTTTGTTTGACAGAGGGAATGAAAGATGTATTATTTTCTAAACGCTTTGAGGTCCTTTATGTAATTTAGCCAATCTTTTACGATGAACCATACTTTTAAGTAAACATTAACGGCTATTTATTTTTTCAAAAAATACTTTCTACATTCTTATCTTCTTTTCGCTAAAAATTTGAGGGTGGTCAACAGAAAATGGGTGTTGACGAATGATATTACTTTATTATTATAAATATATGGGTTATTTTGTGCTTTCTACCTAAATTTCACAGGTGGTATCTTATACATGGAAAGATGAAGGAAGCCATGAGCGTGATGACATCAATTGCTGAATCAAATGGAAACACAATTCCTGATGGAGTGATGCTGGCGCTCGATATGGAAGCAAACGACGACGTTTTGCAACAAGCAAGAGGAAAGAAGGAAACGACGACGTTGAGTAACCTAATGGATGTGATGATCCACTCGCCCGGGGTGCGTGGGCGTCTGTTTCTTGCATCTAGCATGAGCTTCATGTGCGCTGTCGTGTACTACGGATTAAGCTTGAATGTTGTCAACTTAAAGACAAATCTCTACCTTACTGTTGTCCTCAATGCCATCGTCGAGGTATATAGATATATATTTGAACTCTCAATTTTCTGTCTAATAAGTCATTTCTTACCCCATTAAAATACTTGAATCAGATACAAACAACTTAAATAAAAAAATATGAACTTTTATATTTCAAGAGTCAAACTCATAATTTAGCATGTTTATATGAATTTGCGCACCTCAGGTACCGGCCTTTGTGGTAACGGCAGTGTTAGTCAACATTCTAGGAAGAAAAGGGGTGGGGATTTTGACGTTTTGGTTCAGCGGTTTTTTCTGCTTGGTAGGAAGCTCGTTGAGTAGTGACGGTGGTTGGAAAACGACAAAGACGGTGTGCGGAGTATTGGGAATGTTTGGCATGGCTGGAAATTACAGTCTACTATTTTTATACTGCGCAGAATTGTTTCCGACAGAGGTATTATTAAATTAAATTACTGCTAAACTTAAAAGCTTAATAATCTTTTTTTTCTCTCACTCTAAATGGGTTATGCATTCAAACTATCAAGTCAATGAAAGGTAATAAATGTACTGTTAATGACAAAAACTTACAGGTAAGAAATACAATGGTGGGATTGACAATGCAGGCAATTGAATTGGGGGCCATATTAGCGCCATTTTTGGTGCTTTTGGGCGAGCGGTTGCCGTTAATGGTGTTTGCTGTTTCTGGGATCGTCGGTGGGGTGATCGTAATTTTCACACCGGAGACGATGAATAAGCCTTTATACGATACCATTGTTGGGATGGAACGAGGGGAAGCAAATACTTGACTCCTTAACAAAAGAATTTTGTTCTCACCCCCGTTAAATGTTGGACAATCTAGGGAGAGAAATGAAAAAATAAACTTTATTTTTTAAATAGAATGAGTTGTCAATTAATTTTCAATAATAAGAACAAGATTTGATTCTCACGATGGAGGAGCCAAATATTATCCCACGGCTAATTTATGTTTTCTATTTTTTGCCTTTAAAGATTGAAGTATTTATTAACAATTTCAAATTAAAGGAATTGTTGGTAAATCAATTCAATTTTTAAAAGCAAGAAATTAAAATCGAAGGAGGGTTACGAAGGAGGTGAGTAAGGAGGGAAATAATAATAATAATAATAATAAATAGTTTTGACCTTTAAAGTTATTTACCTTTTCTAATTTGGGATTTTCAAAATATTGAGGAAGTTGGTGCTGTGGATTTGAGGGATTAAGTAATATAGGCCCGTTTCTTCATTTTTTATAAAGAACAATAAATTGTATGATCCCAATATTCATGAATTCAAGTATGATAAAACAATATTTTTATTTATGATTTGGAACAAATTGGAAATGGAAAACAGAAATTAGAAACTTGTTTTGGTTGTTTCTAAAAGTTCTATACAATTTTGAGAATGTTCCTAATAAAGATAAACAAGAAATGTAGTTAGATGTAAAATGCTTAGATTTCTTAAGAAAATTGGAAACAAAAAATAAAAAATAGGAATGTTACAAACGGACCCATAGTTAACCGTTATTTTAGATAAATTAACATTTTACTCCATATAAATCTTTGCTTTCACTTTTGATATATCTTGTGCCATTTTTAGAGGTTTAATATGACTTCTAAAATGATTAAATTTCTTCGAGGTTCGTTTGGTAACGTCTTTTGTTTCAGTTGTCTTTTTTATAACTATTTCTAGTTCTTTTATTAACTTGTTTTCATCCAGAAAAAAGGAAACTTGATTTTATTGAAAACAAGAATAAGAAAACAATAAACTTGTTTTTTAATTGTTTTAAAAAATTTTATATAATTTTATGAACATCTTTAACAAAATCATAAACAAAACATAATAGTCAAAATGTTTAAGTTTTTTAATAAAATTTGAAATTTTAACGTTATCAAACGGATTCTATATAGAGAGTGTTGATGAATTCAAATTTAGTATAAAGTAGGTGTGAAAATAAAACAGGAAGGGGACTTGATAAAGTTTAAGCATGTACTGATTTTTTTCTTTTTTTTATTTAATTCTAATCTTAGAGATAATAACTAAACTTGGACAATAATTTTTGGATAATTTTACATCTAAATTGCAAATGCTAAAAGTTTATAATAAATTGGCATTTAATTGAATCAAAAATAAAATAATAAAAGGATAAGAAATTAGTTGAAATGGAAACAGAAGCAATTAATAGGGTGTGGAGAAGGAGATTGGGTTTAGATAGCGTGACAGGCCTGTCACGTCAAAATCTGAACCCACAAGTTTAATTGGACAATCAAATCCGACCCGCCACGTCGCATTGTACGACAGGTGAGGTGACACTGACAGTACCTTTTTCTTTTTTCCATCTTCTTCTTCAGTGATTGTCACCATTTATTAACCTTTTTTCAATTATTAGTCTCAATGATTTCTAAACGTTGTCGTTTTGAAAAATAAGTTCAAATATTATGTATCTTTATTTTGACCCATACACCCTCGCCTTACTGAATATTTGATATTTATTTTCAAAATTTTAACACAATTTTATACACAATCGAAACTTTTTAATAAAATTTATATCTATATTTCAAGAAAATTGGTAAATGAAATGTCATGTTAAAATTTTGATTGAAATAAATGAAATAAAAATAAAAAATGAAGGGATCGAAATTGTCACTTTTTAAAATTACAGAAACCAAAACGGATGTTTCAAAACTACATCAACTAAAATAAATAGAAGTTTAATGTATAAGGACCAAAATGAATGTTTTGAAACACAAAGATTAAAATAAGATATCTGAGTGAATGGAAAGAAAAAAACAAAGGAGGAATTCCACTTTAAAAGGACACGTTCACGGCTCGAACTCTCACTCAATGGAGAGTATTGCATATCGCCGAACCAAAATTGAAGTAAAAGAATCAAAATAATATTTAAATCTGAAATATATTTAATAAGTTAATAAACTTTTAATATTTTGAAAGCCTTAGAAAGTGTTTCAGAGATTTTTGAACCTTCAATTATATATTTAATAGGTCACTCCCTCAATTTCAATGTTTTCTCACGACTAACTTTGTTGAACGATACATATTGTGAAATGGTGGTGCTAAACGACATTCAATGTACCTTAATTTGTTGTTTTTGTCTAATTTTGCTAGAAGTTTTTGACCTTCAACATCAATGTGTTGGAGACTAAAAAGGAAAGTTTTGAAACTTTAAATCCCAAATAAAAAACAAATTGAATAGAATAGAATGTACCTGCAAACGTTTGGTGAGGGGTTAGAGAAAGTTTGAGATGTGGGGTAAGTTGCATGTGAAATAATAGTTTGCATTATACTTCTTGACTCATGGTTTTTTTTTTCTTTGGATTTAATGATATGGGCATTAAAGAATAATGTAGGTATAAGTAGTTGAGCTGAAAGGCAACAATTGAGCCACGGGATGATTCTTTCACATATGAGGCGTTAATAATTTTACCTATTAAAAAAAAAGATAAAGAGATATATTATATCATTGATTTTGAGCTGAAACATCTTTCATGTCTACCTACAATGAATTTTATGTCACCGTCTCGAAATTCTCATACTCGACATGAATATAATTTTGGCAAGTCTCATTAAGTGAATAYATTACTTTACGTCTTGGAAACTCCACACTTTTCTTAAATGTGGTTGATATATGAAAACTTTCAATACTACTGTATGACTRGARATTTTTCAAATAATAATAGACATAAATCGAAGCATTTCAAATAATAATAGACATAAATTGAAGCATATCTAGGATAATACACCTATTATATTTTTCTTAAAGGTTCGACCTCCTACCATCCCATCTATTGGCGAAGTAAAAAAACGGCATAGACTATATATGATAATTCTTAATTAAATGATACTTCAAAAATGTAAAGGCCAACACAAAGGCTTAAATTATACATAAGCAAAATTATTCTTTTTAGGAATAATAATTTATGTGGCTATTTTTAGACAAATGATTTTTAAAAAAATTACTATTAACTAAAAATTTTCTAACATGTAGCCAAACGTTAATTCGTTTTTTTTTTTTTACTAATTTGTTTATAGTATGATTGATAATTTAAGACTTTATTTGATAATAGGTTTGTCGCTATTTGTATCATTCAATTATCTAACATATTGATGATATGTAACTTYGAATTTATATGTATTAATTTGTATTTTGGAAAAATATATTAATGTTGAGCATATATTCAGGGCAAGCCTAGAAAGCATATTTTGGGATCGGAGAGTTAAATTGTAAAATAAAAATAATTAATCAAAGTTATTTGGTAACAGAATCCATATGTGAAGTGGAACATCCTAAATAAACTGATATAACAATATATATTATAGGTTCAACGGTTTAATAATAACATTTTATTATGTAAGCCTTAAAAAAGTTAGGTGCTTTGCAAATTTATTCCGATTAAAATATTTACAAAAATAATAGTTAGACAAATTTGACAAAGTGAGTATAGTTCAGCAGTAATTGACATATATCTCCAACCGAGGTCGTGAGTTCGATCCCCATCCCCATGTTGTAATTAAAAAAAATAGTTAGACAAATTTAAAATATAGCAAAAATAAAAATAGGTATATCAATAATTACAATTAATCAATCGATAGTAATAGTTTTTAAGATTATAGTCTATATCTAAGTTAATGTATGTTATTAAGTTGATCAATGATTTATAAATTATATAAAAAAAAGCTCTTATTTGTAGTATTTAAAAATAAAACATTACCAGAAATTATTTAAAAGAATAATACATATATATTTCAAATGTTTTAGAAAAATGACACTCTCGATTAGAAGTTCTAAAAAAAACATATTTACATATATTAAAAAATAATTTACCATTTTCTAAAAGTAAACTTTAAGTCACTTGCCTATAGACATTTTATCAAAATGCATATATAAATAAAAATTAAACATTTTTAAATGGCGCTTGGAGCTACCTAATAAATTGTTTGAGAAACAATACTTAGGTGTTTATTGATCGGCCTTTATTGATCACCATTAATTTTTTTTTACAAGTAAGAGAGAAATGTAGAAAATAAAATTACCAAGGTGTTTATTGATCGGCCTTTATTGATCACCATTAATTTTTTTTTACAAGTAAGAGAGAAATATAGAAAATAAAATTACCAACCTAGCATAACTTAACTAGTTAAAGTACATATTTCCAATCAAAATGTCGTAGGTTCGAATCTCAATCCTCATATGTTATACTAAAACAAGAAAAGTAGAATCTGATATTTTACTATTCTTAGTTTTTGGGGGCATTGGGTGGGACAAAATAATTAATTGGGTTGATCGCAAAATGTGAACTTATTATGGCTTAGAAAATGATTTCTATTATTTCAATTAGGGCTTATAACGAAAAAAGAGAGAAAATAAAATAAAGGGAGGACGTTATGACAATGATAAAAAATTAAGAACTAAAATAATATTTTAAATGTTTGGCAACCAACTTTATATATGTGGATTCTCGACTAGGCTATATGTAATAAGCAAGCAATTCGAGGTGGACTCTAACGTGGGTTAACGAGCAACATGCACAAATAGAACCTTGCAGTATCGATGTGGTCTTTAGCCACACGTGCATTCTAAAACTTAATTTAGTGCTTAGTTCGAGCTAGTGCCAAGTCGARTTTAATTAAATGCATTGARTTAGGATTGCATACCTTTTAGGAACGTGGCTGCTCCTGTACTTGTCATTCAGCAATCTTCCACCAGCAATCAAAAGATCCCCTACTAGTAGAATTGGCATTCACTAGCAATTAGAATCTTATTTACATCAGATCAGTCGAGCTTTACTCTACTTTTGGACACGTTCTCGTCCTCCACATGTTTGAGCTGAACACACGTGTCTCARCAGGAACAGGCCACGCGTTTACAGTTAATTTTACCCATAATAATACATAATATAAACATACTAACTGAACTTTCTCTTTTTTTTTACCGAACTAATTGAACAACTTAACACCTAAMAGAAGGTAATTTTGTAGTTATCCATGCTCATGCCTTACACACATTATTGGGAAAATTAAACTCAACCAATGTATCATGTAAAGCATGCACTTTCACTTGTCACCCCAAAACACATCTTTCATATGACAAAACCCCAAGACACGAAACTTCCTTAAAACCAACCACAATAAAAAAGAACAAAAAACATTTCCAAAACTCTCCTTCTTTCTTCTTCTTCCTTTCTTTCACTCTTCAACCTTATGGGCGACGACGTCCAGGAATCGGAGCTAAAACCCACCGTGGAATCGGTGCCAGAGAGGCTCACCGTCGACGCCATGCTGCAGAAGTATTGCGGGGAGTTCGGGCCATGGCAGCTGAGGAATTTCTTGTTGAGCAATCTGAGCTATACCCTTGAGGCCTTTCAGACGATGGTCATGATCTTCGCTGATAGAAATGTCGAGTGGCGGTGCTTGAACGGCGACTCCGACGACTGCAATGCGGCGGCGAAAGATGTGTGTGGGCTGAAACCTGGCTCGTGGGAGTGGGTTGGCAGCCGTGGAAGCTCTACGGTGGCAGAGTGGGATTTGGTTTGTGGGAATAAGTATAAAGTTGGTTTGGCTCAGGCCATATTCTTCCTTGGTTGCACATTAGGTATCTCTTGCTCTCTCAATTATTTGATGGACTGGAACAATGCCGCGGATAATTTAGTTASGTTGGWTACGTATGAGTGATTAAAAATTGTGATTTGACTAGATATCTATCGAGTTAGAACGGGGATAGCCACTTCCAACAGCTGAAATAGATATTTAAATCAACAATATTTAGGTGCTTACGGATCAGCATTCATTTTTGTGCTGATCGTCAATAAAAATTTGACAAAGATATAAAAAAAAATATATCTTTTTTCCTATATTTCTCTCTTTTACTTGTTCAAATTTTAATRGCGATCAACAAAAGATGGGTACTGGATCAGTAAGCACCTAAATATTGTTGAATTCAGTTCCATGTATGATCAAACCACATTTTTTTAATTTGACTCCTACATCAATTGAGTATATAAAAACTCAATTACATTGTTCCAACGTCTCCTCAACCCCAAGAGAATTTATGGTAGTACGATTAGTATGAGAAATCTTTTGTATTACCTCCTATGTTATTAAACAATGACCATTAATTTTGGAGAAAGAAATAAATCAAATGAAATAAGTGTCCACTTTCTCTCTTGATTTAGTTAAATTTGGTCACTCACTTTCAAACTAATCTTCACTCACTTGTATGTAACAGGTGCAGGGATATTTGGGCATCTTTCAGACTCTAATTTTGGAAGAAAACGCTCCCTTGTTCTAGTTTGCATCTTAAACACCATTTTCGGCTGCTTAACAGCTCTCTCTCCCTCCTATCGAATCTACGTCCTTCTCCGGTTGTTAACCGGTGTTAGCACCGCGGGCATCTCCCTCTGTGCTTTCGTTCTTTCCACCGAACCCATCGGTCCAACAAGACGTGGCACGGCAGCCATGTCCTCGTGCTACTTCTTCTCCGGTGGCATTGCATTACTCTCAGGCATTGCCTACATCTTCCAATCATGGCGCAAACTCTACATCATCTCCTCGGTCCCCTCTCTCTTCTACCTTGTCGTGGTCRTCCCCTTCATCTCGGAGTCCCCACGGTGGTATTTGGTTAGAGGAAAGCTCGACAAGGCCATGAAAGTTCTAACTGCCATAGCAAACTCCAACAACAAACACATCCCACAAGGAGTCATCATCTCACTCGACAAAGAACATAAACAACAACAACCATCGAAAAACAATCAGACAATCATCGACGTAATGCGCTCTCCCACCACTCGCACGCGACTCCTCGTCGGAGTGGGGGTGAATTTCATGAATGCAGTGGTGTACTACGGCCTGAGCTTGAATGTAGTCAACCTAAACACAAATCTCTACATTAATGTGCTTCTGAACGCCGTCGTAGAGATGCCTGCATTCGCGGTGACGACGGTGATGTTGGGGAAGATGGGGAGGAGAGGGGTGGGGATTTGGACCCTATGGTTCAGTGGGGTGTTTTGTTTTGTGGGGAGTTTGATGAAAAGTGAAGGGAAATGGAAAGCGGGGAAGATGGTGTGTGGGCTATTAGGGTTATCAGGGATGGCAGGGAATTACAATTTGTTGGGTTTGTATTTGGCTGAGCTTTTTCCAACAGTGGTGAGGAATGTGGCTTTGGGGTGTGCCTCTCAAGCCACTCAAATGGGGGCCATTTTGGCACCATTTGTGGTGCTTTTGGGGGGAAGATGGCCCTTTCTGGTGTTTGGAGGCTGTGGAATTGTTGGTGGGCTGTTTCTTTTTTTTCTGCCTGAGACTCTCAATAGGCCTTTTTATGATACTTTGGCTGGTTTGGAGGATGGAGAGAATAATGCTTCTTCTTCTTCCATGAATGTTGTTCCCATAAGTTTGAATAATATTTGACATGTGAATGCCAAATCTCCCTTTCTCTAATCCACTCCTATGGYGAGGATAATTATCGCAAATGACCACCGTTAATTAGCAAGAGCTAACTCTCTATCGACTTTTGACAATGTTGACTTGTTTTAGTAATATATTTCTATTGTATTTAATAGATAAGTGAATCTCACTAATATTTCTTAACTATAAATAAAACTAATTTGAACTTATCTCAACCGGTTATGACAACTAAAAGATCGCGAGTTTGAATAAAAAGAATATAATGTAGTAGTTAAATTGTTATGAACGGATTAATCAATATATAGTTTATCTAGTTGGGTGACAATTCAAAATGCATGTAGTACCTTACTTTTCATATTTTCTTTGCAAGTATAAATTAGATAGTGTAGAACATAGCCTAAATTAGATAGTGCCAATTAGAACATAGCTCCCCCGATCGATGATGAAAAAAAATCGAGAAAGTGGAGGGAGAGAAGTGGAAGGATCCAAATTGGGACTTTGCCAGCTGCCTGTTTCAAATGCTTCTTAATGCCAACAACTGAGCTCCCGCTGCCATCTCACTTCATTATTCAATTCACCAAACCCCCATGCAAATCCATGATGCCACTTCAACCACATACAAATATTTCATTCCACAGAAGAAGAAAGAAGAAAGAAGAAAGAAGGCAGTACCCTCTGAAATCAACCCCAACACCACACCTCCCATATCTCTCTTTTTCTCTGATGCCAGGGATGTCGGAGACGGCGACGGTATCGCCTCAAGTTGAGCTCCAACAACAACAGCCACCTCCGCCGTCGGTCGAATTCGCGACCGAGAGGCTAACGGTCGACGACATGCTCCTAAAGTATTGCGGCGAGTTTGGGCGGTGGCAGTGGAAGAACTTCCTGTTGGCCAATCTCAGTTGGACCTTAGAAGCTCTGCACACCATGGTCGTCATCTTCGCCGACCACGAGCCACATTGGCAGTGCGTCGCCGGAACGGCCTGCAACAGAGCTGCGAAGAGCGTCTGTGAATTGAAGCCTGGTTCGTGGGAGTGGGTTGAAGGCCGCCGGAGCTCCACAGTGGCGGAGTGGGGTTTGATTTGCGGTTATAAGTACAAGGTCGGCTTGGCCCAGGCTATGTTCTTTCTTGGCTGCATGATGGGTCAGTCCCTCTCCCTCTCATATTCCTAAGGTTAAATTAGGAATTTGGTTTTCCTAAAGTTTTGAAATTTGTAATTTTAACTTGTTTGTTATACCACCAGGATCTGGTTTGTTCGGCTACCTTTCAGGCTCTGCTTTGGGAAGAAAACGATCTCTTGCATTAGTTTCCATTTTCAATGCCATTTTTGGGCTACTAACAGCAGCATCGCCATATTACTGGACCTATGTCCTCCTCCGTGCCCTAACCGGAATCAGTACCGGTGGGAATGCCGTATGCGCCTTTGTCCTTGCTACCGAACCTATTGGTCCGACAAAACGCGGGGCAGCTGGAATGTCATCCTTCTACTTTTTCGCCAGCGGAGCTGCCATCATATCGGGAATGGCCTACGCCATTCGATCATGGCGTAAACTCTACATAGCTTCCTCTATTCCCTCTCTCGTCTTCCTAATCATCGTCCTTCCCTTCATCTCAGAATCACCAAGATGGTATCTGGTTCATGGGAAGCTTGACGAGGCCATGAAGTTGATGAACTCCATAGCCAAATGCAATGGCAAACACCTCCCCAAAGGAGCCATCCTTTTACTCGATAAAGAAGCAATTGGCGACGACGCAAAAACCAACCATAACCATGAAGGACATAGTAGCTTCGCAATCTTAATTCGCTCACCCATTGCAAGAACTCGTCTGATCATAGCAATGGCCATAAGCTTTGTAGGGGCAGTTATATACTATGGTCTGAGCTTGAATGTGGTCAACCTGAAGACAAATCTCTACCTCAGCGTCTTCCTCAACGCAGTTGCAGAAACTCCGGCTTTTCTCATAACTGCAGCTCTGTTGGGTAAGCTTGGGAGGAAATGGATAGGGGTTGGGACACTCTGGTTCAGTGGGGCGTCCTGCTTAATTGGGAGCTTGCTGAGAGGCCATGGAAGGTGGAAGGTTGGGAGGATGGTGTGTGGGATGATGGGGATATTTGGGATGGCTGGGAACTACAACTTGCTATTTTTGTACCTGGAAGAGCTATTCCCGACGGTGGTGAGGAACGCAGCGATAGGCGCCGCTACCTTGGCGATTCAAATGGGGGCAGTTATGGCACCGTTTGTGGTGGTTTTGGGAGGTCGTTTGACGTTTGGGGTGTTTGCAGGATGTGGTTTGGTGGGTGGGATATTGGTATTTTTCTTGCCGGAGACACTGAATAAGCCTCTCTATGACACCATGGCTGGTTTGGAGCATGGGGAAAGAGGTTCTATTGATGCTTGAAAAGCTTTCCAAGGTCAAGATCATATGCAAAAATGGGATTATGATGTTACATTTACAATGCTACTTACTGTACTAGGAAAAGAAATGATTAAAGCAAGGCAATTGTTATGCAAGTCCGAGAATAAGTCTGGACAACAAGAAATTCTTGCTACTATAATAGTTACCAGTCCACAACCATACAAGCAGTACCAAACAAAGGCTTCCCATTAAAAAAAATGCAGATCAAAGTAAGTTTATTTGCGAGCATATATATAAATAAGTTCGAGTGAATTTGTTCAAAAATAGGTGGCCAACATCGTACACATAAAATTCTGTCTCAATTTAAATATACTCTCGTACCTGCGGCAGCTGGGCAGCTGATCTCCAGTCCCGCAGAACAAGAGAGTTCTCAGCAATGGGAGTTAAGACCAATAAACCTCCATTGAAGAAAGAACTTGAATCATATAATTCCTGGGTTTCATCTTGCAGACCAGTAGCATCCTTGCAAAACTTAATGAGAGAGTCATTGCCGGCCATACGGAGGTGCTGCATTGTTCTCGGGAGGTGGTCTTGGTCTGGCATACTCAGCAAATATAACCCAACCATCCAGGAACTAGACAACATTGAGAGGGAAATTTTCATCTTAGAAAGAAGCGACATATTTATATAAAAACAGAGAGAGATATATCAACTAGCAACATGTGTTCCAAAGCAAGCATCAAACTGTTTAAATCTTATTTTCAACAGATACTAATTTCTAATGTAAACCGAAATAACTACAGACGCGGAGGTAACACTTTTACATATRGTCTGAAAAGATGGACTCAAAAGAAACCCAAATCAATTACTTTATTTTACGGGAATGTGACTCCAAGAACAAGCAGTCTGTTGGCCGGTCCTTCCCTTCTAGGACTTTCGACTATTATTAAAGATTTGTTACCATCTGGGCTCTGGCCAAAATTGATGATATAATGATTGCAAGGAGGTATAGTCTTTTAAAGGTTAAATTAAAATGCAACTACTTGAGGTTGATTAAAGTCTAAGAGTCAAGTTCTACCTCAAATGGCTTTGAGCTTATGGTCAACCTAGGATATGTATGTCAATCCTACAGAAAGTCTTACCCTAAAACCTTAAGGGTGTTGTAAGGTCGTGTTCATAAAATTAGACAATTTGAGCATAGGCTAAACTTAAAAATTCACGATCACTAAAAATAATGCAGCCACCTTGAAGCCAACTGTTCTCCCATACTGGTCAAATGGCAAATATTACACATGGTAGCTCTACGAATTAATTTATGAGTTTCCACGTAATATTCCTATCTTTAAGGGAATTACATCAAGAAGATACCATTACGTATTAGATTAAAGGTAGAAATCGCAGTTCCCTGTAATCAGCAAAATTATCAGCCAAAGCCAAGTATAATGAGGTTCAAGATTGCAGAGCATGTATCATGGCCAATAGCTGAGTGCTGTATTAGGCAACGTGTTGTCTATACTGCACGTGGAATTCTCTAGAATGCTATCTAGCATTCATATGTGGATAACGCTAAACGCCTTATCCAGGAATCTTCTATATATTTGTGCAATCCCCCAAATAACACAACGAAGGCATATTCTAATATAATTGTTTTCTCATTTTTAAGTGTTTGTTTAGAGAGTAGTCAATAATCACCCTGGCCTCTCTCCTCTCGCAAGTGCAAAAAGTGAGTGTGAGATCCAGGGATCTTGTATTTAAATGTGGATRACACTACACACCAAATTAACTTCAATAACTCGAATGAGAAAATGGAGGGAACTGATGTCAACTCACCTTTCCATCCATACCCTCTATGCCTTTAGCCGCATCTTCCAAATTGGCATATTTAACAAAGCCAAATCCTTTAGAATATCCTGTCACTCGATCAGTCACAACTCTAGCTGAAAACAGAAGGGGAAAAGTTAAAGAATAAACTCATATAAGGCCTAACACACAAATCAAACAAACGCGGAGCAGAGAGAATGAACAACTGTACAGACCATGAACAACTTCACCAAACTGTGCGAAGGTTTCATGAAGCTTTTCGGTAGTAGTGCGTTTACTGAGGCCTGAAAGAAGGTAAAATATCGACATCACATGAAAAACAGAGTTCTTTGTTGGCAACAACAATAAATTGCACTTATAAACAATCAGGCAGTTCAACACATTCACAGCAAAATTTCCCTTGCAAGCAGAGGAGGCCAACGCCCTTCTCGGGGCACGGATAGCCACCTCATACTATCAAAACAGAACCTTGAAACACAATATTAACAGATTCACGACCAGAAAATGAGCGAATAATAAAACGCACACACGAGATACAGTAAAACAAATAATCGAAAGGTATCAAGATTAAGAAAGAATTGAGTTACCGGAAACGAAAAGGTTAGTACTAGGCTCAGGCTTCTCACGCTGCTGAGCGGACGGAGGGAGCGGCGGAGGAATGAAACTGGAGGTTGAAGCGCCGGAGAACAGCCGGACAGAAACGAAGGAATTCGCGCTCGGCTCCGGTTTCTCCCAATCCCGAATAGAGTGCGAGATCGTCGATGGAGTAAAAGTTGAAGTACGAGAAAGAAGCCGCCTCAAACTCCGAGGAGCCGCCGCCGCCGCCGATCTGAGAGCCATGGCCTTGGGGTTTAAGATACTGAACCCTTTCTGGAACGGGCGAAGAAAAGATTCGACAAAAAAGCGGAAGTTTTGGGCGACGGATTTGGAGATTGGTTTAAGGCAAAGAGAAAGCGGGTAATCATCTTAAATTACCAAAATATCCTGCATTTTGGTATAAACCTTTCACTATTTAAGGGCAAATTTGTCTTATGGCCATTTGCGCTAGATTTCTCTATGGTTAGTAGGGCACAGAATTGAGGCCCAAGCAGGTGTTTCGTATGAGCCTCTGCCTGTTATTTCCGGCCCAATGCAATACTTGTTTGACCAAAAACTATTTTCAAAAAATAATTTTATAACTTGTTTTCAAATTTTTTTTTTTAATATAAATAAAAGTGGTCAAGGTAAGTGGCTCCATTTTTCGAAGGTCTCGTTTATATTTGAATTTTTTACTAATAATATAAATTTAAGAAACTCGAATAATATTATCTTTCTTCTTGATCTTTTCAATATTTAGTGTTAACTTTTCTCTGTTCATTGTGATTTTATTTACTGTAGTTCAAGAGTTTTTTTAGGGGAAGATTTGATAAAGAATAATGGCATAGAAAATGTTCGCTAAAGAAAACACAGAAAAATAGATAAAAAAAAACAACCCATCAAATTTCTTGATAATCATGGTAAAATATTTTTGAAAAGAGTATCCTCATTTTTTGCTATGATGTATGCTTTTTTTAAATATAAATATTTTATATTTGAATAAGCTTTCTTATTTTAGTTTAAATCCTATCTTGATTATATTTGGTCTTGATAACCATTTTACTTTCTATTTTTTATTTTTTTAATTAAGTTTAAATACATCACTTTTACATGTTTATTCTTATGTTTTGTTATATGGTTTTTAAATTACTAATAAAATTGCAAAAAAAAATAACACTAATTTTCAAAAAAAAAATTACTAAAACGAAATGATTATCGAATATCTATCTTGTCTCGATCACATTTTGCTTCAATATTTATTAATAGCATTTTACCTATCTGTCCCATGAGATTAGTTGGTCTCATTTTTAATCTGACTTTAAGAATTCATCATACTTTTTCCTCTTGAATTCGTCATATTTTTAGTTATTTTTTTAATACAATTGTCAATATATAGAAAAATTTTATTAATAGAGATCAAAATGTTAAAAGGATRAACAAAAGTCAAGAGTAAAAAATTGAACCGAAATATTTCTAGACGGTACAACCATTATAGAAGGGTATGATTTTGAAAGCTTTGTATCAATATTAAATTGTCTCATGACCAGATAGTGTTAAAATAAGAATGATAAAGCCATAGCCCCATTGGAAAAGAGTACCTTTAGAAATTTACTTTAAATTAAGAAATGGTAATTAATAGAGAGATTACTATAAAGTGAATTTAATTCGTTGCTTAGAAATAGTTTTAAGAACTGGTCATCATAGATCAATTTGAATGATATACCTTAGTGTCTTCCATAGTTCCATGCCATCAAATTCATTGTAGCAACCAAGAAACAAAGGGAGAGAAGGATTATGTTCAGAAAGGATCTTGTAACAAAACTTGGGACAAAAACTTCTAAATATGGTCTTCAACATAATGTAAACTAAATCAAACATAATGGAAGGCGCTACGGATTAGCCAAAACAAACGTCGAACAAGTCGAATTGCTCTAAGCACCTTTATCGGCCTTGGCAGCGGTAGCAGCAGCCTGTCCACGGAGCCTACCAGTTCTCCTGGCAGCAATGAGACCAACCTTTTGACCAGGTGGGGCATCACGGCGAACAGTACTGGCATGACCAATGTGTTGATGGTTACCACCACCGTGGGGATGTTCAACTGGGTTCATAGCAACACCACGAACCTTAGGCCAGCAGTTGCGCTTGACGCGGAACTTGTGGTAAGCATTACCTGCCTTGAGAAGAGGCTTCTCTGTTCTTCCACCTCCAGCAACCTGACCAATCATAGCACGGCACCCACTAGGCACAATCTTCTTAGCTCCAGATGGAAGTTTAATCCTGCAAAAGCCAGGATTTCGGGATGACATCGAGTAGGAATCAAATCAAATCAAAAAAAAGTCTCGTACTCAAAAGAACAAATTCAGCAACCAGTTACAAACACAACTGCGGTTATCTGCAGAAAACTAATCTCCTTCAGCCTTTTTTTCCCTTTCTATACTGACAGAGGTGATAGATCACCATATGGCAACTCATAATACAGTTTTATTAACAAATACACAATGGCCAGCACTAACAAATCAGTCAGAGCAAGTAATATAAATGTGAAGGTTTTTTATTTTAGATAAGAAGTGTATACGTTTTCCTATGATAAAACACTGTTCATGTTCGTGAGAAAATAATTGTGTTGTAAAGCTACTGACCATAGGGATTCCTCCAAGCAACACAGTAAAAATATTTACCTAGGCATGGATCAAGATAAACAATATTCTTTTATAGGAAGAAAGACATATCATAAATCARGTGAAAGTATAACAAGGATAGAACACCCCCCAAAAATAGTGAAGGAGTTGAAAAGGGTAACTTAATTTCGGAATAATTGATGAAACAAGAGATAGTTAGAAAGAGAATTAGACTAAGCACTCCAAGAAGTTGCTAAAAGTATTACAGCCTCATAAAACTTCTTAAGCCCATTCCTTCAAAAATTCTCCTCTTCCTTTCCAACCTCATAAAACTTGCTAAAAGTATTAGACTAAGCACTCCAAGAAGTTGCTAAAAGTATTACAGCCTCATAAAACTTCCTAATCCCATTCCTTCAAAAATTCTCCCCTTCCTTTCCAACCATCTCTTTCTTACAAATTGCTTCATAGTGCCAATAAATTAGTCCTCACATAAATCAGATTGCTTCTTTTCAATTTGAGCACAAATGAAACTGCTAGTAAAAACAAAAAGAAACTAAACGGAAAGAATAGATCTTTTCATATCAATGACGAAAAAAAGTTCTACTATATAAAATCAACGTAAAGGAGAAACTGAATGAGTAGCCCAGAGGATCTTTAAATCTGCCATCTCAACYAGCTAAATAGCACATTCAAGTCAAACCCATTTGTAAGATTCAGTTCAAGATCCTTCTAACAAATTATAGCATAAACATCCCACGTACAATTGCAATAAAAACAAGTTCTGAAAAACATAAAACCAGAGAAAAACTAGAACATAACCTACCACTAGCAACTCAAAAAACATCAATTAATCTCACACCACAACAACATAAAAATACAAAATCCATATCTTGTATAACAAACACGATTCAATTCTGGTAATCGAAACAAAAAAGTACAGAAATCAAAATTTACCTGCTGGTATCATTATCTGGGTTGTGGCTAATAACAATAGCATAATCACCAGAGCACCTAGCGAACACACCTCGGTCACCCACATGGTGCTCCACATTACAAACCACAGCACCTTCAGGGATGGCTCTGATGGGGAGCACATTACCGACAACAAGATTGGCCTTCTTCCCGCAGTAGACGAACTGGCCGGTGTACATACCCTCGGCGGCGATGAAGAGCTCCTTCTGGTGCTTGTAGCGGAAGGGGTGGCGGAAGGTGACGCGGGCAAGAGGGGCRCCCCTGCCCGGATCGTGGATGATCTCGCTGACCACGCCCTTGAGGTAGCCATTTCGCTCGCCGAAGTCCAGAGAGCGGAACCGGGCAGGGCCCTTCCGGTGGTGGGTGTGAGACCGGAAAACTGATCCGGCACCCTTACGCTGAGCTCTGATAACACGACCCATTGGGAGGATCGAATTAGGGTTTTGGGGATTGGGGGAAGGGGAAGGGAAGCGGGGCGCGGTGATTGAGAAGTGGAAAATGCAGAGGATTAGGGTTTTTAGAGGAGAACGGGAGGGGTTGCCCTAGATGGGTGTTTGGGTACAGTTGGAAGTTTATTCGGTGTTTGGATTGGGAAGGATTTGGCTTGGATAAGGATACTCTTAGTCCTTATTTGATTATGTTTATATTCTCGTTTGTTTTACTTGATAACATTTTTTTAAATAATTGGAATAACATTTTTTTCTAAAAGAATGGATATGAACTAAAATGTAATGATGACTAAAAAAACATTTGTATGTCAAAACAAAATAATAATAATAATAATAATAAATAAATAGGATGGGATTGGAATATATTCTTCATCTCTTCCTCTATTTTTTGACTCGTGATTTACGGTAACTTCTTATTTCTATCGTACGAGTATAGCTCAGCAATAACTAATATCCACTATTTGGAGATTTTGAATTAATTATTAATTATTAAATATTTATATCTATATCTATAATATATATAAAAGTCACTATTATAAGAAAATTTATCTATGCCGCGCGTTTTAACCCTTTCCATTATTCATTTGATGGCCATTTGTGTATTTAAATACAAATTTTATCTCCCTCAATTTCTCTCCTCTCTCCCTCAGGATCCTACCCGTCTAAATTCTCCTCTTTTCTCTCAGTAATTTTGTCTCCCTTTTTAAATATTTTCTACAAATTATTTTTTTATCTCTAAAAAATTCTATCATTTCTCTCCCTACAATTTTCTTAACTCAATTTATTATTTAATAATGTAAAAAGTTAGAAAATACAAATTTAGGATATGTAAAGTTTTTTCATTATAACTTTTTTGGCTATAAATTTTGTGACAAAATTGCCCTTTACTCAATCTAATGAATTAAATATAAGCTAATTTATTAATTATAAATTATTGTTTTTTTAAATAGGGATGTAGATGAAAGACTCCAACACGACTATTTGATGAATAGATCAGAGAGAGGTCATTAGACTATTAAGATCAATTAGGTCCATCTCRTGTTTAATTAGTGTAATGTATATAATCAAAATCTGTCAAGTGTCAAGTGTCAAGTGTCGTGGAACGACGTATGCTGGGCTCTAGCAAGTTGTTGTAGAGTGAGCTGGAGAGGGAAGACCTCTCTAGCAAACTACAGCAGAGCGAGCTGGAGAGGGAAGACTTTTCAGGCGAGTTGACACGAAGCGAGATAGAGAAGATCTACAAAAATGGGTAGACCACTCCACGCTAGACAGATCAGCTTCAGACATAAATTGCATACCTGYTTAGGTGGAGTGATAGTGTATTATAGAAGTTAGATTGGTGGTGCCCATCTAATACGTCTACCCATTGGTGGCCTACTCTTTAATAAGAATTCATGAGGATTGCCTTTTCAAATTAATTCAAGTACGTTGTGTTCTCGATTTTAAGTTATCTATCTAGTTGTTTAAAAATTTTATATCCACAAGCTTGAATCTTTATCATCTACTCTTTAGGGGAAAATAAAAAAATTGGTACATGAAATTCTCGATTTTTACATTTCGTTGTGTTTTATTCATGAGCCTCTCAATTAAATATTTGTGTTTCTTTGAAGACCAAGACTCGAATCTCCTATCTTTTAGTCAATAGTATATATTTTAACTTGGYAGATCAGTATTTATCTTTTTTCATRCCTCTTATTTCTTCATCTCTAATACTTTGTTGCCTTAAAAATATAAGGGATGAAATTTTGACAAAAGAGGGATAAGATTTGACCTCCAAACTTTATATATACACATATAATCCTTCATATCTCAAAATTCAGAGAGGTGAATTAAAAGGAATACTTCAAAATCTTTTTTTATCATTTTTTTTTTAATCTAACATAAATTAAAGGGCACCATTGCATGAAAGTGAGATGGAGAGGGTGAAAGGGGAGGGGCCGTTGGTTGGCACTTAACAAAGAAAATAATTTAMATATTTGAAAATATTGATTAGGATGCCACACCATTAAAAGAAAAAAAAATCACAATATCCATATCAGGGCAGGAATTTAACCATATCGTCAAAGACATTTGGACAATAAAGATAAGAAAGAATCTTTATTTATTTATTTATTTATTTTAGTAGAGAGAATCTTTATTAAAATATTCAAACATCAATATTAAAATTTTCTGGAAATCAATTAACAATTTTACATTTTAAGAGTTTGGAGGAAAAAAAAAACTATGGGTCAAGAGATGATAGATGTATATTAAAGTAGTCTAAAAGGTATGTGCTTGGACAAGGTGAGCCAAAAGGGGTAACAAATATAAGGTTAAAATACTATTTTGGTTACGATCGATTTATTTGGATCTAAATACTTTTAAAATATTCATTGGTCAACTTTGGTTTATTTATTAGTTTTTTATTTTCAAAATAATCGTTTTGATGCTTATATTTTTAAAAAGTGACCATTTTGATTTCTTAGTTTTATTTTTAATTTCATTTTTTATATCACAATTTCAACACGGTACTATACTCAATATATTTATTAAAATGTAATCATTACTTTATACTAAAAAATTTCTGTTATATGAATTTGTGATAAAATTTTACAAAAATGAATTAAAATGATCACTTTTTAAAATATAGATACCAAAATGAACAAAATGAACATTTTGAAAGTACATAGACTAAAACGAACCAAAGTTAAAAGTATAAGGACCAAAATAAACCATCAGAAAATACAGAAACTAAAACGAACCAAGACTGAAAGTACAAGGACTAAAATAGTATTTTGACATAGATAAAAAAACGCTTTTGACATAATTAAGTTGGTCTAGAATTACTTTTTAAACAATTATTTGAAAGTTGATTCTCCAAAAAGTAATYGACTAAGAGTCTCTTTAAAATCTATTTATGATAATTTAACATTTTTAGAATCAATTTTGGATGCAACGTAATTAAACAAATTTGTGACTGAAATCACTTGAGGTGTAATCAGCCTCGCATATTTTAGTTAAAACCATTTTATTAGAAAAGTAAAAAAAAAAAAAAAAGGATGGGGTAACTAGCATAAAATAAATATATTTTTCAAGTATAGTATAAAATTTAGAATTTTACAAAAGTAGCATCATTCACTCAAAGTCTAACCCTTTTCTMATACTCAATTGAAGTCTAACTTAAATGTGAAGTAAACTACACTAAGGAAAGTCAAAATTGTGCTGTATTAAAAAAAAACTTATAATATTTTTAAAAATATATATTAATTTTAGGAAAATATTTAAGTTCTGACCAATGAATGTCTATGCTCACCCATTAAATTTTTTACAAATAAAAAAAAATGTAAAAATAGTAAACTTTTTTTTTTTTAAATAATGAGCTATCAATTTTTTAATGGACTTGTTCATCTGCCTAAATACTTATCAATAAATATCATGAAATTTCTCAAAAATGAGATATATTTCTAAAAAGGGTTGTAAATTAGTAGGCCAAACTCATCCTAAATTTAACCAATCAAAACTCTAATTAAAAGATTATGTAGGACCCTTGATTTAGCCTCCTCGAGTATCCTATTAGAATTTAGAAACTCCTCTCCTATATACTCTCTCTATTTCTTGACCTTATCTACCTTTTTTCTCCATTATTTCCGTGGAGAATACTATAATAATCACCACCATTGTTGTAATGACGAAATGATGACACATCATTGCTAATATCAGAACAAAAGAGAAAAAGACTATATATTGGATTTCAGTATTATTAATCAATAGAAAAAGACTTACCTTTCAAAGCAAACCACCCAGCTCTAGCGGTTGTTGGCTTGGCTTCATCAAATTTACAAGCTTCAAAGCTATTCGAACTCCACTCGGTTGCAATTTTCTAATATCTTTTGCTTGCCGGGTGTGTCATCTCCATATTCCTTCCTATCCTTTTCTCTTCTCTTTTATGGACAAATCTGATACCATCAACATAACTGCAATACACTCCAAAATGTGAAGAAGACGATGAGGAAAAGGAAGTAGAGGCAGATTACACGCAACTTGTTTCAAAATTCAGCTAATCTAGCCATTGCTGTCTCCAACACGTTTGCATTTCAATCATATAATTCCACCTTTTCAACAAAGTTAGCCGGGATTTCTTCCTCTTACAGGCAAAAATCACTAAAGAATGATCTGGGGAATAAAAACAGACCAACCTGAGAGCGCATCTTCTCATCAGCAGTCCAAAGTTTCCTCCATGAGAATCATTCTGGTTTCCTTTTTGGTTATTCAATTCTTTGCTGACTCTGAATGTCTCAGCAGAGCTGATTTTCCAGATGGCTTCATATTTGGAACTGCAGCATCCGCATACCAGGTAAGGAAGAATTTGCAGCTGGTTTTCTTTGCTTGGTTTCTAATTACAATATGAAGAGAGAGAGAAATCAGATTATATTGCATCAAATTTCATGGCAGTTCGAAGGGGCTGTAGATGAAGGAAACCGAGGTGTCAGCATCTGGGATACCTTTGTGAAGGAACCAGGCAAGTTTAAATTTGATACTAGCAAAGCAACACTAATCTGCACAAGATATAATTCATCTTAGAAGTAAAATTGTATTGCTTGTGATGCATTCTTTAGGAAGAATACTGGACTTCAGCAATGCAGACAGAACCGTTGACCAATACCACAGATTTAAGGTGAAGAGAGAGAGAGATTAGTATGTTAATCGAACAACGTATGGGACAGCAGAGCTAAAAGACAATGACAACATGATCCATGAGAATTCGAGAGGATGGAGGATAAGAGTGCCTGATGTCCTATTGTAATCATTTAACATCATAGAGTAGAATAGACATTAAGAATAATGAATTAATGATCAACCAACTGCAGATTATAATAATGGGAAGATAAAGACATCTGTTACAGTTGAATTTATTTATTAGTCACTTTAGGATTCCATTACGTATTGCTAACTAGATTACCAATTATGATCATAAATTATAGGGCGATATACAGCTGATGAAGGATGTGGGAATGGATGCCTACAGATTTTCAATCTCGTGGCCAAGAATCTTTCCAAGTAAGAAATAGTTCCAACTTCCAAGTATAGAAAATAAAACCACCTACGTTTCTCTCCCAACAACATATTATTAACTGTCTTTGAGAAACTCTTTATAGATGGAACAGGAGAACCCAACCCAGATGCAATAAACTATTACAACAATTTTATAGATGCTTTGCTAGAAAAAGGTCATCCGTTAAATCATTTCTCAAGAATTCAATTTTCTATTTGGTGATATATCACTGAAGTATTTTTTTCCTTTAACAAGGAATCCAACCTTTTGTTACTCTTTATCATTGGGATCTTCCGCAAGTGCTTGAAGACGAGTACGAAGGATGGTTGAGCAGGCGGATAGTGTAAGTATAACTCACCAAACTACGTGACATACCATGCCTCAGAAATGATGATCAATTCATAACAAGCTCCATTCTTCATAGAAAAGATTTTGAACATTATGCTGTTACATGCTTCCAAGCATTTGGGGATAGAGTGAAGCACTGGATCACCTTCAACGAACCACATGGTTACTCAATAAAAAGTTATGACCTAGGAATTCAAGCTCCTGGTAGGTGTTCTTTTGTGGGTCATCTATTATGCAAGAAGGGAAATTCATCCTCTGAACCATATATAGTTGCTCACAATATTCTCTTATCTCATGCTGCCGCTTATCACAGTTACCAGAATCATTTTAAGGTACTATAATATGCAAACATTAGTTAACTCGGGAAGCTTCAACATACTAAGTCAAAAGTAAACTAAGAATTTGATGTGTCATCTGTGTTTTGGTTTCGTCTCGTAGAGAAGACAGGGTGGTCAGATAGGAATAGCACTAGATGCCATATGGTATGAACCATTATCTGAAAATGACGAGAACAGAGAAGCAGCACTCAGAGCCCTTGATTTTGAACTTGGATGGTAATTGTTCATCTCCATTTATTAAGTAATGGCACTTGGCCAGACATTAAATGCCAGAAATTTGACGAAACAACCTTGAAAATTTTTCAGGTTTCTCGATCCACTTTTCTTTGGCGACTATCCCCTTTCAATGAAAAGTCTTGTGGGGGAAAGACTACCAAAAATATCACGTGGAACTGCAAAGTTCCTGACAGGAACCCTGGATTTCGTTGGCATGAACCACTACACTTCCTTATATGCTCGAAATGATAGGTTTCGGATTCGAAAACTAATATTCAATGATGCTTCAACAGATTCTAATGTCATTCCCACCCGTAAGCTTCTAAGCGCAATCTTCTTCTCCATATTCATATATTCGCACACACAATTTTGCAAATTGTACATATTGGTATGGCTATAAGTCACAAGTAGAATGTAACCCATCTTTATTCAACAAACGCTCTATTGCAGCACACAGAGGTGTCTCTACTATTGGAGAAAGAGTATGTCTCGAACACATCTGGATCCCAGGAGCTTCACTTATATATTCTACTTGAAGTGAGCTGATATATACTTCCTTTTCCAGGCAGCTTCCCGCTGGTTACACATTGTTCCATGGGGCATTCGGAAATTGGCAATTTATTTGAAACATAAGTATAGGAACCCACCAGTAATCATAACAGAAAATGGTGAGTGATGATGGCTCCAAACTTCAAACTGAAGATTTCATAAAATTTCACACAAGTTTCAACTTGTTTTGATAGGCATGGATGATCCAAACAAACGGTCGATACCTTTAAAGAAGGCATTACAGGATGACAAGAGAATAAGATACCACAGAGATTACCTCTCAAATCTATCCACTGCTATTAGGTGATAACAACTCTGAATACTAACTGCCAATCCTGTAGTTGATGAAATCTCACTGGATTAATTCATGTACGCTAATTCTTTTGGTATCCTTRAACAAATACAGGCAAGAAGGCTGCAATGTTCGTGGCTACTTTGCTTGGTCACTACTGGATAATTGGGAGTGGAACATGGGCTACACCGTCCGATTTGGACTCTACTACGTCGACTACAAGAACAATCTCACAAGGATTCCAAAGGCATCCGTTCAATGGTTTCAGAGTGTGCTCAAATCAGAAGACGAGTAGATGAATTAAACTTGATTTATTGCTCATACATTTGTAAGAATTGTAGTCATATCAGGCATAACAATGTACTCCATATGTCAAAACTGAAATTGAATGAATGATACAATGACGAAATAGGAAGAAAAGCTGGTTGAAGACATGGATTAATGTGCTTACTTAATACGCCATTTTCTGCTCTGGWAATCGATTTCAGATAAGCTGAGATTTGGAACGATCGAAGTACGCTCCGTGAAGTCTTTATCGAGATTCTCCCGCGCATTGTAGTTTTGAGGGAGCAAACGAGAGAGAGAATTCGAGAACTCTCCAAAATGAATTTGCCTGAATAAGCCTCGGGGTAAATCTTATAAATTGAATAATCTTCAGGAACGAATTTCAAACGAGAAAGTGAAATGTCGTGATAAGTTCTGCAATTTTTTTGTTTTCTTTGAATAAAAAGAGAGATACATGTGAATGATTGCTACAATATTCTATTCTAAGTTGAATTATGAAAATAGTAAAGTTGGAGATATATGTTMCGTTAATTATTGATAAACTATACTTGCTTTTGACATAATAATGAATAATTTGCGACATAATAATGATAATTATTAAATTATTTTGGACATAGTTTCAATTTAGTCGTATAATTTTAGAAATTCTAATTAATTCATATGATTTGTGGTTAGTTTCAATTTGATTTCTATAGTATGGTTAAACCTCAGTTGGAATACTATTTTGATCATGTATTTTAGTTATGATTTATTAAATTAACTCTCTACTTTTGAAATATTTGTTTTGGACCTTTTGRTTCATGTACCTTCAAAACATTCGTTTTGGTTTGAGTGTTTTTAAAATGTTATAATTTGGTTTTTGTTTGTAAAATTTTAACACATATTCTACACATGATGACGATCCTTTAATATAAATTTATGACTGCATTTCAAAAAATATATTGAATATAATATTGTGTTGAAATTTTGATCGAAAAGATGAGATAAAAAAAATCAATGACAAAATGGTTCACACTTTTAAAATGACTAAAACGAATATTAAAATACAATAACTAAAATAGACAAAATTGAGAGTATATGATCAAAATATATATTTTATAAATACAATGATTAAAATGAAGCTGAAAATATAGGGACTAAAATATTATTTTATCCTAAATTGCTTATAAACATCTCTTTGTCCATTTGCCAAATATATTGCCCAACTTTGTAATTTAACCTTATGATAAATGATTTATTTTCATTCTTAAATTGTGTATATTTTGTCTTGGCRTGACACACAGACTAATTATGTCATTAATTACTCCTTAGATTAAACAACTTCAGACTTAATAGCTCTATCCATCGTTCCATGAAAATTTTTTTAAATCATAACTTTTATCTTTATCAGTTAAATGTCAAATTCCAATTTACCATTCATTGAGGTTGATAYCGACCAATTATTATCATTGATTGTGGGAGGGTAAAAGAGTAAAGAAAAATAATAACTACATTGTTAAATTCTTTCCCTTGGAAATCATAAATAATTGAGCTACAAATCAACAGTTAGATCAAACTTCCATTTCGATTTTAATGGAGGAAAACAAAAAACAGTTTGTCTTCAACAACTTAAGATCAAGAGTTAAAAATACAACCTTYCATACCAACGAGATTCGTTAAGTTGTTATTTAGTCAAATTTAACGCATTTTGAAATGAATTCTAGCGATGAGAAAGGTCTCTAAAATTAAATGACTTTTCATGAAGGATGAATTCCGAACTTAACACCTGTCATCACTAAAAGAAGTATGRTTATGTATTTCCGAACTACAAGCTCACTCCATATCTTGGATGAAAACCGCTCAACTGCACCACTAACTATTAAGCATATTCTGCACCTAGGATCYCGCAACGATGGTTACATGTACATGATTTTCGAGTCGTTGGAACCACCTCCCTCACCCTTATAAATACCAAGGATAACGGTAATAGGAGGTACATACGAATTCGATTGTCAATTTGAATTTGAAAACGCAATTGAGAATTGACGTAGGCATTAGAGTGCTACTATTCTATTTTGCAATAACTCGATTGCCTATTACTTGGACTTGAGTGTTTTGGTCMAATTTTGACTAAAACAACTTTGACTATAAGTTCATTGGTAAAAAACCAAAAGTTGGTCRAACAATTACTCTACGGGAGAGAAGCTCCCAAAAGAAAATGGTAGTTTAKCCTACATATTTTGATAATGTTTCATAGCAGACATTTAATTTAATAACTTGTCTTAAATAAATTATTGAATTTTGATCACAATTTACTAAGTACTAAACGTTCKGTAAGTGGTTGTGAGTTCGATCTCYCATCCCATGCGAAATRTTTATTTATTTAGTTAAATACCACTTTTTTTTTATGCAATTTAAATAGTACCTAACAAATCAGAAGAAAATTGTATTTTTAAAGTARGAAGAAGAGGGTTAAAATTATTATTTCTTATCCCACAATGAAATCTYCCCTCGTTCCCATAAAAAAAATACAAAAATACAAAATAGCACAAAATGATATATATATATATATTGTTTAAAATTTTATAAAGAAAGAAAAATTACATAAATTACAAACTCATACAATTATAGAGTCCAACCAAAAATCACTTTTGTGACATTTTTATAAAAAATGTATGATATTTTTATAAATATTAAACACATAAATTTTATATATTTTAGAATAATTTCCCAATTCAGAAATATAATATATTTTTTTAGACAATTACACCAATAGCATAAAATAAATATTTATTTTCAAACGTTTTTAAAAAAAGCTTAGAATTTTACAAAAAAATAACATAACTTAAATTAAAATGTCAAATTCTAATATAAAACAAAAACAAATTAAGAAAAGTAAAATTCATGTTATATTTAAACATTTTAAAAATACATATTAAAAATATGTTATATAGTGAAATCTCGAGTTGTCTGATTTATTTAATATTCTTATGTAAATTAATGTGGAATTAAATAGGTTTGGGGAAAGAGAAAATGGAATTATATAAAGGCTTTAAACCACAAAGAATCGCCAAAGCAAAAGAAAAGGAATTCCCAAATCTCAGCCAAACACGCCCTTGCTGAGGAACAAAGCYGATGTTCGACTGCGGATTCGCTGTGTTCAAAATCAAGTAGAGAGCCCTTTGACTATAAATCCCTCAATCTATCGCTCGCTACACATTTCGGCTAATTCCCAAATCCCAACTTTATTCAACGTTGTGGGGTTCCAAAAATACACTCCCAAAGCCCTTAATCTCCACCGCTCTTTCCAGTTTCCCCCTTTTCCCATTCTTAATCACCAAAGTTTCTGATTGCCCCGCGCCAATGGGGTTTCCTTTTCTCTGTTTCCCTCGATTCTGAAAGCTAGAGCAGCCGTTTTTCTCCAAAGAGAATTTAAATATAAAACAAAGTTTCTTTTCGTGTATAAATTGTAATCTACAGCGGCGAATTTCAGGTTCTTTTGCTCCTTCCTTCTTTACCCTCGATAGCTATGAAACGAGGATTCTCAGAATCCCCATCGGCGTCCTTGGGGCCTCCTCAATCCAGATTCAAGTATAACCCAGAAGGTGCCATTCTAATTGGTTTCGTTATATGGTTTCAATTTGTGCAGCACAATCAGTTTTTGGATCTAAACTTTTTGTGGGTTTCAGCTTGTTTACTGGTAGCGAGTGGAATTACTAGCATATATATTGTTTTCGTTGTATTTCAAGTTTGGGATGACTGTAATCGTTCTGGATTTCGATTTTTAGGCGATGCTGAGTTCTTAGAAGATGAAAGCACCAAGATTTTTGCCCGGAAAGTGGCTGAACATTACAGTGCTAGGACGAACCAGACTTTGGAAGAGCGAGAAGCTAGTGTTATCATCCATTTAAAGAAGCTTAACAATTGGGTATGTGTTATATTTGATGAAAATACATTTTAACCTTGATGGGTGATTCTCAATCATATATCATCCTAATGGGTTGCTCATGTCATGTCCTTATTGGATAGATTAAAAGTGTCTTGGTTCAGCTTTATGCTCGCCGAGGAGACGCCGTTCTTGATCTTGCCTGTGGCAAGGTATTATTTAGTCTGTTTAATCTTATATGTGTTGCTATAGTTCGCTCCTGAGCTGAACACTTTTCTTTTGCACTTGCTAGGGTGGTGATCTCATCAAATGGGATAAGGCCAAAATTGGATACTATGTTGGCATTGATATAGCTGAAGGATCGGTAAGTGGAAACTCTTGTTAGAGTTATTCATTTGGCAGTTAATTGAATAATACGAACAGTCTATTTGATTGTTTATCCCATTATTTTTTCTCAAACCTCTGCCTTTGAAATCAGTCATCTAAGGTTATAATGGTGTCTTATTGCAGATAGAAGATTGCCGTACTCGTTACAACGGTGATGCTGACCATCATCAACGTCGTAAAAAGTTCTCATTTCCAGCCCGCCTCATCTGTGGTGATTGTTATGAGGTAGTGGAACTTAGAAGAACAGCTAGTGAATTGAAATCCTCGAACATTCTTGGTTTCTATACTGTTAAGCTTTTTCAATTGTATCAGTGGCCTTTATAGTGATGTTTTAAAGTGGGTCCTGTTTGAGAAATGGATATCACAATTAGCTGTTCACCTGAAGTAGTGTGGATATGATTATGATTTTTGTTAAGCACCGTCTGATTGACCTGAAAATTTGGCGTTTTAGGCGAGGCTGGATCATGTCCTAGCAGATGATGCTCCATTTGATATTTGCAGTTGCCAGGTGAGTGGTATGCAATAATTTATGCCCTTCTTGTTGGGATAAATTAAATGGTTTTTCGGTTTGATATCTACTTTCCGCTATTATATCTTTTGCTATTAGCACTCGAACTCATTGAAATACACCATGATACCCTCAATTATGACTTATGAGGCAGATTCATGGATTTTTCTACCCGTGTGTGTAGTTTTCGTAGTTAAAATTTATGCAATTGGGGATAAATCTGTAGATTCCCCAAGAGATTATCTCAACAAATTCTGAATCTTCCGGTGAAACTAAAACTTGCAGTTTGCGTTGCATTATTCTTGGTCTACTGAGGCCCGTGCGCGACGTGCCTTGGCCAATATATCAGCTCTTCTCCGCCCAGGAGGTATTCTCATTGGAACCATGCCAGATGCTAATGTGATCATCAAAAAGCTTAGAGAAGGTATTTCTCTTGTTTTGCCTTTCCAACTTTTCATCTCACATACCATTGCTGTCCCGAACTCTTCTAGTAATGACATAATACAGTAAGATTTTCATCATGTTAAATCGTCTAGCAATCGAGAGGTTACGTCTGTCTTGCAGATGTTAACATGTTAATCTTTTGCTCCTTGGTTTCTATGCAATAACTTTAAATCATCACTTGTACCCGATGTTACTTATAATTATGGAGTGCATAACTTGCAATGTGATGCTATGTTCTCTCTTTTTAAATTTAAAAATGTTCAACTACTCGTATTACCACATTTTCATTCCCGACTGAACTGAAGTTGCCTTTTTTGTTCTGAATCTGCAGCTGAAGGCTTGACGTTCGGAAATAGCGTCTACTGGATACGTTTTGATGAAGAACATGCAGATAAGGTAAAAACAGACCCCTTTGCTTTGTACACTGCCATAGGCATTGTGGGTTAACAAGTGAAATTTCATATGACAATTATTCTCTTTTTTCCCGRTTCAGAAATTTAACACATCCAGCCCTTTCGGTATAAAGTACTTGTTTCATCTAGAGGTACGGTATCCAACACATGAATGTTTATTCCATCATTAGATAACACACTTATTCCTTGGGGGTATGGCTGAACCATTCGTGTGCCCTTTGGCTAAATTTCTATGTGATTTTGCCTTCACCTGTTGCAGGACGCTGTTGATTGCCCTGAATGGATTGTCCCATTCCATGTTTTCAAATCGTTGGCTGAAGAGGTAACGACTTACTTTGGCTCGAAAACTTACGAATATCTATATGGGAAACCTTTTCTTCTTCTCACCCTCTCGCTACTCTCGAGACAACTATGTTGAGTTTCTAACAATGAACTATCAAATGCAATTTTGGTGTTGTTTACTGAAAAAGTTGATCATTATTTTAATCCGATCATTGTGCAGTATGACTTAGAGCTGGTTTTTGTCAAGAACTCACATGAATTCGTGCATGAGTACTTGAAGAAACCAGAATTTGTGGACCTTATGCGACGACTTGGTGCCTTGGGTGATGGCAACCAGGATCAAAGTAAGTTTTTGGCTGTAAACATTATCTTTTAACTTTCCTTATTCGCTCTGTGGGGGCGATGGACTCATGCCTTCTCGAACACAGGTACATTATCTCCGGACGAATGGGAAGTGGCGTATCTGTACCTCTCATTTGTGTTGAGAAAGGTATCATACCTAAATGTCTCCAACACCCATGGTTTATGTTTTGAGTTTTACCTGTATAATAACCTTAAATTTACTCGAGTGTTGATTTTGAGTGCCTCTTCTTTTATCAGCGAGGCCAACCCGACYGGACGCAGGCAACAAATCGAAGAGACAGAGGGCAAATGCAGATAGCAAAGGGGGACATAATGTACATTTCAACTGATTAATTCTAAAAGTCCCTCCCTTAGCTTCTGGGTGAAGAACTTGCTTGGCTTAATGAAAAGCAACCGAGTTCRGCCCCCAAAACCATCTTTTTTTAACTGTTCTTTTACTGTAGAATACTGCTGATCAATTTTGTATCTTCATTAAAATAAAAATGTAAGATTGAACAGCCTTGCTACTTCAGAGAAAGGAAAAAGAAAGGACTAATATTATAGCAGAAAAGATTTCTATAAATGGCCATTTCAATTCAACTGTCAAGCTGTGAACTTGATACATCTTTTCTCATGATTGYATCAACATTCAACCTATAAATTATGTGTACAAACATTACATATAGTAAAACTCCAACTTTACATATAGTAAAACTTCATAATGTATATGCTTCAAAAGGATCCAGTACTGTCTCAGATCAACACAACAGTAAAAGAGATTCAAAGATTGTAATGTCGACAGATTTATCCAAAAGAACATCATAGTTGACATCTAATTTCGCTTTGCAAACACCACGAGAGCTACTAAAATAGCCAGTCCCATAATTGATCCCACGGCGATCTCTCCCGTGGAAAATCCAGAGCTTGCTTTGTCATCTCCAGAGACTTCAGCTGGTGAGGATCCAAATATTTTATGAAGGAAACTGGATGCTGTAGACAGCATGTCATCGATCGAAGTTTTAATATATGCTAGCGTCTCGTGGAAGACATTTCTCGACTCGTTTCTTGATTCCTCGGCATAGCTCAGATCTAGTGCATCTTCAAGCTCCTCAGATATTTTGTGATGCTCAAGTCCCTTGTCTGCAACAAGTATAATCCCGCGGTTAGAGATGAGAGAATCATGCTTACAGAACTATTGAATACTAAAGTTTTGAACTTTTTCTATCAATAATGAAACCTGAAATCTTACTGGTCTGGTATGAATCGTATGATTGCAAGAAGCTCTGGAGCGCTTCATTTGCCAACATTGCATTCCAGACTTTTGGGTCAGAGGCAATTGAGGCAACAACAGTCTGAATACAAAGAAGCAGTAATCAAGAGAGGGTCCAGACTCTAAAGATCAGACTTCGAATCGAGTTTGTTCAAGAAGCTAAATATTGTTCAAAACGTCTCAGACGCTAGCCCTGCCCAATAAGTATCATACATGAAAGTTTCTTAGAGGAAGGAGTGCAGTAGTTTAATTACCTGAGCTTCAGAACTTTCCTTGAGCAGCCTAAATGCCTGAATTGCATGCAGAGGAACCGAAGTCTGCGACTCAATAGCTAAACAAGACTCAGCCTCTAGTTTACCGTTGGAGGAAGCAATGAGACTTGATCCTGAAAATTCTGGTGAAGACAAGTATACCCTGAAAAAATCAATCAAAACATCAGGAAGAAGCTCTGCCCCACTCAATCCAATTACTGACTGAACCAAGCAAACAGAGCTTAAGGTTTTTTAACTTTCAATATTGTGTCTATCTAGTATTTGTAGATTAACGTAGATTAAAGAATTTGTAATAGATCCTTAAATTTAAGAGGGCAGAAATTTATTAGACATGATTTTGAAAATTAAAGTGTACCTACAATAAACATTTTTAATTACAGAAACCAGATGGTTACACCCTTAACCTTAAACGCCGAAGCACCTATTAGAAATTTTTTTAAAATAAGAGGACTGMATACAGAGAATGCTAAAAGTTCATGTATCAAACTTATAATGCAACCTTCCATATACTACWRAACAATTGTTCTGTTTCTCAGAAAGTATACAATATTTGATCGAAGACCACGACCTAAGCTCGAGAAATGGCACTCAAATTGATTTTTCTGGCAAAATAGCATCAGTCTGTAAAAATTAAGAGCGCAAAAAACAGAGGACAATCCTTCTTCCATTGATATATGGAGAATTTTGATTAAATTTTATCATCTCCAATTTTTCCCTTCTGTGGTTTCTTTTCTTTAACATACACAAATTCTTCCCAACCTAAGGAAATGAAAACGAGCCAATGCGATCCCAAAGTCGATTTAAAGCACAGAATCATTCATTAACACAAGCAAACCTCGAGAGACAAAAGAAATTCACAACATACTTATCCAGTGCCTCCTTCAAATCCGTCGTAGCTTCCTTCGCCTCTTCGAAACTCGGGACGGCCCCAAACACAATCCTCGGTTTGGGTCCAGCGGCTTCTACGGCCAGGCCGTCCTCCCAATTGGCGAATTCCCAGTCATCAATCTCCCATGCCGGCTTCTGCACAGCCTCAACCTCGGAGCCGGCGGCGGCCTTCGCGGGCGGCACCGGTGAAGACGATGCCACGAAAACCGACGCCGGCCTCGATACGCCGCGAAGCAATTGCCCGAACTGTGGCGCGGTCGATGCTCCTCGGACACCGGCGTTAACTGCGCCGGCTCCGGCTATCTTCGCGGCTGCCCTAACAAATTCTCCTCCTCCCATGGCGGTGAAATCAGATAGCCCGAATCAACAATCAACAATAATCTCTCTCTCTCTCTCTCTGAGAGAATCGAAGAGACTTGGAATATTTATTATTTTTTAACCATATTTTTCTTTAATTTTCGTAAATCTTTGCTTTTATTTCTTTTGCCGATTGCAAAAATATGGAGGAAAAATAAGGTGCTTCCCGTTTTTATGCACCCGACTAATCACGTTTTGCCACGTTACTCGAAGCTTTGAACCTTATCTTAGACCGTCGGATTCAGTCTCGTCAGCATGTTAAGAATCTCAGCCGATCAAGAGAAAACATTTAAATATTTAAAATTGAAACAAACGGATGCAATGTTTCTCGATTCATTAAATGAATTCAATGAATATTAGATTCATTAATATCTGTTTTTATATATTTGGTTTTTAGAAATTTTTAAATTTTGTGATTGAGAATTCTGAAAATAATATTTTTATATTTTCAAATTTTAAATTTGAATCATAATTACATTAAATTAACAAATAAAGTTCTTGATAAATATATAATATCATATCATAAATTCATTTTATTTTTGTTAAAAAAACATGTAATATAAATATTTAATTGATAGTTGTTTATAAATATATTATTAAATAATTTTTTAAATTGAGATTCAATTTTTAAATCCGCTACCTAACCTACAAAATATCGAATACAATGATGTTATATCTTTCTTAAATCACACCTTTAGTTATTAAAAGAAAAAAGAAAAATTCAGTTTAAATATGAGATTTATTTGAAGAAAATGAAGATGATTATCAAAGTAGTTACTATGCACTCGGTTGCACACAATATAATCCGAATGATAATATTTGGTTACTAAGCTACACGTGGCAACTGTTGAGTTCACTCTGCACCTTACAAGTTACAAGTAAGAAAATTTTGGGGAGAAGTTTTTGTGATATTAATTATATAAATTATATTTTTGCAATTACTTATTAAGTGGTTGCCAAAAAAAAGAGGGAAAAAATCTGCACAATTTTGCGTTGCCCACCATGATTAAAAAAAATTAAAAACTAAAAATTGAAGGTTAGATTATTATCTCAACCCTACGATGGTTCAAATTTAGGCCATATGCTTTAAGAAATTATATTATAATCCTTATTATTTTTGGTTAAAATTTTCAAAACATTGGTTGCAATAGGGTGTGTTTTCTAGAAATGTGGCAAGGTGTTGTTTTACTGTCATTTTGATTAAAAAGTAACGTTTGTTTTCGTACCATTTTATTGGTAGAATCTAAATCTCAAAGACCAAAAATATCCTTCTTGAAATCTTAAACACTAAATAGAAGTAGAATCCAAAGTATTATGGACCTAAACTGACATTTTTTAAATTTCAATGAATCAAATTGAAATTAAATTCAAATCTAAATAACCAAAAGCGTCGATTTTAAAGTCTCGAGGATCAAATAGAAATTAATTTCGAACCTTGGAGACTAAAAGCATGATTTGCACTAGAAATTATATATTTTTAAGTCTTTTATTTTCATACATAAGCATTAAAATGCAAAAGAAAAGAAAATCATCCATGGAAGGAGGAAATAAAGGGGTATTCAAGTTTAGGGTAATATCCAAAATCATTTCAAAAATTATTTTTTTCYTCACCCAATAAATCTGTGGCTACAAGGACTTCATATTTCATATAAATAGTTTAAAAAGACGGATGGTTTGATAACTATTACGCATACCTTAATTCTTTGAAATTAGGTGAGTACAACATATGATTGTTCAAGAAATTTAACTATTTTTATCCAAAACCAAAATAAATTGTTTTAAAATACATAAAATAAGAGTTGAAGAATTATGTTTGGGGTGGAAAAATCCTATTGTCATGTGGAGGACGGGGATTCGCCACTAAAGAAAGATCCGAAACAAYAAATTTACGGAGCTCCATCTCGGAACCTTCCGAAGTGAAAAACTCGTCATTTCCTATCAAGGATCCACCTGTTGTTTTCGGGAAAGTATTCGAGCTTGATTCGCTGGAGCCCGACACATCCGACCTCAAATCCGACCAAGATAACTGTCTGTCGGAACCTAAACCTATAAATAGAGGGCCTCATTTCACCATCGAATATCGAATTTCTCCTCGAATTTAATATTGAGTCCGAGCTGCTTACTGACTTGAACGTCGAAGATTTTACCCTCTTGTGCAAGTCTTCCCTTTGAGTTTCAGGTTGGAGTTGAGATCGAGTTCGAGTTAATTTGAGGTTGTGCAATTTCTTGCACAAACTAATTCAATAAAAATATCAATACCCTTGAAATAAGTGTAAATGTTCCTTTCATTTGGTTACTGGCCATCGTAGAACAAGGTTATTGATTGAAACTTTGTCGCAGTAAATGTCGAAAAGAAAAATATGATAAAGACAAAAAAAAAATAAAGTGATAAAAAATGGATAAACATAGAGGAAAAATAGGTAAAATTATGAGGGTGAAAAATGAAAAATAATACAATTTTCTTAAATAAAAAAAAAAGAGATAACTAAATAACTAACCTTAAAAAATATACGTTGAAAATAAATAAAATTATTATTATTATTTTTAGTAAACTATGTTCGTTTTGGTTGGGATATTTATCATTAACAAAGATAGTTTGACCATTTGACCAATTTTCAAAATGGAAAGATACGACACATACTACATTTCTCTCTCTCTCTCTATATTAATCCAATTTTGTATCAGAAAAAAGAGATTTAGGTCAGCTGGCCCGGCCCATTTAGTTGGTGGGCTTTCTGTCGGCCTTTCGTCCGATATTTTTTTTCTTCTTCATAGATTTCGATTTTCAACATAATTAATAAAATTATTTATTTTGGAAAAAAACCTGGGATTTTAAGGTGCAGAAACAAGTCAAATGGAAAACGACAACGTTTCGCTTTCTTTAACTGCTCTGGCCCAAAAATCTCCATTATTGAAAAGAAAAAGAAAGTGATATAGAAACTTGACCCTCCASGAAGACAAACCGAACCTAACAATTCTGAATCCGGAGAAGAGAGAGAAATTTGGGATTTTTTTTTCTTTTCTATATTGGTGATTATCGAGACTAGTTGACATGTACCTCCACTAATCTCATGAAACAATGGTCTAACCCTACAATTTTTTTTTTAATTTATTTTGGTTTCTTTCGATCCAATGAACCAACCCATGATATTTAAAATTGAAAAATTTTAGTGGATAAAACTTTATTTATTATTTGCTGCATCAGTAACATTTAAAAGATAATTTAAAAAATAATAATAAATAATTGTGTATGAAAAGAAATTTTATCAAGGGGATTGTTACCCTACAAAATAAAAATATTGTGCATGGATAGGTAATGATTTGGTATTACACCAATCAAAGGGCACATTAGTCATCATTTTCTATATCAAACCATACCCATAGATTAAATATCTAATCTATTATTTGCCCCTCAACTTATTTTTCCTTTATCAAAAGGCTTTTCTTGAAAAAAAAAAGTTTAAATTTTAAAAATGAGTGTATTTAGGGTTTTTTTTTTAAGAAATGGACTAATATTTTAAATATGTAAAGTACAATAAAATATTACTAATAGATAAATTTATCAATTTAGTTTTCTTGTCTAATCAAATTACAAAAAAAAAAGAAAGAAATAATTATATAGGCACGATTAACATTTAATTAGGTAAATATATTTTCAAGAGTGAAAAGACTGAAATAAAACAAATAAATCACAAAAACTAAAATGTGAGCAAAAAAATTAGAATGGAGCCTAAAGAATAATAAATATAAATTGGAATATATCTGATGGTCTTTATTTTTTAAGCTATTTTTAATTGGGTCATTAATCTTTTAAAATCTTTAATTTTGTTCAAATCTATTAAACAACCATCCACGACCTATTAAATTATTATTTTATTCATATATTTCAACCTTTAGACACGTCACTTCAGTGGCTATTTGACCCTGAAATCTAATCCAAATATGTCAATAAAAAATAATTTAATAGCAACACACATTTTTAACTCAAATATTAGTAAATTTTCTAGGGAATAACTTAATTTGAAATTTTTTTAACCTATTATGAATCAATTTGAGATTTTCTTTTTTTAGAAAATTGTTTTCTTAATGCAATATATGAGGGTGAGGATTCAAATTCATAACCTTCTGATTGGAAACACATATYTTAACCCACTAAGTTATGTTCAGGTTATCAATAAAGAGAGTTTTAAARTATCAAAATTGGAAATTGTGAAAAAAAATTAGAAATCACAGCTTAAATATAAAGACATTCGAAAAGAAAGGAAAAAAAAAACATTGATGATGAATGCCAACTAGGCTAGAAGAAAATCTCCAGCATATTATATTTTTTGTGGGGCCTCTAAAAGTCCGGTCCACGTCAACAATGTGAAAATCTCGGCTATTAAAAATCAAACCGTTCTAAAACTCGTAGGCTTTTGATTAATTTCCACTAATACGAAAATGACACATGGCAAACAGTAATTGTGGAGCCCACGTCACAATTGTGCATGTGAACGGTGGGCCCGCCTATACCATCTGTCATTGGGCCCACATTCCCGCGTAAAACAAAACCCTCCAAACCCCACATTTTATCATTATTGATAATAATGCTGAAAAAATCGCATAATTATTAGACCGAAAAAAAAAAAGAGAAACCACATAAATTGAATAAAATTGGACCGGAAGTTACCCAAAATAATTATAATTTATCATTATTGATAATATTGCTAAGAAAATCGCATGAATATATATATTTTTTCTAATTCGACAAAGGAGGGGTATTTTTGTCTCCTAGTTTTTTTTTCCCTCTTTTATATCAACCCTTTAGAAATAAAAATTTGAGCGTATGTCTTTTTAAGACCTCGATATATTGTACTAAAGAAATTAAATTGGGAGATAAATTAGGTCGAGAATTAACAAGTCAAATAAATTGAATAAAATTGAAAATTRCGCATGATTTGATTCCTTTAGTTTTTTTTTTTAATTTCTTTTGTATATCTTAACTATGTTATKATAATTGTGCTTATATATATTTTATTAATTTTTTCTTCATTTTTAACAATTTAATGTGGTATTGAAAACTAGCCRTTAAATGCCTTCACAGTTGCACAAAATAGAATCTACCCTAATTTTCCTTCGCAAAAAAAGAATCAACCCTATTTTTCTAGGCTTTTCAAATTTCCTTTCTTTTTGGTCTTCCAAACAATTAGAAATTAGCCATAATTTTAAACTTGAGAAAATGCAAATGGACTCCTACCTTTTAGTATGCTATTTATGTAGAAACTCTTCTAATTGATCCACGAACCACCAAGTTATGAAAAAGAAGAAAAAAAGTTATTTAATTATTCCTCTATAAACTAGCCACTAAATGTAAATCTTGGTTAATCAATCATAACAAATAAACTGATGAACACAAATAAAAATGAGAGAATTGCGGGAATATATAAATTTAGAGGCGTCAATGAGATATGACATGATTCTATAAAACTTGTTAATTTGATCCTGCTAATATCATCCTATCGCGACAAATTACTTCCTACGCCCTTCACTTAATTATTTCTTTTTGTTATAGCGATACGGTAAAGGTAGCTCCAGCGAAGAGAATAACGATAAAGGTAGCTATAACGATAGAGAATAACGATAAAGGTAGCTATAGTTATAGTTTATATTAGCAAAATACTTCCAATTTCATCTCATAGTGATAACGATAATGGTAAAAATAGAGATAATAACGGTAACAGTAGTGATAATAACGTTAGCGATAACCATAACAATAGTTTATATTTGCAATATACTTTCAATTTTTTTTCTTGATTCCTTAGTTTTCTCTTTCAATTTTTTTCCAASTATGATTCCTTATTTATCATTTAAAAATTTTCAATTCTGATTCTTTATTTTTCTTTTAATTCTATCGCTATCTCTATATTTATCTCTACTACTTATATCTATACTTATATTCATACATCTGCTTATGTCTATATCTTATTTTTCTTTTTCAATTTTTTTCCAACTCGAGGTAGGAGGTAGAAATACAGGTCGATATAGAGATAGATATACGAGAAAAAAATAAAAAAAAATAATTAATGAGTATTTCGAGTTGGTAAAAAATTAACTCAAGATTTTGATTTTAAGACCAAAGAAACAAAACATTAAAGTGAACAAATAAAAAATGAAATAAAATTAACAGCATAAAAATTACGTTATTACTTGGAGAAATTTGAGAGATTCGAGTTTGAAAAAATTAAATCCAACAAAAAAAAAGAATAAACGGTAAATAAATAAAAATGAGATAAAATTCACCAATCAAAAAGTAGCCACAAAATATGGAGAACAAAAGTTTGAAAATTATAAGTTAAGACTAAAAAATCAACTCAATAGAAAATTAAAAAAAATAATAATAATAAAGCACAAAGTCATAATAACCAGTTTTTCAAAATATAGTTATATTTCATTGACAGCCTAAAACTAAAGTGGTCCGGTACAATTTCCTCACTAAGGATTGATTATTCTTAAAAATTAAATTAATACAAACAATCGAAATATATGCTTAAGTAAAACATACCCTCTCCAATATTTTATTGATGATGATATTAAGGAATAATAGCATTTGAATTGACGAAAATACCAAAGAAAATAAATAAAATTGAGAAGGACCCACATTTTTTCTTAAATTTTTAATCCAAAATATTAATATTGAACAAAAGAAAGAGACAAAAGCGTATTATAGAGCATGAGGAGATTTGATCCTTTGCTTTGGTGGAGAAGTTTTTAAGGACAAAAAAGGAATCRTAAAAATCRAAACGCTTCCAAAATAAAACACATCCAAACACGGCCTTAAGAAGATAATAATTAGACTACAATATCCTCTCTTTTTTCTTTTTGTGAATTATTTTTASAAATATTAATTAGAAAAGTAAAAGGGCATTGAAAGGAGYTTTTGGACGGGATSGAACCCACAATCTTTTTATGCTAAAATCTACTCGTCTTATTCATTAACCATTGTGTCTTTAGTTTTTTAAATTTATGTTTGCTTTTCTAACATTTATTTGTTATAGTTTAAATCAACTACTATTTTRGATTTCGAGGCCTTTGTACCATTAGCATAAAATAAATACATATTTTTAAATATAACATAAAATTGRAAATTAAACAAATATATAATTCATACTCAAATTCAAATGTAACATAAAATAAAACAATGAGAAAAACCACACCTATGAATTTCGAAAATATATGAAAAATGTTTGATCTATGCTATTTGGAAAATTATTTCAGAAACAATTTTTTAATTTTATTTCAATATATTGATTTGAAAACTCTTTGAAAGACATAAAACATTACATGAACAATGAATACGTGGTTTCTCTCACATACTAGAAGAAAAAAAAATTACTTTTAAAAATTGTTATACAAAAACGTTCTTATTGAAATTTTGTTCTAATAAAAAAAAAAAACCACTTTTCAATTTTCAAAACACCTTTTAATCCATCTTATTAAAATTTCAAAATACTTTTAATAAATGTCAAGAAATAAAAAAAAAAATCTTACAATTAACGGTTTGTTTAGGCATATTTTTTTAAAAAATGTTTAAAAAATCTAATTTTTTCTTTACTGCCAAACGGGGTAAATATTTTTAATAAATGTTGTTAGTATGCTAACCACTAACAACACTCTCAAGTATTTTTTTCACTCAAAGAAAAGTGATTTTATTTGAAAGATATATTGAAAAAAAAATCCCAACCATACAACAAAATAGTTAAAAAAACGTAACATAATTAATCTCAAAATTCCACCACACAAAGCTCTTCATTATATACTAAAGTGTGACAAATTAGAATTATTACATTAAAATGATATAAATACAAAAGTTGGAAGCTTAAGTTTGACAATTCTTTTTTTCTTTTTTCTTTTTTTTTCCCTCTTTCTCCTCATCTTAGAGATTCAAAGCCTCTCTCCTTCCTCAGAGGATTCCTCAATGAAACTGCAGAATCAGACACAAGAAACCCAGTTAGGGAAAAAAAGCTACAAAGGAAACAAAACCATTTAATACTAAACAAAACAAATCTCTCTCTCTATAAAATAATGATCTTGAGGTATGAAGTTCCCCATGTTTTATTGTCTATGAGTTTCAATGACAGTTGTTGGGAATATAAATTTATGGGAGTGACCAAATTTTGATTCAGAGAGAAGAAAAAGAAGAAGAAGAAGCCAAGAGAAGAGCTGTTAATTGTGATGGAGAGAGAGAAACAAAAGAAGCCATTAATGAGAAATGCTGAAAGATGGGGAGAAGAAAAGCCATCAATTTAGAGAGAGAGAAGGAGCTAAGGCAACAAACAACTGTTAGTTGTGAAAGAATGTAAAGAGAGATATTTAAAGAAGCCATTAATGAGCAAAAATAATGAAGAACGGGGAGAAGAAACCAAGGGAAAAACAGAGGAAATAGAACTAAGAGAAGCCATTAATGAGAAATATTATGAAAAATAGGAAGAACCCATCAATTTAAAGAGATCAGAGAGAGAGACAAATAAGAAGAAGAAGAAACCAAGCAAAAACAGAGGAAAAACAGAACCAAAAGAAGCCACAAGCCAAGGCAAAAACAGAGGAAATAGAGTACTCAAAAGAAGCCATAAGCCAAGGAAAAAACAGAGGAAACAGAACCAAAAGAAGCCACAGGACAAAAACAGAGGAAACAGAGCCAGAAGAAGCCATAAGCGAAGGCAAAAACAGAGGAAACAGAGCCAGAAGAAGCCACAAGCGAAGGCAAAAACAAGAGGAAACAGAGCCAAAGGAAGCCATTAACAAGAAACGAAGAAAAACAGGGCAAAACCCAGAAACCCATTGAAGAGAAACAAAGCAAAAATCCAGAGAGATCTAAGGAAACTACCTTGAGGGTTACAATCAGGGGGATCTTCAAAGAGGGAGAGAGAGAGCTGTTTATGGGCGACGCCAATGTCGATGAGAATGACCCCAGAAGTGGGGTAATTGACGATTATGTCCTTAACCGGAAGCCATAGAAAGAGCTCTTCCTGGGACAAACCCTGGACTCCGATCAAGCTGCCGTAGGAGAGATTGGCGCTGAAAACAGAGTCGAAAATGACTCTGTTCTCGTAAGTGGCCATACATGGGGCATCCAAAAGCACCTCCAGCCGCCCATTTTCAGCCACCGTGTACGACTTCACTTGCTTCGGCACCAGCCCCGCCGGCAGCCCCATCGACCGGAGAAGCTCGTGGACCGACGATTCATCAGAAATCGATGAAGAAGAAGAAGAAGAAGAAAAAAAACCCACCAACAAGATTATTGAGGAGATCCAGTGGCTGTGGCTGTGGCTGTGGCTGCCAAATAAGGCCATGGGCTCAATCTCAGAGAGAGAGAGAGAGAGAGAGAGAGAGAGGGGTTTATGGGCTGTGGTTTTTGTGTGAGAGAGAGAGGGATTTGGGGAAGAATGGGATGGGAGGGGTGGGAAATTACGGTTGTGTCCTTGGTGGTATCTTTTTGAGTTTGAGTAAGGATCTAAATATTGGGGGATTTCTTTTTCTTTTTCTTTTTTTTTTTTGAGTATCTATTTGTGGTTTGTGGGATGTGGACCTAAGTTTTTAGATATTTTATTTTGGCATTTAAATAGTTTCGTCAAACTTGCTAGTACTCTTGACTGTTGTGTAAAATATTCCAATACTACCCTCGACTAACAATTTCAATGACAGTATTATCCCATGAGTAAATTTAAGGTTTAGGGTATAATATACTGATTACCTTTCTTGAAGTTGAATATTTAAGGGAAAAAAATATTGAGGTAATTGAAATTGAGTTCTGAGTTCTTAAAATCATTGGTATACTACTTGCCGTTGCAAGTATGAGGTATGATGAAATTTACAATGATAATTGTTGAAGCTAAATGTTATTAGACGAACAAATTGAGAAGAAAAACCCTCATTTTTAACTTTATATGTGAGCTTGAGGAGTTATCTTTTAACCATAGGCCTCACCCTTGTTCGAGGTGGGGGAGCTTGAGAAGTTATTTTGCAAGCACAAGCACAACCTATCAAGCTTTAGTCTCGATGTTAGGGAAGTCTATAGTTAATTTTAAAAACGAGTGGGAAGCAATTTAAAGAACATAGCGTTACATTCACGACGTTCAATCTGGTCCATTCTTTAATGTATAGAGATACAAACAAAGTATTAATTAAAACTATATTTAAAGAGTATTTCAAAGTAAAGACGYAATATTTTTCTAATAATTCGAAAATATCTGAGCTTATATGCCACATGGGATATGAAAATGCTCGAGAACATGGTCTAACTATTTTACATSGCTAATGTGTTTTATTTATGTTTGTATGTATTTGATAATTTTCTTAGCATTTAATTTAGAAGGACATGCTCTAGTGGTAGATTGGTCTAAGCTTACACCTATTATTCCGAAAGTGAAACACAATTAAATTATTTTTCATCAAATTAAAAAAAAAAGGAAAAAAAAACTACAATGCAATGAAAAGTCAAGGATGAATTAAAAAGAATAAAAAATGGGATCCAACAAATTGACACAAAAAGGGCATTTTGGTCAATCGAAATCCGAACCAAAACCAGGGCTACAGTGGGAAACGGAGAAAATAACGGCACATCCGGCAGAGGAAAAGACGGGAGACGAACGGCGAAGCTTGTCGCCTAATAACAAATTAAGGACCTCAGGGGAGGGTAAAACGGTCAAATCATACCTACAAATTTTCCTTTCGTTAAATTCCATCTGTCAGTGTACTTTATTTATTTTAATTAATGTAATTTTAAAATCTCATTTTCGTCGTTCTATTTCTTTAGCTTTTTGTCAATTTTAGTTTCTCCATTTTTTAAATGTCAAACTCGGTCCCTATGGGATCGTTTTATTTCATTCATTCTCTTTTATCTTTTTTTTTTAGTCACAATCCTAACACGTGTTTCATATTGTATATAAAATATGTATTAAATTTTTACGAATATGAACTAAAATAGTTACTTTTTAAAATTGTTGGGACAARAAATAGTGTTTTGTAAGTAAAAACTAAAGTTAATCAAAATTGAAAGTAAAAGAATTCCAATAAATATTTTAAAAATCTAGGAACTAAAGTAAACCAAAGTTGGAAATACAGAGAAAAAATAGACATTTTTTATCATCAATTTTGAAATGGTGTCTAATAAGCTACGTTTTTTAAAAAAACTCTAATAAATTCTTAAATTTTAATACTGTTTCTTTTAATATATCTTTAAACTAAACAAAAGTAAAAAAAAACAAAAGAGTAAAAATAATATTGCATAAATTTAAAATTGAGAGACACAAAGTTAAAAATTGAAATTACTACTAAATAGAAAAAAAAAATCAATACAAAAGTCAGAAACTCGAATTCATGATTTCCCGATCGATAGAAGCAAGTGTTATGTTAGCAATAAAAAAATTTAAGATTAATTAGACAGAGTTTTAATGGTAAACCAAGAATTAAAAAAAGAAAAACTTTTTTTTCCCTTGTGAGTGGAAGGATTTTGTAGCGGCCAATCCCTAAAAAGATTTTTTTTTTCTTTTTTTTTTATTTCCAAAAGAAGGCATTAAAAAGGGCGTTATTTACGATAATATGCCACTGTGAAGTCACGCGCGCACTTTGGAGAAAAGGATAACAAAACAAAAGGAAAAAAAAAAGATTTTTCATTTTCATGGAGGGTAATGATGATACGGTTACCTGATGGGGACGGGTGATGGTGACCGTAGCGAACTGATTTGACGCACGTGGACCGAGCAGTGGGAGGACACCTGCGGTTCGCGCATTGGAGCGGGTGAGTTTAGCAAAGGCATTGGACCGCCGGTCCAGAGGAGGAGGCCACACTAATCTGGTATTAAGAAAGTAATTAAAAGCCGTTAGGAATGTTTAAGGATTTGGACAATCTGTCTGTCTCTAAGAAAATTAGCATAAAACACAGAAAATGGAAGAGAGAGAGAGAGAGAGAGAGAAATAAAGAAGCTTTCTTTATTTATTAATCCACAGAAATTTAGAGAGAGAGAGAGTCTTTCAAGAAATATTATATGTACCTAAATTTCGAGAGTCGTTTCAAGAAATATTATATGTACCTAAATTTCGAGAGTCGTGTTTCAGTTATTGAATTTTAAAAAAAGTGTCTAATAAATTTATGAAATTTTAATACTGTATTTAGTTACTCTTTGAACTTGAGGATGTTTGATAAACGTTTGAATTTTCAATTTTATAAGGTAGGTCATTCAATTTTACAAAATATCTTATAAATGAGAGAGTTAATAGACATTAAGAAATTTGTTAGGTACTTATAAAATTCAAAGACCAATTAAACGCGTCATTGGAGGTTTGGAAATATATAAGACTTAATAACATATTTAATGCAGCTAGCAAAATTTGAAACTAAACTTATAATTTATCTCAATGTAATTAATATGGGATGATTCAAAACCACTCTTGTTTGGACTAGTAAAAAAATGCATAGACTGGCAATTTTCAAGATCTTGACTTTCGTTGATTTTTTGTTTTTGGAAGAACAAAAAGGAAAAAAATATTAATTTTGAGGAAAATGAGGAAGAAAAATTACAGTTATTTAACGAAAGATTGGAATAAGATGGCTTGAAGTTCTTGATTGGATGACATATAAATGTCACCTCGTTAAGAAACAATATTTAAGCAAAAATTTTGTTGAATATTTTCGATAAATTAGGGTAAGATGGACAGGAAAGAAGAAATTAAAAAAGAAAAAGTAAAAAATGGATAATGAAAGAAAACATATTATATATACACAGTATTGGAATTAAATCAATGATCCATTAAATATAAAATTGAAAGTTTAATAATTTGAACACCACATTTGAAAGTTTTGATAAAATTTATAATTTAACCTCTATACTATATATATATATATATATAATTCAAGCCTAGATTAAGAAGATAAAAATGTATAATTCCATCTCTTATCCTTATTAAATAAAAAGGAAAAAAAAAAAGAAAGAAAAGAGAACAGTTACGAGGAACAACAGGTGTTTGAAGGGACAATGAAGATTTGAAGTGGTTGACCGTTGGTTTTGATAATGGGGTAGAAACCTGTAGTGCAGTGCAATGTCAGATCTATCCACAAATTGGAGAATCTAAAGGTTAAATACTCAATTCCCACCCAGGGATATATTAGAATAATTTATAATTTTAAATCTTAAACTTGCAAAATTGTGAGCTTGCTAAATTTAAGTCTCTAAATATTTAGATTTATATCTATTTAGCTCATCTAGTTAACAAGATGGTTCGAATCAAATAAACATAACTCAGAGATGAATGAGCATACGCTGGTCCGATAAGTCAAGGAGAAACAACCACCGCTTGGTTTTGACACTCAAGTGACCTAGAATTAGAAGTTATCCCGTTTTGAAATAGTATTTTGTGTAATTGGAGTTGAGAAGAGAAATCTATGTGATTGTGATAATTTGTCAAATAGTGCATTTTTCCTTGTGGACTGTGATTGGAGTTTTTCATGAGTGTTAAATGAATTACCATCTAAGACTTTTTAAACATAAACTTACCCATTAAAAATTTAATGAAGACTAAACTAATAAGAAAAGAAAATTGTTCTAATGATAAAAAGAACATAAAAAAAAAATCATCGAATCCTCTCATTGATATTTATAAAAGTAATTAAAAATAAAATGTATATATAAAAAAACAATTTCAAATATAAACTCTTCAAAATATCATTGATATTTATAAAAGTAATTAAAAATAAAATGTATATATAAAAAAACAATTTCAAATATAAACTCTTCAAAATATCTATACTATATATAAATGGAGTTATGGAGGAGAATTTTTGTCTTCTATTTTTGCCCTCCACTTTTTAATAAATACCTATTTTATCCTTAAACCTGTCGTGGGATGCAACTGTTGAGTCGATGTGTCTGTTGAGAGAAGCGGTGTGTTCATTTACATATGGGTGCGATTGAGATTGATAATTGTTTATATATAACACAACAGGTCGTTGTATTTTTTTAGATAGATAAGTTAATCCAAGAGGTGTGATTTGATGAAATAATATATCAGTTCCCAAATAGGTATGATTACAAACATCTATATAGCATGAAAGAAAACATCATGCATAAATTGTGTATTTTTTATCCCTCAAAATGTCTATGAAGTCTTTTCTCTTGCAGAAAAATCAAAACTAAAAAAAAAATTAAAATTAAAAGTTTTCGTTATTTGCAAAGGAAACACTAAAAATACGAGTATCCATAAATCTATTTGATTTGATGATGATGTAGAGTATAAAATTACATTTTCATAATTTATTTTAGTTTTGTTCGTATTCTTCCTAATATAAATTCTTGATTGTTGCTATTATGGGTCTTTGACTACTTTTAAATTCCTTATTTATTTTTATATTTATGTCTTTACTAACTCACTTGAGTTTCTAAATTGATGAATTAGTTTTGACCAATAATTTATGTATTGTGATCATCTTTGAGTACTTGAAAATGAATATTTATTACTTGAATTGTTAAATTAATTATTTTACATATTAGATTACTGTGTTAGTTTTCATATTATACTTATTAATTCGACTTTTGATTTCCTATTTTGCCATTTAAAATTTCAAAAATTTATATGTTGTCCTTTGATTTTTGATATGTATAACTCCCCAGGAATTTCAATTGCGCTTATATTCATCACTGTTGACAAGAACAATTATTCAAATAAATATGTCCGTTGAGAGAAGTTAATCCCATGGATGTAATTACATAAAGAAGAGTGTTACCATCCACATATGGTGTGATCTAGAATCCAATATGAAGCATCACAATCAAATGGTAGAGATGTATCTATAGAGGATAGAGTATGTCTCTTATTTTGCCTTTTAAATTTCTGTAAATTCATATTTTAGTTTTTTAAACATCATTTTTAATACAATTGAAAAATAAACATTTAATTCCACGTGCATTACACATGATTATTGCTAAAGACATGGCTGTTCGAGTTAAAGTGTATGTTGGGAGAATTAATCCAAAAGAATTGTGACCATTCGATGAAACAAGAAATTAATCCAAAAAGAGTTGTGACTGTCCAAGTGAAAATGTGTGTTGAGAGAAGCTAATCAGATGACGAGTGCAACTGTTTGATGAAATAATGCCTTCATCCACATATAGGTTTCATAACCAATCATCTATAAAACTAAAGATTATATCCTTTTCTTCTTTGACCTAAAATTCATTTTCAAAACATCAATGAAGATTTTTTTCTTCATCGGTGAAAACTGAACTATGTCAAAAAAAAGTATTTGAGAATTCACAAACTTATTTAATTGATTGATAGGTAAAGTATACCATTATGTGTTACATTCCACTTTTAATTTTTTTAGATTATTTTAATCTTTTATGTATATTATTTTAATGTTTTTATGTATATTACTTTTRGATTATATATTCATGATACTTTCATATTTTAATATTTATTTAATGTTATTTTCAAGTTTAATTTAATATTTAGTTAATGTTGTTTTGAAGTCTTAAAATATATTCATGTTATTAGTTTTTCTATTTATCTTTATATAACTTATTAATGTTGTTCTTATTTTATTTTTCTTGGTCGTATGATTAATAGTACCATATCATGGTAATAAGTAAACAAATTTGGTAGAAATTCCTATTTTAGTAATATCTATTTGGTCAAGGGCACTACAATTTACCATACATGTTGCAAATTTGTCTTTTGAAATCTGTTGTTCAAATAGTAAAATTTCTTAAAACAACCTTTTTTATCTTTACTTTTATGTTTTTAGATTTTAAATTAGAAACTTTAAAATGCATAAGTTTATTAAAAAAGATAAAAATTTTCTTAAATATAGGTAAAACATGTAGAATATAATAGATTATAAATTATATAATATTGTAAAATACTTATGTTACAAAATTAATAAATTAATTAATAATATTTTAGAATGAACCGAGTATTAGTTGACAACTACTAGTAGTTTACAAATATACTATTAAACACTTTGAACCAAGTTTAAAATTGATATTCGATTTCTAAATCTGCTACTAAATACATGTCCGAAAACACTTAAAACATGGAATCCAACCCTATTTTTCGTTTTTAGATCACCAACTAATAGCACCCTAAACACCTATTTCATTAGGCCATTTTAACTTTTAAAATCTCAACTCAATCCATCCTAAAAAAATTAAATTTCATCATGTCTAAGTCCTTGTCCTATCATCCATATTCAAACTTCTTCTAAATTACTGAACATAGAACACCTGATGTAGTACAATATCTAACACTTTGAACAAAATCTATAGTTAAAAAAATGTAGAGAGGTCACACCAAGCATCTACTAAAAGCACTTATTACTATTCTAAAAGTTGATAGTTCCATTCCACCCCACAATTATTGAAATTATATATATAAAAAAAAAGTAGAGAGAGAACTGAGACGTGTTGGGAATGGAAACTCCTCCCTTTTTTACTCGCACAAAATGACAGTACCCCAACTCCATTAAAAAAACTTAAAGACTTTCACTCCTCACGGGGGGTCAAAATCTAGACTTCAAACTGCAGCATTCCCAATTTAGAAGTATTATGCTCTGGTTTGCAAAAACCAGGATTCATGAACATTCTAGGATAAAAAGACATGGCTAAAGAATCACTCAAACATCCAAAACTAATCTAAATCTCCTCTGTATGAACTATGAGGTTTAAGAATGTTTGAATACTTGTAAAAGAACTGTTCTAAACCTTACATTGATCAATGATTCTCTAAGCTACAATACAAGGTCACATCACGATACAAGATTTCTTTTCAGGATCAACTACAGCACAGCATGTACATAATTCCAAGAACAGTATGAAATTCCCTGGACTACCTCCTCTTCATTCTGCATCTTTCTTAATAGTTTGAAGTACAGTTTCAAGTCATACACTAATGAATTGCAAAGGAGATGAACACAAACATTCTATTTTCCCATGCAAGCATTTCAAATAATAGAGGGAAATCGCAACACTACCTTATCCGGAATTTTCCGTTCTGGTTGCTTGTGGTCTTGGCTTTCGTTGTTCAGGAGGACCATCCTTTCGTCTTTCATATCTCCTACTTTCATATTTCGATTCTCTTCGTTTCTTTGGTTCATAAACTGGATACTTGGATGGAATTATCTCCCCATTAATATACTTGTCACCTAAAATTTAACAAGAAAGTGGAAACTAAGATACTCAAGAAGCACCTAATCCTACGGTTATGTTAACAAATGACAATGCCATATTCCAGAAATAGGGGGGAAAACAGATAAAGAGTGAGGAAAGAAACCCAACCTCCATAATCTTTGTTCTTGACATCAATATATGAATCTGGCAACACCCACAGAACTCCTGGCAATCCTGCAACAAAAGTTTCAATTGGCTTCTCAGCATAGCTGTTATACAGGACTTCCAAGAAAATGTCATAAACTACCACTTACCCTTAAATTTCTCTGATGTTTCTTCGGATACTGTGCATTGGAATCCAGTGTAAGTGGTGGTGCTGAAAGCATACATGTTCTTCTTAGCTTCCTCCATGCTGTTTCCAAGTAAACCCACACATGAGAGATGAAAATAACCTCGACCAACAATTTATCACAATCCTAGAATCCCCACTTCAAGTTTTTTCAGATTATCCAGACTCTAAAAAATTAAACAAGAGCTCCGGAACAGAGAAACAGATACAACAAGCACAACAATCTTTCACTTCAACAATGAAATCAAGACCTCCCCAAACTTCCATCTGTTGCCTAGGGCGTATAATACACCCATTTCTCCAATATCTAATATGTTTCTACTTTCTACAGTTAATTTTTCAAGTCGGACTTTCAGCCTCCAAAAAGGATACATGTCCAAGTAGAACAAATGCCATCCTCACACACACATTCGAAAGGGAAAACGAACACAGAGATACAGAGAGAGGGAAAACGAGAGAACCTGCCCAAAACAGTAGCAAGGGTGTTGAGGTAGGTATCAATCATCTGTTCTCTAGTGGGAGCAGGATCCTTGGGGAACTCCATGACAATAAGCCAATGGTTGTAATCACAACCAGGCAACATAATCGTCTCCCTCTGCTCATTGCTGCTACTCCTCTTCGACGAGTAATCGCTATCCAGAGCGGCTCGCACCAGAAGCCCCGATCGAGAGGCGGAATGGAGGCGGGCACTCGAAATCCGACTCACTGAGTTGAGATTGAGAAAGTGACCGAGTTGCGCGCGTGGTAACAGCGAGGGCTTCTGAAGAGGAATTAGGGATTGAGGAGAGAAGGAGAGATTGGTCGCCATTAGCATTACAGAGAGAAGAGACGAAGAAGATAGCGAAAATTGACGAAGAAGATGAGGTTTCGGTAGGGGATTGGATTCTGCTTTTATGTTTCGGGAAAGAGATATTTTTGTTAACTTTTGGGCCGTCTGGACTCGGCCCATATAGGCCCACTTCCCGTTCATGGGCCAACGAAGAATTTCAAGCCCAAACTCTACTTCTAATGGGCTATACTTACTTGGGCCCTGGTGGATTATGGGGATTACTATAGAAGAACCTATAGATTATAGAATACACTTTTCTTAAATAACATAATTATACACCCAGTTTAGGCTGATTTTGATCTAGCTAGAAACTGCAAAGATCGAGTTCTAATCCGGTTTGGAAGTGCACTTGGTGAGAAAGACATGTATAAGAGAAGCAAATACTATGATGCTCAAGTAAGTTGAGGTTCAAATTTAGGTATCAAGACGAGCTTAGATTATGCACCTGATGTCATGATGGTGCCTTTCATTTATAGGGCTGAGAACCCATAGAGCCATCCGACGGTTAGTTACGCTTGTCGAAAAGTTTGTTACTTCGGCTTGTCGGGTGCGTAAGGTTGGAGCAGGGCGACATTCTCGACTACGAGTTCACCGAGTTCACAAGTTTACTTTCTAGAAAAAGTCAAAGTCTGAAGGTTGGCCGCTGTGTGCCTCCGAACTTCTAGAAAAAGTTCTTGTTCTCAGACTTTTCATTGTCCTCCACGTGGCAATGTTGTTTTTATCCTCCAACACACTATGAATTTTGTTACTTTGAACTTTATAAAATTTCAATTATATCCCGAAACTTTCAATTATGTTCCAATAACAATGGTTACATTTTCAATCATGGTAGTTAAGACTGTTATTTAAATGTTGGACTTGACATGTTGGATGATAAAGGTAGACCAAATTTTTTTTGTTAACAATGTATTTCCACACACCTGCCTACCAAATCATTATTCATTACTTGTTGATATTTTTGTAGTGTTACACTACAATAATTTTCTTTTCTAGATGATCTATCAAGTTGAAGAGATGGATAGAAAAAGTAGTCCTATCAATTTTCGCTCGTTTCCTAATAGAAGAATATATATATATATATATATATATATATATATATTTGTTCGAGAGGAGGAGATTGATGGTTCAATAGAACGACACTAGGCGTTTCCAACATAATAAATACTTTATCTAGACATACTAGATAAAAGCATACTCTTGTTGTCAACCTTGGGTGGATGAGCTGCATGAATATTCGAAACAAGCTAGATACAAGTGTTACTTTGTTTGAGAGGAGGATTGTTGAGATTGCAAGATATGCAAACAAAGTTCCACATTGACTAGGGAAGAGAGTGATCCATTATCTCTATTGGTATAAGATTTTTTTGGGTGAAACTAAAACAAGTGGTGAGGGTTATGCTAAAAGCAGACAATATCTCCAAGTTAGATATATATGGGCTAAACCTAAAAAAAAGTTTGACTTAATTAAAAGCTTTGATGTTGAGTACTACCTATTGGCATACAAACATTTTAATTAGACAACTTTATTTATTGTTATTTATTAGGATAAATCGAACTTATAATAGACTAACATATAAAATAATATCAGAATTAAATAGCGAAAGCTTAACAACTAACTTTAGAACCCTACTTTGTTTTCCTACCTTGTTTCCAGGTATTAATTCACTAACTTAACAGTGACTTTGACAAAGGCAACCAGTACATTAACAACTAAATCGAGTCACAAACGACAATCAATTATAACTGATCACCCCAATATATGTGTAGTCAATTTTTATTAGCTAGCACTCAACAACATGAATGATAACGAAATGGGGTATCTGCTTTAGAAAGGCAAAGATCTTAAAACCCTAGCTAGGGTTTAATAACCAAAAGCACTTTGAAAAGCAGCAAAATAATGGAGAAAATGATGGGGAAGATGGTGATGGTGCATACTGAGGCCAAAGTGCCACTTGCAAACCTTTCAGGTTAAGGGAAGGGGTAGAGTTGTCTTATTCAGTCCCTTTATTGCTTTGCTTTGTCTTCCATCTCAAATGATCAAATGCATCCATATCCCATATGTGGTCTTATTGTATAGTATGTTTTAAACTTAGTTTTGAAATTGTGTAATCCAACTAAATGGTTGAGTTTATATAAGTTTGATTGTTTTATTTGAAAGTTTTTTTTTTCCCTAATAAGTAATAGTGTTTCTTTCTGTACAATAGATAATTGGAGATCTATTGAAATTAATGAATTTCCACAGTTGCCCCGTCTAGTTAATAGGGTGAGTAATGTAATAGAGTTTCTACAACGGACGACATGAGTGAGAGTCCAAACCATAGCGACTTTAGAATTAGAGATAATTGCTTATTCGTTAAGGGGAATTAATGCTCCAAGTCGAATAGAGCTTACAACTTTCAATATATTTTTTTCGGTAGGTACTAATGCTTTAAGGAGTGTCTAATAAAGGTACCAAACTTCCAATGTTGTATGCAATTGGTTTTTGAGCTTTAAAAACTATGGTTCATAAATCAAAAATTTATTAGACAAAATAAAAAATTGAGGGACGACCTAGTATTAATCTACAAAATTGAAGATTTTAAAGGATCTATCAAACAATATTTTTATAAATTTAAGAATCTATTCCACGCAACATTGAAAATTTTAGACTAATTAGAACTTTACATTATAAAGTTCGGACCTATTATACTTTATTAGGACCCCCTTTAATTTAAGTACCTAGATTAATTTATAACTTAAACTTTTCTAGGTAATATCAAATGAGATAAGTTTTAAGGAGAATCTCCATTCCCCTACAAAAGTTCTCATATAGGAATTTTTTTTATCCAACCTCTACTTTTCTTTTGATATGGACCAAAAATAATTTTTCTTATGAGTTCAATGTATTGGATATTCGAACTTTAAACCTTCCAACTCTTTGGTGCAACATGTTCTTCTCCTTTCTTTTACTCTTCCACTCCACTTGTCTTGTTGCTTGGAAAATATTTCCTTTTTGTTTGTGGGAATTGGTAGGCTTTTTTATGTCATCTACCATTCCTTTCAACAATTATTTATCGCAAAAATGAAATTCGGTACATTTTGCCAACGAAATTCTTGTATAATAACCCAAGGCTAAAGACTACTCAAAAAAAGTCTACAAAAACATAAATTTGTGGATGATAATGACAGCGCAATACTAATAATACCCATAACACATATCCCTTTCCAATTCCATTTACTAGTAAAGGGAACCATCACTAGGACCGATGATCATCCAACCTCATACGAGATGCCCCTTTGAAGATGGGTGTTATTTCACAGCCGATGTTGGCTAGAAGTACTCTCTATTTTGCTATGGAGCACCCTTTGACGTTCCAAATCAATAATATTGAGTTTCATATCCTGTTACAAATATTCAAGATATAGAGATAGATCTAAAGTCATTTGGTTCAGATGATCAATAATAAATGCCTTAATTAGTTGAGGTATGTTCAGGTTGGTCGGACGAAGAATAATTTAAAGGGTAAGATGTAGATGAGACGGAGACAACAAAATTAGTATTTTCCATATCTCTCCACGTGATGACCCGACCCCAACAACACCTTTATGCAACTTTATTATACTATTATATTCAAGTTGCCCTTAAAATAAATAACCTTAGGATAGGCCAATGAGTTCATCATATATAACATTGTCAATTGAATCACTTTCGTCACTCAAATTTGGTCGATAAGAAAAGGAGATAACATGAGCTATATGAAGATGACTACAACGTATAATTATATTTTTATAAAGTCCTAATATCTAATTCAAATTATATGACTCTCCTTTAACATTTAATAATAATATCATTGTTCACACTAAATTAATTAAAATTAAGAGCATATGCTATAATCAAGTCCTAACTAATATTCCACAAAATTGCATTTGACACACCCTAGACATAAATCCCAACCACCCTAGGAAAAAAAAGATTTAAGAAATATTATTCTAACTACTTTGATATCCATATATCAATCAATCAATTAATGTTCTTCTTGTCTTATGTATCTAAAGTTTAATATGAAGTGTATCAATTAATGTTCCTATGCTACTGTCTTTAAAAGGTAGGGGTGTAGGGGTAATTTCACCTTTATTATTTTAAATGTTAGTTTTCTTTTTACTTAATATATATGTTATATTTACAATTTAAAATTCGATAGAATGATGCAATCAACTAGCGTCTAAAAAGCCAAAGCAAGCATATTATTTTAAATATAATTTTGTTTTCTTAATTTGATTTTTGAGATTTTTTAGTCTTTCAAATTTTAATAAATTAATATTATATATAGATGTATAGATATTAAAACTTAAAAGATAATGAAACAATTGTCAACTGAACATAGATTAGCGGTAATATCTCCAAAAAAATTAAAAGACACAATTAGATGGAGTTGAAAATACTGTAGATGAGCAGAATATGGGCCCTGAATGGGCCGTCCAGGCGGACTAGGAGATCCGGCAAGAAAACAAATCCGGATATTTCCCACGTGTGGGTGGGGTCCACTAAATGGATAAATGGCAGTCAACAGTCAAAAGTCAACATTTCTTCTTCATGTGGACGCACGTGTCCATAACCATTATATTTTCAAATCCCAATCAATTGCCACTTCAAAAAGTAAAAAATAAAAAATCTTAAATCCCAATTTTCCAGTGCTAGCTACAAGCCAACTCATTTCTTAGCATTATCATTTAAAATAAAATTAAAAAAAGAAAAAAAGATTTCATTGCAATGACAGTACATGAATTATTTTTATTATTGAAAAAAAGTGGTGATATTGAAATTACTATTTATTTTTTATTTTTTATTTTTCATGAATGGTCATTATCAATTCAAATGCAAGCGCACCATATTGGGCCGTCACCTTCCTGCACTAAATAAAGAGTAATTCACGTGAAATTTGGGCCCTTCTACAGATAGTGGCCCATCGCAGATTTTATATTCAAAATTAGGTTTTGAAAAACAATCAAGACTTTTTTAAAATTTACCCAATCATTTCTCCCCCATTCAAATTTATCATCATGCAAAATTTGATCTCGGACCAAGAGGTCATGAGTTCGAATCCACCACTCACATTTATTATACTAAAAAAAACTTATCGAAATCACATAATTATGTTGGATAATTTTCTAAACTCCACCAAGTGCTTAATATATTCTTGAACTTCTAATTTTATATTTTATCGATACGTGAACTTTTAATTTTATTTTTGATACATCTTTAATTGATTTAACACTTTTGGAAATTTAGACACTTGTTAGACAAAATTTGGAAGAACATTTTTTGTATAATGTTATAATTCCAATGTAGAATATGGAAATTCAATCTTACTAATTTTGAAAGAGAGTTACTAATGACTCAACTACTTGAACTATGCCCATACTAGTCAGAGTAGTTTGTTCAATTTTTTGGTACTATTAATTGATAATTGACCTAAATATCGGTTGAAATAGTTTTGTTATATGTGGAATCAGAGCCTGCAATGTAGATCAATTGTCTGAAAACAAGGTTTGGATAGGTCGACAACGAGATGGAATAGGTAAAGTCATCTCTGATTAACCTAGCATAAGCCCAACTCAATACCAACCTAAAAACACGGATGCACTAGCGTAAAATTCGCTCATCAAGTACGAAGTATTGGAATGGTAGGACAACGTACGTTTCCTAAAACTTCCCTATAAAACACAAAGACCATTATTTACTGTAAGGTAAGCATATTCTACACAACCTAACTAAGTTCGCCTCTACACCAACTCAGATTAAGTACTAACTTAAGATTCAAAGTGTACGTGGCCGAGTACCACACCRGTACAAATTTTGTGGTATGTCATCATTTCAACTGATTGATATCCACCTCAAATTAGAAAGCCGACTCGTCACTAGTCCAATATCTTGCATTAACAATATAATAATGAATGATGCTGGCACTACTTTTCAATATTTGTAATTGTTTTTTAGTTCAAACATATTTGTAATTACTTCTTCTAAGTTGCATTTTCTAGGATATTAAATTTTATATTATGCTATATTTTACACGATGGTGATACTAATTAACAAATATGTAATATTGATGTGATTTGAATATATCCCCCACCCTCCCCACTTTGAGGGATTCCCTTGATCTGAAAATCTAATATATAATGTGCATTTTTATATATGATACAAATCATTTTCAATATATTTGAAATGTGATTATTTCCCATCTCCATCAAAACCAATAGAAGCCAATAAAAATAAATATATAATTTAATTGGTCTAGTTCGAGTTAAATTATAAGGTTAGTTTTTAACTTCAAGAGTTTGTATCAATTTAATCTCTAAATTTTAAAAATTTTCAACTACATTCTTTAAATTTAATAAATTCAAAAATTAATGTGAAATATTAATTGAACTAACAGATTATGATTTGACATTAAGATGGTATAAATTGACTTTTTTTTTGTTCCTGACAAAAGTATAAATTGATCAATTAGATCAAATAAGATGGATAGGCCAAAAAATTTGTTGAGATGAATGGCAAGATACATTATTTTATGCCACATTGTATCAAATTAATTATTAGATAGTTTTATTAACATATCATCTCAAAGCATAATTTAATATTCGGTATGAGTTGAAACACCAGATCCGACTCGATGGTTCTAGAGGATCCATCTACAAGATAACTAGGAACGAATAATTTTTTAAAATTTTATTTTAACGTTACTTTTATTTTAGTAATACTTGACAAGTCAATTCAATATTTTTTAGGAAAAAAAAAGAAACCGAATGGAAGCGAAAAATCGACACGAAACCAACCTAATTGAGTTGAGCTTCCAAGTAACAAGTGATGGAAATTGTAAGGGAAATGGATAAAATTGAAATGAGATGGGATTGATTTGAGAGGTTGAAAACCAATAGGTTATGAGAATATGTATTATATAGTTGACACCACGTCATTAGAAATTCCCTCTCATTTGACAAGATATGTCCACACTTCCGTGGTACCAAAAAAAATTACTATTTATTAATATTACGACATTATCAATTTTAAATGTTGTCCCTTATTTATATATTCATAATTTTTCTCTAATTAGTTAATGTGAGACTTTAATTATATTATAAATATTATTAAATTGTTTATTATAATTGGATAGGTTTCTAATAGATTTATAAACTTTTTTAAAATTATACCAGTAATAATATTTAATAGGGATTTAATTTTGTTAGTTTATTATTTATGCCACCAAATACGTTCAAAATTAATTTATCATGTAATTGTTAAATCATACAGTTAGAACATTATAGGAATTCGAATTCATTAGAGAAAATTTAATTGTGGGTAAGTGCCAGGTGGCAAGAAAGGAAGCGTGGTCCAAAGAGGCATCCGTAAAATTGCATGTAAATGCTATTTTATTTTATTTTATTTTTTTTCCGGATTATACGCTACTCCACTCTTTATAATTCCACCCCAATTCTATGAGTGCATTGTGGGCCCCACCCTCGGCTCGAAATAATAATGATAATTTCTCAAAAAATAAAAATAAAAAATCATAATAACAATAATTGGGAGGACCGCAATTTTGGACTTGAATCCAAAATACAACTTATATATGGGTTCGTTCACTGCATCTATTTTACTTTCTTTCAAAATGTGGTTGAATGGTAAATTTGAATATAGTTGAAATGATTACACATCTACAAAGGATTATTTTTGCCAAATATATATATATATATATATATATATATATATTCTTTTTATGAAAATTAACGTAAGTGCAACAACATGTACATTAATAATATATGTTATACTGATTTGTAGGGAAGAATTTTTCGAAAATAATAGATGAAATGAAAGAAAAATGGTAGTAGAAGGCAGTTAAAAGTTGGAAGTTAAAAGAAAAATGATCTCTTTGTGATAAATATTACTTTCAATGATGTGAGAATAGAAAAATGTCATATTTGAAATTTTGATTTTTTTTTTAATTTACAAATTTATAATTTTCCTATCTACAAAATAACTTCATTCTATGGGTGGTAAGTAACTAGTATCAAATTTCTTTTATAGACATTAATACTATATTTTGTTTAATCATCTTTTTGTTTTCCTTCTATTTGTTTGTCAAATTATACTAAAGTAGCTGTAAACTATTTAATAGGTATGTCATATCCTCGCTTAATCATTGATATCAATAATTTATAGAATCAAAATTTACAATTTAAAATCGAAAGAGCTTGTAGCTTGTTGGCTTGTAAATAGGTTAAAGTTCGAATCTCAAATTGGTACACATGTAAAAAAAATCAACGGAAGAACATAATTGTTTTTTTTTTTAATTTAAAGACTAAAATGACACATCAAATTGCTAGTTCAACAACATATGGGATAATATAGGTCTTAACCAATTAAATTAAATTAAACTTGGCCAATTATTTTGTGGAATTGTTAAAAGTGGTAGAAGAAATTGGTGTAAGAGTTCTAAAATGTAAATATGTGTCATCAATAGTAGCACTATTTTAAGACGATAAGTTAATGGGTCAGAATTTGTTTCATTTTTTAAAAGGAAAGAAAACGAAAAGGAATCAAGACTACTGGTGAAGTTCCATCTCGATGTTGACTATCATTGAAAATCGACCATTCACCGTTTTTGCATTTCTCTCCTATTTATCAAGCATTTAACGGCAATCAACCTAAAGTACGTATATATCTTTAACTTGTCAAAAATCTAAGTATTTTTCGAAATATAATTCTATGTTAGACGCAAATAATTTAAATTGGGGAAGGGGATGTTTGGGTCAATGACAAAATAATGCAATAGACAAAGGAATATGGGGTACGACAAACCAAACAGTCCCTTATCAATAGTTGTACTGTTTTCAAACTTGCCCTATGAAAGAAAACTG